>PVNU02002594.1:0-22583 GCA_003013855.2 Liriodendron chinense
GTCAGAACTTCATAAAAATCGCCACCGTCCTCTATGGTATTGGCTCCATCTCCAGAAGAATTTTCAAACTTCTCATGCCTCAACCTGGGATTCTGACAATCCCCTCTCATGTGGCCCTCCTGGCCACAATTCCAGCACTTCACCTTAGACTTACCTTTGTCATTGGCCCTCGATCCCGATTTCGAATATCCTCCATGCTAAGAAATTCTTCCCCTCATAACCAGTGCCTCTGAGGAATAACGGGAAGCCATGTCACCGCTTTTCTTTCTCATCGCCTTCGACTGGAGGGCTGAGATAATGGTCTCGGCTCTTATGGTTTCCCTCCCTGCGCACACAGAATCCCTGAACGACTCATATGAATCTGGAAAAGAATTCAACAAGATGCATGCTTGATACTCATCCTTCATCGGTTCATCGATCTCCACCAACTTGCAAACCAACCTATTGAACGTGCTCAAGTGGTCCTCCACCTCAGTCCCCTCAGCCATCCTCAAGGTGAACAACTGCATCAACACATATATGCGATTCTCTAAAGATTTCTTGGCATAAACCTTCTCTAGCTTCGCCATAGTTTCAGCCGCAGTCTTCTCCTTCATGACATGATAGAGAACATCATCCGTAAGGTTTAACAAGATTGAGGTCCTTGCCTTCTTGTTGAGCCTTGTCCACTCATCGTCTTTCATAGCTTCGGGTCGCTTTCCAAGAGCTCTATCAAGGCCTTGCTGAATCAAGGAGTCAATCTTCACCTTCCATAACTCAAAGTTATTTTTCCCGGAGAACTTCTCTATATCAAACCTTGCGCTCGATCCCTTCTTCTCTTCTCAGATTCGAATCTACTCCACCTCAACTTTAGCTCTGATACCACTTGTTGGGAAAGCCGGCAGCGGAAGAGGAAGCGAAATCAAACGAGAAACAAGATGCAATCAATCACACACAAGCATCACCACAAGAAACTCCGAATTTTACGTGGAAAAACCCCTCAACAGGTAAAAAACTACGGCACAAAGCGATCCACTATGAATATCAGAAGATTACAGAGATTGACAGCCCAAACAAAGCAGGAAACATAGAGAAAACCCCAAGTTCTCTCTCACACACACCTCTCCCCTCTTCCTAGTACGAATAGGAAACCCTGGACACCTTAGGATACCTCTCTAAGTCAGATTACAACACCTTAAATAGGAAGAAATCCAAAAATAGAAACACCTTGCGCAGTACTACAGACTGTGTAAGAAAACCATGTACACAGCCGACCGATCAACCAACCGGTCGGCCTTGCACAGAAACAGTCCAGAGAGATCATCAACGTTGCTGCCTCACATCCAACCGGTCGCCCGACCGGTCGGCCCACTGACGACCAGTCGCCGACCGGTCTGGGCACAAAACTGACCAGGGGGGGGGGGGGGGGGGGGGGGGGGGGGGGGGTGCTCTTCAACTGCACTTGGGCCACGCTGTCCGGCTGGTCGGCCACAGGTCGGAGCACCCAATTCATGCCAAGTTTGAATACTAATCCCAACAGGTACTACGCCCACAGGACGCAGCTGAACCGGGACGCAGCTGGAGACAGCCTGTACATGTCATCTCTGCATTGCTAGAGAGCATGTGGACCTGCAACACAGTAATAGTGGAGAGCTGACAAACTTATCACATCAGCTAGGTCCCACCTCCTATCCACCAATGCCGAGGTGACACATACCCACCCATCTCCAGCTGCATCCCAATAGGGTAGTACTAATCCGAGCACTATTTCCACAGTATTTATTGATTTTAAATTGTCAGGGGCCTATCATCCGTATATCAAGGCCATTGATCTATTCATTCTCACGGTGGATGAAGCATGTTCCAAAATCTGGCGTATTGGAAGATCCCAGCGACAAAAATACTGGGACAATGGATTTAAATCAGCAAGATAGGCTTGTCCCCACGAGGGACGGTTCACTGACGCTGTGACATAAAAGATCACTGGACTCACGAACAATGTCCTCAACTTTCACACCTGAAAGCATGTAATGGGCTCCACTTGTACTGCTGGAAAACGCGTGTGCATTTTTTTGGGCGCAAATTAGGTGTTACGCTGGGAACAGCTTAGTGGCTGTTGCCCTATCGTATGGCCACATGGATGATATTTTGTATATCAACTCAGTCCATCTTTTTCTACAGCCCATTTTAGAATGAGGTTCAAAAAATTATGCATATCTAAATCTCAAGTGGAGCATACCACTAGAAACAGTGTGATTGAGTGCTCCACCATTAAAAAATTCAAAGAGCCCATTATAAGGTTTTGGTAATGTTTATTTTCAATCCAAGCTCTTTATAATGTCAATAGGTCTTGATGAAGGGAAAATATAAATATCAGATTGATCCAAAATTTTTGTGGCCCACAAAATGTTTTTAATGATTATTCATCACTGTTTCTAGTGGTATGGTCCACCTGAGATTTGGATCTTCTTAGGGTTTTGGATCACATCCTGAAATGATAGGAAAAAACAGATAAACGGTGTCGATATATAAAAAAAAAATATATCTGAGAAGGGGCCCGCACGGTTAGGGTAACGCTTACTAAGTTGTGCCGAGGGTAACACCTAATCGGCGCCCCTCTTTTTTGGGTCACTGTCTGGAAAATTCGCTCCAGTCACCTATCCTCATCACAGAGCACTAAAGCTCACGTGAAACTTGCGCTTTAGAACTTAGAGAATGACAGGTGGATAATTTTCAATTCCCTCCGTTATCAGGACTGAACAGGTTGGTCTTGGCCCGGCCGTCAGGTTCAAAATTTTGATTTTGCAGCCTAAGCCCCGCCCATTGACACCTTGTTGGGTTCATTTGGGAGCTTGTAAATGGAAGCAAATGAGAATAAATTTAGAGGTAAATGAATTACGAATAAATGACTTTACAAAGTTATGTTTGGATGGAAGTAAATGAAATGCATTCGAAATTAAAATACTGTTGTTGCATGGGAGTAATGGGAGAAATTTGAATGTATTTGAATTTTCAATATATGTAATATTCCAAATCAGCTTTAACATTTCAAATTAGTATACATATACGATATTTAATGGAATGATTGTAATAAGCCCATTGAAATATATACTTTAGCAAAAAATGAGGAAATTTTGAGGCATAAGTAGGCCACAAATGTAAGATCACACACAAGCAACTTGCCAATGTTTTTTAACCATCCATTTTGATGGGCATCTTTTGGATGGTTTGGATCATTCTTTTGGTGTGATTTTAGTGATGGATCCAATATTTGGATTGTTGGGGAGTATCATTAGTGTGACCCATGTATAGCGGACATGTGCATAACGGCACCTTTGTTTACATGCGCAAGTCTCTGAGGGAGCTAAAAAAACTGTTTCACCCCCATTTACTTCCAAATCCGATTTCATTTACATGCACATTTACTCCCATTTCACCCATTTACCTCCATTTACTTCCATCCAAATGGCCCCTTATCAAAGAGGGGATGTGGATCAAGCGGTGTTGCCCATGCCATCCCAATGGTGATGTGGTGATTATTGTGCGTTGTGGGGCCCACGGTGATGTATGTGTTTTATGTCTATGTCGTCCATCTATTTGGCTAGATCATTGGGCATGAGTCAAAATATGAAGCAAATCCTAAGCCCAAGTGGACCACACCATAGGAAAAGGTGGTGATTGGACGACTACCATTAAAAACTTCTTAGGGCCACAAAAGCTTTAGATGAAGCTGATATTAGTGTTTTCCCTTCGTCCAAGTCTGTGTGACCTTGTCAATAAGTTGGATGGAAAATAAACATTATATTGGATCCTAGGAAGGTTTCAAAGAATGGTGTCATTATCTCCATTGGTTCATAGGTGTGGTCCACTTGAGTTTCGTATCTACTTCATTTTTGGTTCATTCTTTAAAATAAGTTGGCAAAACAGATAAACGACATAGATATAAAACATACACATCACCGTGGGCTCCACAGTGGCCAACATATCACCACAAAAATGTTGGAAGTGATGTGGGCAACACCACCTAATCCCCGTCCATAAGAGGGTGGGGAGTAGTTGAGTGCGGGTTACAGCTTGGTGGGTGATCCCTAATTGTGAGGCCCACCTTGATGTGTTGTATATCCACTCTGTCGATTAGTTTTTCCAAGCACGTTTTAGGTCATGGTCCCAAAAGTGGAGCACATCAGTCCTAATTACGTAGTGTAGGTATTGTGTATACATGAAAAAGCTCTGTGGAGCCCACCATGATGTATGTGTTATCCACACCGTCCATCAATAATTCTAGATTATTTTAGGGCATCAACCCAAAAATGAGCCGATCTAAAGCTTAAGTGGACCACATTACGAGAGAAACCTTCCTAAGGCCCACTGTTGTGAGAAGAATACGAGCTGACCTCAGGACTGTTGTGAGAAGAATACGAGCTGACCTCAGGACTGTTGTGAGAAGAATACAAGCTGACCTCAGGACCGTTTGAGAAAGAACACGAAATGACCTGGGGATAGATCTACATCAGCCCGCTTAGCTCGAATCCGACTTGAGGATAGACAGAACGACCCAAAAACAGGTCATCAAGTCCTGACCGACCCAGCCCAGGTAGAAGAGACGATCCCTACGAACGGCCCTCGTAAGGCTGACCTCGTTCGTTGTAACGAGCTGGTTCCGTCACCCGCAGTTCTCTAAGTTTGTGTGTAATAAGAGGAAAAAGAATCCGGGAAATCTCTAACCAACTGGCCGAAGATCCCCGAAAATCACGGGACAACTCAGGAAATCTCAGAGACCCGAGATTTCCTCTACTAAAGCATC
The DNA here is from genome assembly GCA_003013855.2 of Liriodendron chinense. Lineage (NCBI taxonomy): Eukaryota > Viridiplantae > Streptophyta > Magnoliopsida > Magnoliales > Magnoliaceae > Liriodendron > Liriodendron chinense. The sequence goes on from PVNU02002594.1 coordinate 4,784, forward strand.
ACGGCGGGCAGAAAAGGAACTAATCCCACGACCTAGGTCTATAAATTGAAGCATTCTCTCCATTATCAAGGTACGACACAAAAACCGATCTAAAGAGAGATATTTAACCCTTCAAGATCCAACTAATTTAGGCATCGAAGGGCTAACGGCTGGATCCCAGCCACCCCCCTTAGCTTTCCTTTGTGCTCTATAGGATCCAGGAAATCTTTGGTTCAGATCCAGGCTTCTCTCAAGGAGAAGATCAACATCATCCAACCGTCAAGATCAAGGGATCCTCATCTCGTCTGTTGATTAATTTTCAGCATCAACAGAATGGCGCCGTCTGTGGGAAGCGCCTTCTTCCTTTAACTAGGAAGTCCGTGTTCTCACCCAATCGTTTAAGACGATCTCAACATCTTCTCTCCCTTTCACAATGGCTAGGAAGAGAAAGTATAAAGGGAAAGCACCCGCGATCTCCGGGCCTTCAGACGATCAAGACTCTGAGAATGAAGGATCGTTTCCCAACACTCCCGCCATCCAGCTCGGTGGAAACTCTCCTAATTTTGCTCAGCAGGGGGGACAACAAAGGCCTCGTAATCGGGGAGTCAGGTTGTCCCTTCTCGAAGAGCAAGTCGGAGGGGTCACCCAAAAACTGGGAGGGGTCGACGAACGATTTGGCTACGTGGACCAGAGACTGGACGAAATTAAAGCTCTGTTAACCGGTCTGATCCATCCTGCGGTCGTAAATAACAGAGACCGTGACGGGCCTCAGCATACTCAGCCTCAGCCTCAACAATCCCAGCGTTCTCACCAAACTCGGCAATCACAGCGTGCTCAACCCCCCAGTCCGGTCGAAGAAAACGAGGCCGCCAGCCGATCAACCAAGGCTAGATCCCAACCAGTAACAAGCTTGCCTGCTAGCGATCTACGGCATAGGCTCGAGGAGCGGAGGACGGCTCATCTCGAGCATGAACGAGCTGATCGTGAAGCCAGCAACCGAGTGGACGACAACTTAGGCTCATTGGAGGCCGAGCTGAAAGAACTACGCGAACAAATGGGCGATATTCAGAGAGCGCAGCGAGCCCGAGCTCCAATCGCAGTGGATGGGCTAGTCGACTCATCTAAGTCACCGTTCATAGATGAAATTCGCGAAGAACCCCTTCCCAAAGGGTTTAAAGTTCCTCAGCTGAAGCAATATTCAAGGATAGGAGATCCAGCAGAGCACTTAGAAAATTTCAAAGTCCGAATGGACCTCCTCGGAGCCAATGGACATATTACGTGTAAAGCCTTTCCGTTGTCACTGACGATCTCGGCTTGGACTTGGTTCCGCAACTTAAAACCAAAGACAATCAGCTCGTTCTCTCAATTAAGCCGGGCCTTCGCCACTCAATTTATCGGGAGCACCGACCCGAGAAAGCACTCAACTCACCTTGCCGCGATCAAGCAAAAAGAAGACGAGTCCCTAAAAGATTATCTCGCGCGCTTCAATTCTGAAGCGGTACAAGTTGAAAATCTCTCACAAGATGTGTTGTTACACACTATGATTGGGGGGCTACGAGACCGAAGGTTCCTTTGGTCTGTTGGAGAAGAGCCACCTCAGTCTGTGGCCGAATTTTAGATTGAGTAGCTAAGCACATCAACGCCGAGGAACTGGTTAACGCTCACCGGCCGACGACCAGGAATAAGGATCGTCAGGATAGCGGCAGCTCAAAAAGACACAGGTCGGAGCGGAAGTCAGAGCGGAGATCACCGGCTCGGAACGGGCCTGCTCAAGGAACGAAATCACCAGCACCACTGTTCGAAAAGTATACACCGCTCAACAAAACCATCGAGCAAGTGTATCTAGCAGAGAAAGGCAAGTACAACTTCAAACGACCTGCGAAGATAAAGACCGACCCCAATAGAAGGTCGAAGTCAAGGTACTGTCTGTACCACAAAGACCACGGTCACAACACCGTGGATTGCTTTGACTTGAAGCGACAGATAGAAATCCTCATCCAGCAAGGATTTTTGAAAGACTACATCGCTCAGCGTTCGGACGGACGAAGGAATGAAGTTCAAGTCGCTGACTTGACCGAGGAACAGAGCAACAACCCTGTGGAAGAAATCCACATGATCTTGGGAGGGCCGACCACTGGAGATTCCGGGAACTCCCGCAAAAACTATGTACGGTAAGGAAGAACATCCCTACCGGGACCCTCTGTGAACATCACCAGCCGACCTGCAAAGGTCGCCAAGGTAACCTCGCAAACAATAACATTTACCGAAGAGGACGCTCGAGGGATCGTACACCCACATGACGACTCCCTTGTCGTTGCGATGGTAGTCGCCAACAAAAGACTCCACAGAATGATGGTCGACACGGGGAGCTCGGTTGATATCCTGTACGCTTCGGTGTTTGAGAAAATGAAGATCGACAGATCCAGACTGAGACTGGTCAAGACAAGCGTTGACCGAGTTTACAGGGGACAGCATCATGCCTGATGGGGAGATAACTCTGCCAGTTACCGCCGGGGAAGAACCTAACCAGAAAATAATTATGGTTGACTTCCTTGTCGTAAATACCCCCTCTGCCTATAACGCCATCATCGGCCGCCCTATCCTGCGAGCTCTTAAAGCTGTCGTTTCCATCTATCACCTTGCAATGAAGTTCGAAACTGATGAAGGAATCGGCGTGGTCAGGGGAGATCAGCAGGAACTCCGTCGTTGCTACGAACTTTCCCTACGAGGAAAAAATAAAAGCACGGTATCAACCGTTTCTCATGCGACCTCCCTCGACCCAAGGGAAGAGGAGAAGGAGCGCGGGTCGCCTGCCGAGGAATTGATCGACATTCCTTTATCGGAGACCGATCCGACCAGGATTATCAAGATCGGATCATGTTTGAAGGACAAAGTGCGAGAGAGCCTAACCACCTTTTTGAGGGAGCATGTGGATGTTTTTGCATGGTCCCATGAAGAGATGCCCGGAATCCGCCTGGAAGTAATGGTCCACTGGCTAAACGTCGACCCAACCATCAGACCGATCCGTAAAAAAAGGCGCTCTTTCAACACGGAAAGGTACATGATAATTGAAGAGGAAGTACAGAGATTGCGCAAGGCAGGATTGGTTCAAGAAATATGTTATCCAGAGTGGCTGGCAAACGTCGTCCTTGTCAAAAAGAACAATGGGAAATGGAGGGTTTGTATGGACTACACCGACCTAAACAAAGCCTGTCCTAAAAACAGTTTTCCTCTACCATGGATAGATCAGCTCGTTGACGCAACTGCTGGGCACGAGCTCCTCAGTTTCATGGACGCTTACTCTGGGTATAATCAGATCCAGATGTACGCTCCCGATAGGCAAAAGACTGCGTTCGTTACAGATCGGGGCCTATACTGCTATAAAGTCATGCCTTTCGGGCTCAAAAACTCCGGAGCGACCTACCAACGACTAATGAACAAGATGTTCGCAGATCAACTTGGTAGGACTATGGAAGTATATGTGGATGATATGCTCGTCAAAAGTAAGCTGACGGAGGACCACGTCTACGACCTCTGCACTGCGTTCAAGATATTGCGGAAGTATCGAATGAAGCTCAACCCTAGCAAATGCGCTTTTGGAGTAAGCTCGGGAAAGTTCCTTAGCTTCATGGTAAATCAGCGAGGAATTGAGGCCAACCCTGAAAAAATTCAGGCCCTTCTCAACATGACTTCACCTCGCACGGTGAAGGAAATCCAGCAGCTCACAGAAAGGATCGCAGCACTCAACAGCTTCGTCTCAAAAGCTACAGATCGATGCCTCCCCTTCTTCAAGCAGCTGCGCAAATGCAAGGAGATGACCTGGACTTCGGAATGCGAGCAAGCATTTAGCGAGTTAAAAGCTTACCTCGGCTCTCCGCCGCTGTTGTCCAACCAGTGCATAAAGAAGAACTACTCTTTTTTCACCAACAGCAGTCAGCTCGGTACTAGTTCGGGATGATAAAGGGATACAAAGGCCTGTTTACTACGTCAGCAAAGCCCTACTTGACTCAGAAGCACGCTATCCGATGATAGAGAAGCTAGCCTTGGCACTAATCACCTCAGCCCGAAAGTTGAGGCCGTACTTTCAGGAACACCCGATAACTGTGCTGACCGATCAACCGTTGCGGCAGGTACTACAAAACCCGAAAACCTCAGGTCGTCTCGTCAAATGGGCGGTTGAGCTCGGTGAATTCGACATACAATATCGACCTCGAGCTGCGATCAAAGGTCAAGCCGTCGCTAACTTTATCGTCGAGTTAACCGAGCCCCGCGAAATACAGGACAACAATAAATCCGACCAACCTTCAGAGAATAACCACGACACACCGGCTTGGTTATTACACGTTGATGGATCTTCCAATTCACAAGGCAGCGGAGCTGGTCTCGTCCTGACATCACCGGACGGAGTCCAAATTTAATATGCTCTCCGGTTTGGATTCCGAGCTTCGAACAATGAGGCCGAATATGAAGCCCTCCTAGCTGGTCTCCGCCTCGCCTCTGAAATAGGAATTCGATCTATAAAAATACACAGCAACTCTCAACTGGTGGTCGGGCAAGTGATCGTAGAATACCAAGCGAAAGGAGGGAAAATGTCCGCATATCTGGTGAAAACTCAAGAGCTACTGTTGCATTTTGATCAATATAAAATTGTTCAGATCCCGAGGGGCAAAAATACGAATGCGGATTCTCTCCCGAAGCTCGCATCATCAGCAGACGACGAGCTCGGTAGGATGGTTCCCATCGAGTTCCTTCCTCAACGAAGCATATCGTCTAACGAATCTGGAGGATTTTTTCCAGTGTTAGCTATCCCAGATTGGAGAGATCCCATCATCCGGTTCTTACAGTCGGGCGAATTACCCGCCGATCAAAAAGAAGCTCAGCGCATCCGCTATAGATCAGCTCGATATACTTTGATCGATGGGATCCTCTATAAAAGGGGGTTCTCCCTCCCATGTCTACGTTGTTTAGGAACCGAAGAAGCCAATTACGTGCTGAGTGAAATCCATTTTGGTTGTTGTGGGAATCATTCTGGTGCCCGAGCACTAGTACAGAAAGTAATCCGACAGGGGTATTATTGGCCCACCATCCAGCACGACGCCCGGGAGATCGTTAAAAAATGCGACAGATGCCAACGATTCACTCCGATTCCTCACCTGCCACCCAAAGAGCTCACTCTCATGTCTGGACCGTGGCCGTTTGCTCAATGGGGAGTCGACATCATTGGCCCTCTTCCGACGGGGAAAGGGCAGGTAAAATACGCAATCATCGCCGTCGATTACTTCACAAAGTGGGCATAAGCGGAACCATTAGCTACCATTACAGAAAAGAAGGCGACAGATTTCATTTGGAGAGCGATTGTGTGCCGATTTGGGTTTCGAATATAATAATTACTGATAATGGGCGACAATTCGACAACGAAAGGTTTCGAAACTTTTGTAAAGGCCTGGGCATTAAAAACGTATATTCTTCTCCTCATCACCCACAAGCCAATGGCCAGGTCGAAGCAGTTAACAAGATCATCAAGAATCACCTCAAAACGAAGCTCGGAGAAAGGAAAGGTGCTTGGGCAGACGAGCTTCCCGAAGTACTCTGGGCCTACCGGACCACAGGTCGGTCCACAACTGGGGAAACACCTTTCTCTTTAGCTTTTGGAGCTGAAGCCGTCGTGCCGGTAGAGGTCTGAATGCCCACGAGCAGGACGAGCCAACACCAACCTGATCAAAATGAAGAGCAGCTGCGGACAAGCCTTGACCTGCTCGATGAAGTACGAGAGGCATCCCAAATACGACTGGCAGCATATCAGCAACGAGCTAAACGATACTATAACTCCCAAGTAAAAGAGCGGTGGTTCCGAGCTGGCGACCTAATCCTCAAAAAGGTCAGTACCAGAGAGAAAATCGACATCTTCAACCCCAACTGGGAAGGGCCATATAGGGTGCTCAGCTCACGTCGTCCCGGTACTTATTGGCTCGAAAGCATGGAGGGTGAACCCCTTTCCCATCCGTGGAATGCTGATCATCTAAAGATCTACTATCCTTGAACGAGCAGGGCCTCATATAAAATATGCATTCCGAGGTGGTGATCCAATAAAATTGCTTTAAAATTTTACAAGTGTTATATTGACGACTCACTCACTCATGACCAAAGCGACCTAAAAGTTCAGAGTATACTGCGACATTCCAACTTATAATAACAGATCGGCCTAGCGGCATTAATGTTCCGAGCTGACTACCATACTATCCAGGCCTTACGACTAGTCATCTACTCTAATATGATGATCGGATTTATGTTACCGAGCTTTGTTGATTACAAAGGGTTCTTAAGCAGTTCCAAGATTCGTTCATACATGAGATAAAATAAGTGCTACACGTAGTTTGCCAAAAAATGCCTCTGAAGGGCTTGTATTGAAGCAGGATTCTCTTACATAAACAAAAATATTAATAAAAAATATAAGATAGATCAGCCTTCGGCAGCATTAGATGGACCGGCAGCAGACCCTTTGGAAGGTCCTTCCCCCGCGGCCTCATCCTCATCTTCGTCATCGTCGACGGGAGTGAGGTCCAGGTCGGGAAAATGTTTGAGGACGAGCCACCTGCAATCCCAGAAGCCATGGTTGTATAGCTCCTCGGAAAGTGCGTTCAGCTTCTCAAACTTAGCCTCCGCACCTTTGGCATCAGCCAAAGACTTCAGCTGGACCTCCTTCAAAATTCTGGCCAGGTCTGCCTTCTCCTCCTCGGCTGTCTTGAGAGCAGCCTCGAGCGACTCGACTTTGTTCTCTTCAGATTGAGCCTTGGCCGATGTCTCTTTCAGCGCCTCCTCGAGCGACTGAACTTGTGCCTGGGACACCTCCAGTTCGGACTGTGCCACCTTCAGCTTGGACTGAGCTGTTTGCAGTTCCGTCTAGGCCGTTGCCAACTCAGATAGCTTTTCATTCAGCTCAGTCTTCATCGCCTCGGTCTTGTTCTTCCAGGAGGATGCGGCGACCAGATCTTTTTGCATCTGGTGGGTCCGCTCAGCCATCCTCTGGCGGATCATTATCGGCAAGGCCGAGTCCTACAAAAACACGTTACGACGGTTAGTAGTGCGACAGCAAAGCGAATAAAAAAAAGGAAAAAAAGAGAGAGGGGCAGTTAGCTCACCCTAAGACTGCTCTCAATCGCGACTCCGACCATTTGATTAGGATCTGACGAAGCGAGCGAGCTCAGATCCTGAGGGATGCTGTGGTTAACATCCATGTAGGCGTTAACCCCCTCTTTCCAGGTCACGAACTGCTACGTGACTGGAAGTATATCGACCTGGTCTTCGCGCTGCTCAGCCCCAGAAGCTGCCATAGTACGAGCGGCCCGGGGAGCTTGAGGGGGGCGCGAGGTTCCGACCTCAGCAGGGGTGCGAGCAGGCCCTGCTGAAGTCGATGCTGTCGGAGTGCCAGACGAACTGGCACGAGTTGCAGGTCAGCCCGCAGATGGTTCGACCCGGGAATTCGAGGTGTCCGGCACGTTGATGACCGGGACCTCGGAAGCGGGAGACTAGGCCGCCAGAGGCTCAGCCCTTGTAGGGGATGAGCCCAGAGGCTGCCCAGACCCGCACACGAACGACTGAGGCAACCTTTGTTGCCTCTGAGTCTCCGTGGCTGCCCTTTTGCTTGGAGGCTCCGCCGAGCTCTCTCCGCTCTCAAGGAGCCGAGCAGGAATTTTGCGGGATTTGGAGACTGCCTTAGGTGCCATGCCTGTCCAAAACATAAAGAAACATGTCAGGACACAATGTATGGATAAACGACGAGCAAAGTAATAAACAGCAATATTGACGACCTGACCTGACTCAAAGACGGAGTCTACAGAGATCAGATTGCGAAAATTCCTTTCTTCAAGGGGATAAGCTCGGGCAGCTCGGATCTGCCTCTCTTGTACCGCAGAGAGGGCTACTCTAATGGCCACTGAAGCTGCACAGATAAGGAGATGCACGTCAGAAAAAATAAAATAAAATAAAAAGCATTAGAGGTGCAAAAAGATCTGGGTGCAGCTCGACTTGGCAGAGCAAAGTCAGCTCGAACCCTGTGCTCCAGAGGGCGAAGCTCATCCGATGAAGCCTCCTAGTCCCCCGATGCAAAGAACCATTTCCTCTTCCAAATTCTCGTGGAAGATGGCAGACCGGTCACTACCGAGCCCCCCTGACCCGGGTGAGAAGAGAAGTAATAAAGTCCCTGACCTCCCAGAGACTTAAGACTGTACATTGAAAAGAGCTCGTTCGAGGTCAGCTCTTTATTCCCTACTCTCTGCCACAAGATGTAGCATCCCACCATACACCTCCAGCCATTAGGTTGCAGTTGGCTCGGTGCGAGACCTAAGGTATTAAGAACCTCTCGCACAAAGGGGTGCAGAGGTAACCTTAGCCCGGCCTCTAAATGCATCAGGGAGATGACGGTTTCCCCCCGGCAAGGTCGGCTCGGCCTATCAGCTCGGTCCGGAACCCTAAGCCTTATGGATTCTGGAATCCCATACGTTCTCCTCGCAGTATCCAGTTCTTTCTGGGTAATCTGCGAGATCACGCTGTCCAGCTCGAAAGAATCCTTCCGAGCCATTCTATTCCTAACTTCTGGCTCAGGAACATCAGATTCCTCTTCACTCACAGGATCAGCTGTCCTGGAATAGGACTCTCTGGGTTCCATCTCCTGAAGCTTAGTTAAAGGTGGGTCCGATTCGGAATCCCCAAACCTCACCATGGGTATGGCATCAGAGTAAGAAGTCCCCGACATTTGAAGAAGATTTATGAAGAATAAGAAGGTCTTCTGAGGTTAAGAAAAGCGTACCCTAGACGCTGGAGCACCGGCCGGATGAAGAGATCTAGGAAAGGGAGATGAAGAATCTGAGAAAGAAGGAAAGCAAAATCGGAGAAGAGAAAGATTTTTCCGATATTCGCTAAGTCTCGAGTTTTATACTCGAAGGATTCTCTTGCAATTAATAAAATGATCCTGCGTGGCAGCTCTCGGTTAAAGCGTACAAAAAGTAACGCATTACTCCAGACACGTGTCACCCCCCTGTTCGATAATATCCGGTTGATCGCTGATACGCCGTACAAACAGATGATGGCGCCTCGATTTTTTGAACAGCACATTAAATGCCGCCTTCCCTGCCCGTCGAGATGACGGCGCTACAGCTATATAACGCCAAAAGTAGCCAGATCGTCGTATCTTCTTTATTAAGCTACTCCCGAGACAGACGAGCTGGACTCGGGAGTGGGGGGACTTCTGTTGTGAGAAGAATACGAGCTGACCTCAGGACTGTTGTGAGAAGAATACGAGCTGACCTCAGGATTGTTGTGAGAAGAATACGAGCTGACCTCAGGACCGTTGTGAGAAGAACACGAGATGACCTGGGGATAGATCTACATCAGCCCGCTCAGCTCGAATCCGACTTGAGGATAGACAGAACGACCCAAAAACAGGTCGTCAAGTCTAACCGAACCAACCCAGGTAGAAGAGACGATCCCTACGAACGGCCTCGTAAGGCTGACCTCGTTCGTTGTAACGAGCTGGTTCCGTCACCGCAGTTCTCTAAGTTTGTGTGTAATAAGAGGAAAAGAATCCGGGAAATCTCTAACCAACTGGCCGAAGATCCCCGAAAATCACGGGACAACTCAGGAAATCTCAGAGACCCGAGATTTCCTCTACAAGCATCACGGCGGCAGAAAAGGAACTAATCCCACGACCTAGGTCTATAAATTGAAGCATTCTCTCCATTATCAAGGTACGACACAAAACTGATCTAAAGAGAGATATTTAACCCTTCAAGATCCAACTAATTTAGGCATCAGAGGGCTAATGGCTGGATCCCAGCCACCCCTCCTTAGCTTTCCTTTGTGCTCTACAGGATCCAGGGAATCTTTGGTTCAGATCCAGGCTTCTCTCAAGGAGAAGATCAACATCATCCAACCGTCAAGATCAAGGGATCCTCGTCTCGTCTGTTGATTAATTTTCAGCATCAACACCCACCATGATGTTTTTTTGCCATCCAATTCATAAGGCCACACAGACCTATATGAAGGGAAAACACATATATCAACTTTATCTGAAACTTCAATGGCCTTAAGAATTTCTCAATGGTGGGGGTTTAATATGTAATAACCATGTATTTTTGGGGGTTTTTTTTTCTTTTAATGATGATATGTGTAGATATACTTACACTCGTGCACTTGTATATATCTTGAGCTCATATATTATAATACACTTGATTTCATCGGTCCAACTATTAAGATGACTATATATGGAGAAAATAAGCTATCCAACCATTACCTTTCAATTTAGATAATCACTTCAACATTAAATAGATAAAGGATTACATCAAACTATTTTCAATCGTTCATCAATGACTCCAAACCTTACATCCATATCCTATCTCACTATGGAATGTTTTCCAATACAAAAGTTCAATTTCAATGGTTATAAATACATCATTAATCATCTTAGGTTTTCTATGGTGTACACATTCATACCTAACACTACTCTCCAGAAAACCTATTTTTGGGAGTCTGGTCGAGATGAAAACTTAGCCAATGCTCAATCAACCAAATTAAACCATACATTATTAATCTCAGCATTTGATTCACAAGATCCATCGTTAGATAGATTTCTCATCATATCCATTAGATGGCCTGCTTGAAAGTTAAACAAAAACTATTATTGTGATCCATAGACAATATCCTTGACAAATCTATCAGTTCATATTTCACGTTGGGTCACATTTAGACCAAAGTTCGAAGTCCGCATACCATCTAGGAAGAATCCTATTGCATCTCTCGTTTTTTAAAGCAAAAGAAGATTTGGTAACCGCGTGTGTATCTTACACCATACACCCTCCCTCGATAGATCACAATCTTCCTATTAATCTAACAAATGGACTGTGCGTTTATGCCATATCACCCTTAAAAACCCTATTAGACTACTCGATTGTGATTTTAAAGGTGATCCATTTGTTTAGTACAAACTCCACTTCTATAGTCATCCAATTGGAAACAACCAAATTGGAATAAGTTTCTGATGATCCGAATGCACAATTGGTGCGTCACTAAAGATCGTGACTTGAGATTAACATGCAGCCCACCTCTGGCCATTTGCACATGTGAACCCGACCATGTACATGTGTGAATAATGTTGTCAGCACATGCGTACAAACCGTCTTTCCCAACGCGTGAAAGTGATGTTTGAAAATTCAATATACCCATGATCCATAAGAGATTAGTCTCGATAGATCTACACCATTAGTATAAGAGATCTCGACCGTCCATTTTAGGTAAGAACACTCGACAACAACACGTTGTCCAATGAGATTGCAAACCATGAAATGATTTCATTTTCTATCTCCTTTAATTCTCAATTCAAAAGATCCAAATACCACTAGATTCCATATTAATCCAAGTCACTTAAAAATCATTAAAATTGTCTGAGAAACCAACTAGTAATGTAAGAACGCTAAAATCAACGACTAAAATCCCTGGTTTCGGTGGAACTTGCGGAAAACGGGATGAACCTTTCTTTCATAATTAAACCCACCAGAAAAAAGAGACTTGGAGCTTCTATTCAAGTATTCGCAAGTTCCATTATATTAATCTGAGTCGTCCATAAGTAGCAGAATGAAGAAAAGACCCTCCGATTTGAAATTACCGTTATTGGTTATTCTCTTCTCCTTCAAGAAGCTCAGCCGTAGAATCTCATATGAACAATGATCCAAAATCCAAAACCAACCATTACGTAGATCATCAGATCATCATGTAATCATCAATACCTCAATCAAGATCAGACCGATGCTAAAAAATAGGAAATCACATACAAATATCGTTGGTATACAAACACTAGAAACATTCCATGCATAACTCGTTGTGAATCCTTCTCCCAACCTAATTCTGAGAACCAGAGAGAGTCTATAAAACCCTCCTTCGTACGAGAGATAGATCACAATACACACGTCGAACCCAAGAGAGGAATTGGGAGAAAGAAAGATTGAGTCAACTAAGTCGACTCAAAGCTGAGTTCAAGTCCGGCAGGTGAGTTGTCTCACACCTTTTCTGCCATCATAATCACAAGTTGACGTTATTTTTTCTTTCAGTTTTGGTTACAAATAAAGCTAGTTAGATTGTTTATAATTTGACTTCTTTTATTGACATTTGAAATGTAAATTTCATGAATTATGGTTCAAATTTGGCGTTCTTCTGTTTTATCTATGAATTATTTCTCAGAATTCAAGTTTTCATATTAAGATTCGGAATTTGATCTCCATGCATTATAATTTGTGATGTTTTCAACGAATTTTGTATAAAAACTATCTACTATGTTTTGTACTGAGAATCATGCATTTGTCAAGACTTTATTTGTGTTTTGTTGCCTTGAAAGCCTAAATCTAATCGTCAAGAATACTTTTGATCCATAGATCGAGTCATCCAACCATTGATTTTTAAGATGGACCATTACATCATTGTAAAATAGATGATGGATGCAATCTAGGCCTTTAGATCCATAATAGATAATGGATGAGATCTAAGCCTTTAAATCTAACCATTAATGAATCTGAGCAATGAAACTTTGTACGATACCTGGTGTTAAAACTGAAAATGTGGAACCCAATCGAGGGTGTCATTTTCTATGTACTGTTGCTTTGGGGTTCTGAGTATAAGAACATTCATAGACAATCAGCAATCACAAAAAGTATACAAAAGAAGATATCACAAGGCGAATTTTATTTCTAAAGATTCTGAGATCTTGTACATTCCAGGGCGTGATCTGACATTAGTCCTTAATTACATCAATGGATGATTACCCTTGATTAAAAGGTAAAAGACTAAGTCATCAAGGACTATGATCTTTGAGTTCGTGGTCGTAAAGACCGATTTTTTTATGGACTGAGCCATCATTTGGATAAGTCGGATGCTTAAGTCCCATGTTCTTTCGGGTTGTCCAAGTTGAGAGACAGTCAAGGTTTTAATCAAGTCGTGCAATGCAAAGTCAGCAACCGTCAGCTAAGATGGGAGACTGTAGGAAGACACGTAGTGCGACTGTGTCACTGATCAACTCAACCAACGGATTCCATTTTGGATGGGTAGTACATGAACTAGTTTTGTGATAGCAGTTCATAGCAAGTGCTTTTGTAGATGTTGAAAACTCTTCGGTCTTGTTTTTAGTGGTGACCATAGTCCCTTTTAGTTAGTCAAAACCTTTAATCTTACCATAAGTATGCTTACATCAGGAATATGATGGATACAATATGATTGTAGAGTAATACATAGTTCTGTCGACTTAACTTCGGGACGTCCTTGGCCTTATGCACACTCGGTAATTGATATGCTCCGTGACCTTGGTTTGAACTCTTCTTGTGCATCGATGTATAGGACGTTACATACAAGGTTATGGAGTCTTCGATGCTTAATATACATTGCAAAATGTAGGCTCATACAATTAATGATGCGAGATAGTGATATTGAGCTAAATTGTAGCCTTTCATATGCCATGTTGAGTTGTATTAAGTTAATAGAGGATACGATTGATCTTTGGAGACTGAGAGCTTGTCTTGTTAGATTAGCTCACCTTGAATGCACGTTCCATTCATACAATTATCTTTACCAAATACATGTTCTCAGTGCATTAGACCGGGTGTGCATGCAATTAGGTCAAATTGGGTTAAGATCATAGGGCTTTGCACTTGGTTAAGTTACGCAAGTGCTCGGAAATTGAAACCGAGCAGGATCCTCAGTGAATAGACTAATGCGAACCAAAATATCGCGTGGTGAATGTTCCATTCACTGGGGAAATGAGGGGTACATGTTATTTTGTGTTGTATCAGGTTAGATTAAGGCGAGATTGAGGGTCTTTTGGACTGAGTTAAGTTAGACGGATGCTCATTAATCCAAAACTGAGTTGAATTCATGATGAAAGGACTATGAGCTAAAATCTTGCAGGGTGCATGTTTCGTTAGATAGAGAAAGAGGGGTGCGGGTCTATTTCGGGTGGAAAAAAAATAATAGGATCCTTGTTCTGTGCATGTTAAGCTGGGTAGTGTTACACTATGACCGGTTAAACGGGCACTCAAAAATCGAAACTGAGTGAGATCCTTAATCACTGGACTGGGGGAAGCTTAAGTATCACGTGGTGCATGTTGCACGACACGGGGATCGTAGTGTGCATGGCCCACTCCCAAGGGAAGCCCAGGGATGCCTGGGGGCATGTACCCAGGGGGACATGCGCCCACCTCCCAGAAATCTTGTCCCTTTTGGGGTGGGCGCATGCACAGGGTACCATGCGCCCCTCCCTACTAAGCTTCGAGAATTCCTCTCATTTCTCTCTCTCATTATTGGTGGTTTTTCTTTGAAATGCATGAATGTAGGGGGAACATTCGCCCACCCCTAAAATGGGATCATCTTTCTTAGGGTGGGCGCATGGTCTAGGTACCATGCACCCCCTGGTTCAACACTTAGAGAAGTTTTTCTTGTTTGCTTCAGGAAGAATGCAGGAAGGTGGGACATGCGCCCACCCCCTCAGAGATGGTCTGGGCATTCGCCCCTTTTCTTAAATGGGTAAGGGACATTTGCCCACCCTAAATTCGCACCTGGGGTTTCGGAAGGATGCAACTCAGGTGAGGATTCCAGTGAAGGTTTTTAGGGTTTTCGATAAGGGACTTTAAGGGGGCGTTTGGCAAATCTATTAATAAGAGGCTTATTTGCTTATTCTAAAAAGAATAAGCTCTATTATGAAAATAGACCGTTTGGTAAAGATTCATTTTGGAGCTTATTTTTTTAGAAACTAGCAAAAAAGCTCTTAAAGAATAACTGATAAGGAGACTTTTTCTTTAAGAGCTTATTAGCTTAAGTGGATAGACATTTTAATTAATTTTTGAACAAGTTTGTCCTTCAACTTTTTAAGTAATTCCCATCTTGCCCTCTTCTCTTCTTTAGAATATCTCTAAGGTGGGCCCACATAATGAACAACCCATATTGAATGTGGGTTTCTACATCAAGGTGGGCCCACATAATGCATTGGTCACATCAAAGGTGGGCCCACATGATGAACGCCCACATCAAAGGTGGGACCTACATGATGATGGGGGACATTGAAGGTGGGACATGATGGAAGATTGACATCAAAGGTAGGCCTACATGATGAACAACCCATATTGAAGGTTGGGCCCTACATGATCGTAGGTGAACACCAAAGGTGGGTCCCACATGATGGATGACCCACATTAAAATGTCTTCCCCGCATGATTGATGGACTATCCACATCAAGTGGGGCCCATATGATGGACAGTTCATAGCAAAGGTGGGACCCACATGATGGATAGTGGACATTGAATGTGGGACCACATGATGGAAGATTGACATTAAATGTGGGACCACATGATGAATGACCCATATTGAAGGTGGGCCCCACATGATGGATGGTTCATAGCAAAGGTGGGACCTACATGATGGATGGTGGACATCAAAGGTGGGTCCCACATGATGGACTATCCACATCAAGTGGGCCCCACCATGATAGATGGTCCACACAAAGGTGGGACCCACATGATGGATGGTCCACAACAAGGTGGGATCCAAGTGATGGATGGTGGATATTGAATGTGGGACCACATGATGGAAGGTTGACATCAAAGGTGGGCCTACATGAAGAACGACCCATGTTGAAGGTTTGACCCCACATCATGGACAATCCACAACCAAGGTGGGACCTACATGATGGATGGTGGACATCAAATGGGTCCCACATGATGGACCACCTACTTGATGTGGGCCCCACATGATAGATGGTCCACAACAAAGGTGGGACCCACATGATGGATGGTCCACAACAAAGGTGGGATCCAAGTGATGGGTGGTGGATATTGAATGTGGGACCACATGATGGAAGGTTGACATTAAAGGTGGGCCTACATGAAGAACGACCCATGTTGAAGGTTTGACCCCACATCATGGACAATCCACAACCAAGGTGGGACCTACATGATGGATGGTGGACATCAAATGGGTCCCACATGATGAACCACCTACTTGATGTGGGCCCCACATGATAGTGATCCACAACAAAGGTAGGACCCACATGATGGATGGTGGACATCAAAGATGGGCCCTCATAATGAATGACTCATATTGAAGTGGCCCACATAATGAAAGGTTCACATCAAAGGTAGGCCCCACATGATAGATGGCCCACATAAAATTGTGGCCCAACATGACGAAACATGCACATCAAGTAGGTCCCATTTAAATGGTAGTCCACGTCAAAGGTGGGATCCACATGATGGATGATGGTCATTGAAGGTGGGCCCACATGATGGTCAGTTGATGTCAAAGATGGGCTCACCTGATGAACGGCCCATAATGAAGGTGGGGCCCCACACAAAGAATGGTCCACATCAAGGTGGGCCCACATAATGGATGGAGTGGGCTTCATTTGATGGATAGCTCACATAAAAGTGTGGCCCCTTATAATGGACAGTTAACATCAAGTGGGCCCTACCTAATGGACGGTCCACATCCAAGGTCTCTCATGATGGATGACCCATATCTAAAGTGGGTCGTATGATGGATGATCCATATAGAAGGTGCACCTCACACGATGAATGGTATATCAAAACTGGGCCCCACATGATGGACAATATACTTCAAAGGTAGGGCCCACAATATGGACGCATCAAATGTGGAGTCCAAGTGATAGTGATGGGTAGTGGACATTGAGGGGCCCCACATAAAGGACAATTAGCATTGATGTTGGGCCCCACATGATGGACAGTCCACCCTGAAATTACGTCAAGTAGTCCAACACAACACCCTACGCATACGAGTGCGAAGCTTAAGGAGCAACTGGAATTATGGCTAAGTCCGAGGGGGGGGGGTGATTAGGACCTTTTGAAATTCTTTTCGCCTACTTAATAGTTTTAACAAATTTACTAAGCAAGAACACTTCGGCTTCTAAGCCTAAGTGGGTCCAATTAATAGACTAGTAAATGATTAAAACAATTAACATCCTAGTCTAAGCAACACAAGTATACTATAGAGAATGGATCAATATGAGCTCAAGTCAACATGAGAGAGTGAAAGTACATTTTGTGTGTGTGGATGTGCCTATCAAGTGCCTAGCATACATTCTTAATTAGGCATTTATAATTAAGCAATTAAACATAATGCATAATAAGAAATGTGCTCAAATACAATCACAAACACAAGCATGTATAGTGGTTCGACTACTTATCTACTCCACTCCCGGTTCAAGTACTCAACCCTTTGAACACACCGACATTCACTAGAGAGTTTAAATCTGGTTCCTCCCAAACAAGATGTTTTAATTCGATCCACCCAACCGGGGAGTTTACAGGTTCCTCCCAACCTATACATTCACACCCGTATTGGTGGCTCCCTTTAGAGACTTGTTTAGGCTCGCCAAATGTGCTAAGGAATGACAAACGTCCCTCAATTTAGGCTCGGCAAATGAGCCAAGGAGTGCCAAACAACCCTTAGTCTTTAGGCCGACAAACAGGCCAAGGAACGGCTAACGTCCCTAGTTCGAGTTTGACAAACAAACTCTACACTCAACTCCCACAAGGAATTGAGTGGATGTACTCTAAACAAAGATAACCTTACTTGTCGAATTGACCCCTTTGTAGCGCCGCTTCAGGTTGCTTCTTCTTGCTCTGCCGTGCTTGAATCAGCTCCCCTTGTGCTCCCCGATCTTTGATACCGCTACTTTACCAAGGCTTCAGCTCTAAGATCAGCTCCCTTGCATGTGATGCTCCATTGGAAGTGCCCAAGGTGCTAGGAGGGAATGGTGAAACCTCTACAATGGTAG
>PVNU02002595.1:0-59367 GCA_003013855.2 Liriodendron chinense
CCTAGAGTTTTGGCTTGAATGCTTATATGGGTTGAGTTGAAAGATTTAGGTGAATGGGACACACTCTCACTTTTCTCTACTATTTACTGCACCCTCACTACTACTACTCTTATTCTAACAAGAATCTCTCCTTGCAACTGTGTTACTCTCCTCTTTTATGCTTTTGTATCTCTGTGTCCCTTCTTCTTTTTGAAATGAGAGGGGTGGGTCCCTATTTATAGAGGTTGGCTTGGTAATATGATAATTTATAGCAATTTGGAGGGCAAACTTACCATGTTTCATGATTTGATCAATGGTTGGAGGACATGTGTCATCATGGATTTGATTTGACAAGTGGTAAAATAGGTAATTTCACCCTTAGGGATGGTAAAATGGTTGTTTTACCCTGATGTGACAATTGATTTGCCGCCATGCTGTTGAATTTTCTTATCGCTATCCGAAAAAATCTTAGGACAGATACTGAGATCTGTCCAATTTTGTAAAGATCGAGTGGCAATATCATTGCCTCCAGTATACAGTTTTTGCACTTTTGGTCCCAACGACTTTGGGGGCTTAATAATGGCATGGTCTTGTTAACATGGACCTTACTGGCAACATTATTGTCACTTGTATGCCTATTACAATTTCATGATGCACTATTATCCTCATTGATGGCACAAGCTAGTGTTATTATCGCCACAAGGGTTGGGTTTGCTATCCAAATTTACGTATGAAGCTTAGTGGCCCAATGGTTCCCATGGCCTTATTGTGCACTGAGTTTTGTGTTGGTTGATCTTATAATTGATCTTAAACCAAACTTACTTATCTCAAATATTAAGTTACTTATTTACTCTTCAAGTAGAAAGAGTAATTTATTTGGTGGTATCCAAATGGGCCCCTAGTTGGATAAATTAAAAATCCCCAATTTTAAAAATCCCCTAAAATACTAAAATCATCAAATCCTTAATTTGTAAAATCAGAAAAACTCCAATTCGGTCCACATTCAAATATATATAAGCCCTAAAATCCCCAAATCCCCAAATGAGGGTCCACATTCAAATCGAAAATCAACAAATTATTAAATACCCAAATTTCTAAATCAGCATTGAGATTGATAGAGATGGAGAGAGAAAAATACCTCATGAGCATGAATATGAGAAACCCGAGCTTAAAGAGGAGAGAGAGAGAGAGAGAGAGAGAGAGAGAGAGAGGAAGAGGGCATGCGTGAAAGAGGGAGGGAGGGAGGCGCCCGACCGAGAATTTTTTTTTTTTTTTGGGGGGGGGGGTCCTGTCATGCCCCCAACTCAGGGACCGGCTCACTAAATTTTTAGCCGCTGAATCCAATGGTCGACAGCCTCCGTAGTACCCCATTCTCGGGTCCTAACTTCCATACGTCAGGTTTCGATCCTGGGATTCTACAAGGAGGATTTACAAGGTGAACGTTTTTTTCTTTATTGATGAGCATAACCACAAGTGTACCAAACCAAAAGTATTACATCACATATCCACTAAGATAAGCTTTTGAGTACAGTGTTGCAAAAAGGGAAATACAATGCATAACTAAAAAGCTTAAAAATCAAGCGTGCGCCCCTGTCGCACTGTTGTTGGGCTATAGCATGTCCTGCATGTAAACAACATGCATAAGCTTACTATGAAGCTTAAAGTGCGTGGTGTGTGCACAATGCATATGACAGGTATACAAATATTAGAGTAAGCGGAAATGATGGAGGGCTACACTACCAAGTCTATAATGCTATCATCCATCCCGAGGTTATGCAATGCAAGGGCCTATATGGCCGAGTGTCATATGCGAAAGATGCAATGTGCGCATGTCAATCCTCAGCTGCCATATATAATAATGGTTTAGAACTGGAACATCACTAGGGTCTAGTACACTCCTGACATTGGTTGCCGCCCATCGCGCGTATAACTAAGCGAGTGGAAGAGACCTCATTATCCGCCTCGTCAGTGGCATACAAAAATCCATCCGGCTCGTCGATAGCGAACCCATTCATGAGCTGGTCAGACTCAACCTAGTATATAGCCCTCTGCAGCCAGGTGGGTAAGGTCACACCTCCTTCCAACCGACTCCGAAATAGTGGGAGACGCGGCCTACTGATATTTGGCCCTCGTGTGCTCATAAATCTACTTGGTCTAGACATTGGAGTATCCTACTGGTACTATAGGGTTTAGGGACTTTCACCCAAGGACATCTTTGGCGCCTAAGTGCTAGAACATATTTTCGATGTCTATTTCTACCATTCACGATGTGACCATAGTGGCCACAACCCTGATGCCGCTGGGGTGTGAAGCTGATCGTGACATACATAATGCGAGATGCATGAGTCGTACTATCAAAGTCATGCACCAAACCTGCGTATACCGGGCGATCATGTGGGGTGACCCTATCTCGTACAGGTCCCCTAAGTACCTCAAGCCATAAGGTATATGTTATTATTAATCATCATCCATGACAAGCATACAGATGGTGCGTATGCATGGCGTATGAATGGGCATGGTATGCATTACACTAAGCACGTTATCCGTGTGTCCTATCAAGTTAACTACATTGGCATATTATCAAACATATCATGTGGTAGTTGACCTTAAATGGCCTAATATATGTAGAAAGTGAGACCCGATCGATGGGCCCCAATAGTAATGTAAATGTCTATGTGGTCTGGCCGACTTGAGACTACAATCGGCCCCATACTTAGGCATACACCACAAAGAATGAGCTTGTGCGAACAATCACCATTATTCCTAGGGTTAGGTTGACCTAGAATCAGGTCCCACGCCCCTCCCAAGATGGACAACAAGATAGCTGGTACGTCCATAAGATGAGACCCTTAAACGAGTCCCACAACCCCTAGTGGGTTGGAAATTAAACATTAAGTCCTAAGAAATGTTTTAATGGTGGGCATCACTATCTCCATTATTTCCTTTGGTGCGGCCACTGAGCTTCAAATCAGCCTTATCATTGGGCTCAGGCCCTAAAATAATCTTACAAGGGGGTGGATGGTGTGGGTTTAACACCCACATCAAGGTGGGTCCCACGAGGTGGGCCCCCTGCTGATCAGTGTGCCAAGGCACTCTCCCATGTAACGGGTTCCCCCAAGTGGGCCCCAGACGTTATGGTTCAAGCTAACATTTGTGTTTTGCCCTGCCCAGTTCCAAGTGAACCTTATGAACAAGTTGGAGGGGAAATAAGCATTATGGTGGGGCCTACATATGTTTCAATGATGGACATCACTACTTCCACTATTTTTCTATGGTATGGCCCACCTGTGCATCTGAATCTACCTCAAATTTGGGCCCATGCCCTAGGAGATATGGTAAACAGGATGGACGGTGTGGATAGGATAGATACATCATGGTGGACCCATAGGGTGGGCCACCTGCTAGACAGGCTTGGAACCCACTTGGGGTCACAAAAGTTCGGATAAAGCTGATATTTTTGTCCTCACTTCACCCAGACCTGTGCCACAGGTCTGAGGGCAAATAAACATCATATGGGCTTTAGGAAGGTTTCAACGGTGGACATCATTGTCCCCACTATTTTCAGTTAGTGTGGCCCACCTGAGATTTGTATCTGACTCATTTTTAGGCCCATGCCCCTAAAATGATATAGCAAAATGTAACACCCCCCGAGATTTCGGCTCTCGTGTATAACACGATAGTCGAATTCCCAAGGTTACTTAGAATATGTGAGGGTTATACCCCTTACATATTTACTCACAAATATACACATTTTACATAATTGGTAACCATGAGCAAGATGACAGAAACATTCTTCTTATTTTATTAACTAAACTAATTCATCGAATACAATTACCATTTAAATAGATCAAATATTAATCATGTTTATAACTATGTCCCCCGATACTAGGACTTATTATAAATTCGAAACTTCTAATAAATGATAATTCAACTAATATCTAGCTATGTAGCCTCATCTTCTACCATCTACTCCCACAAGCCTTCGTAGTCGTCTCCTTGAGGCTCGGATTCCTGTGGATCGTTACCAGCATGTTCTATATTGTTTTCCACAAATTAAAAGAAATTGTCAAAGAGGTATAGTGAAGATCTTCTTCAAGGTTAGCATAATAATTACATGAAACATAACAAAACAGATACAATACTTTTTTAATACAATGTATGATATACATGACATGGCGTAGGATTCCTTGAAACAAGCCACCAGAGTTCTGGGACACTTAAGCCCATCGTTTTGCACGATTAAGTGAAAGTGAGACACTCATAGCCCAAATCTCACGAGACAGTGTACGGGAGAAGTAAGACGCTTTAGCCTATTTTTAATTCTATACACTCGCATTGAGCCAAGTGTATGTATGATATTAGTCCATCCTTTTTTTTTATTACAGGTTTACACACAATCAATTAATATGCAACCAACTCTAGGCATCACCATACCATCCCCATGGTCATCATCCACCAAAGTGGGCATACTCAACACATCACCACTACAGATGGCGGGCCGTACCACCAAGGTTCATGACAACACATGCATACTCATAGCTTCATGAAGATGCATAAACAAATAAAAGAATAAAAGGGAAATGATTTATCAACCCACTTAATCGGGCAGTCTGATATCACCACCACAGGTTAGGGTGACCACTTAACCGGATAGTCTAATAGCGCCCGTCTTAGGTTAGGGCAACCTCTAACCGGGCAGTCTTGATATTCACCACCACAGATCAGGGTTCATCCATGATACTACAATAAAATAATAAAAGGATCTTCATTAGGCTATACAAATTAACTTTCATCATTACATTGAAGTGATGGTGGTTCCTTCAAAGGTGATTACACAACCCCATATGTGTACAATCATTCCATTATTTTGTCCATTTTTCATTTTCAATATACGATCACATCATCGAGTGATGGGCATAAAGGCATTCTAAACCATTTATGTAACTATGTGAGAAGAAAAAGAATATTTGAGACTAATAACATACATGAACACAACACACAATAACCAAGACATGTAACCATTATAGTAAAATTAAAGAAGTCCTTACCTATTTGACGTGTTTGGAGGAAGTATGGGTTGTTGGAGAATCGAAAAATCCACCAAGGCGCGTCTCTCTCACTCTCTCTCCTTCTTTCTTTTCCTTCTTCTCTTTCCTTTTCTCTTTCTTTTCTTTCCTCTCTTGCTGAGATGAGATGGGCAACAACAATAGTGCCCTTCTCTCTCTCTCTCCTCTCTCTCTCTCCTCTCACCAAAATGTGAATGGTTTTCATTCCTTTGCTATGGGATTTATATAGCGGTGAGGAGACGTTTCTATATTGGAGGAAAGAAGGCCATGCATGCACACACACATGCATATGGATGTGTAACAGAATGTCTTAAAGTGAGTTTTGGGCTGATTTTGGAAAGTGCACACAAGATGGATGGCTGAGATATTTTAGAGGTTAGGTATACCATTGCCCGGCCATAATGATGAGTGGCCCATATCCAAGGCCGGCCCTGCATGATGGATGGCCCACATTAGAGGTGGGCCCCACATTTGGGACAATCTATATTAAAGGTGGCTCCACATGATGGGCAGTGGATATTGATGGATGACTAACATCAAACGTGGGCCTACAGGCTCCGGTATTGAGTAAATCCAAATCAAGCCGTCGTTCTTGAATCAAGGGGGTTATCCGTGGCTATTTTTATTTGAGTCGAATTCATAATTGTTCGAATTGTGTAATCGCTAATTACTGACATTGGTAACCGACCCAAAGCAATTTGACACTTATTGACTAATCATCGTTGAAATGCATGTCATATTTTATCTTAGATACCCCTTATATCTGAGCCTCTCGTCCCTTCCACAAAATCAATAGTTCTCTAAAGTTCAGAACTAACATGAACCATAAGATAAAGACTAAAATTTAATTTGTTCCCAACTTAACATTAAAATATATAATAACATCCAAAATGTAGGGGCCTACACCAAAGGTGGCCCCATGAGTACATGTTAAAAAAAATGTGATAATGTCATGGAGCCCACGGCTCCTGTTTGCTCGCCTCAAGTGCAAGGCTGCGATGTAGTAATAATCTCAGTAAGACCGAGGTCAATCCACAGGGAAGGAGGTAAACAGTTCAAAAATTTTATATAATAATTACGTATAAATTAAGTAATATTTATATATAAGTATTAAATAACATAATACGTATATTAATATTTAATATATAATACTATTTATATGATATTTATTAGTTATAAATATTTGATTTTGAGAGGCGCTGTCACCAAATTGACCATAGACCAAGTAATCCTCTTCTTGTCAGACTTGGATTTGGCCTGATTCTCTAAATATACTTGCTTGGCACCCTTCCCAGCCCTTTTCGAACGACCGCTCCTGATAAGCTGAGCAGGTACAGTCGGGGTCGCTTAACCATCTTCAAATCCTACGGTTCCGTCCGATCTAAACCACACAAGGGAGAGTACCAAGCATCCCATTGCTCTTGTGTACCCCTATCCGGAGGGGGTGGCACGACCCTATCGCAAAGGATCTTTTACGATAATTACGAAAACATGATTAGTTAATTTAAGTTATCCTGCTATTTTTAGGTATGCTAGTTTTTAGTGATCATTAAAATGCAAAACCCTATAGATCAGGAAGTGGGGTCCACATTTGGATGAACGGTCTCGGTGAAAACAAGGAGGAAAGGGAGGTGAGAATGATGGTTTTTGTACGAGGGGTTTATTTGATGATCGGACAACTCTAGATGGTTGAGATGGGTCCAAGGAAGTTTGTGGGGTCCAAGGAAGTTTGTGGGGTCTACAAATTGAAGCTCTATAGAGGTTTAGTCGGTGGTTTGTGCTAGAGAAAGATTTGGGTGGTGGATTGCAAGAGAGATGAAAATCTCAATTTTCAATGAGAAATGACTTGTTGGTTAGCTAGATGGGGTCCACTAGAGCCTAATGAGAGAATCCCTGCCTCCCATGTGTAGCAGATGGCCCAGATAAAGTTTTCAAGAAAGTTACGGTTTGATCGGGCCATTAGATCGTGGCGTGTGGTGATTGGTTGGTGAAAATACTTCATGGGCGAGGGTTTATGATGATTACCCAGAGATTGGACGGTTCAGATTGTTAATATGGGTCCCACATGGGATTCAACTAGAGAGGGCAGCAGTCATGCATGGAGAGAAGAAATAGATTTTCGCTTTTCCCCACTTTTATGAGAAAGGATCGGTCAAACATAGGTTGACCGTGCACTTATTGTGAACTCAATGCATATCGGGTCCCACCGTGATGCTTGTGAGAAATCTAGCCCATCCATCATTCATGCAGGTTGGTTTTAGGGAGCCTCTCCAAAAATGAACCAGATCCGAGTTCAAGTGGCCCACCTACCCCTGATTTCTGATTGGGGCACTTTTACAATGATCGGAGAGCTAAATTCGACTTGTATAGTTCAAATGTGTCCAATAGCTTATATCCAAAGTTTTGCGAGAAACAGAGCGTGAGAAAATAACGTACTTAAAAACGTAGGTTTAACTTAAGTTTAACTAATGGCATTTTCGTAATTATTACAAAATATCATTTTTTTTTTCAAAATCTAAATCATCCATCTTACTCCATGGGTTATTTTAGATAACTTTAATAAAGGGGTCCCACCTATAAATACCTATAGTTAGTATGTTGTTCACAACAAAAGATAAAATTCATATAAATTTAATTTTAATAAAAAAATTATATAAAAGAAATAGTAAGAAAAATCGAAGCGTTACAACTCCCCCCTCCTTAAAATAAACTTCTTCCTCGAAGTTACCTGAGTATATCGGTGAAAAGATGTGGGTAGACTTTCTCATTTCTTTCCTGATTTCCCAAGTAGCCTCCTCATCCCCATGAAATGACCATAGTACTTTCACCAAATGAATCACTTTCGTACAAAGAACGTGCTCCTTCCAATCCAAGATATGCAGTGGTTCTTTGATATATGACCTGTCACAATGTACTACAATCTTCTCCCATTCGATCACATGAGCATCGTCACTGTTGTACTTCCTCAACATCGACACATGGAAAACGTCATGCACATTTGCCAACTGACGAGGCAAGGCTAGACGATAGGCTACTTCTTCAACTCGTTGAAGAATTTGAAACGGTCCGATGAAATGCGGAGCTAACTTTCCTTTCTTTCCAAACCTCAGCATTCCTTTCATAGGGGATACCTTTAGAAATACATGTTCTCATTCTTCAAATTTTAAGACCAGCCGCTGGTTATCTGCATAACTCTTCTACCTACTTTGAGCTTCCTTCAAATGTTTGCAAATGATGTCTATCTTTTCTGAGGTAATTTGAAAAATTTTCGGTCTAATCTAGCTTCGATCTCCTAGTTCGGCCCAACATTGCTGTGTGCGACATGGGCGGCCATACAATGCCTCAAATGGTGTCATACCTATACTTGCTTGAAAATTATTATTATAAGAAGCCATACCTATACTTGCTTGAAAATTATTGTTATAAGAAAATTTCGCCAGAGGTTAATCTTCCCAACTTCTCTTGAAGTCCACACATGCTCGCAACATGTCCTCCAAAATTTGGTTCAGACGTTCTGTTTGACCATCCATTTGTGGGTGATAAGCTGTACTATACTTGGGTGATGTTCCCATGGCTTGTTACATCTTCGACCACAACGATAACGTATACCATGAGTCTCTGTCTGATATAATTGATACTGGTACTCTATGCAGACGCACAACTTCTTTCACATACAACTCTGCCAATTCCGATACTTTTGCCGATAGTCGGGTCGAGACAAAGTGAGCTGATTTGGTGAGGCGATCTACTATTACCCAATGGCATCATGCTTCTTACTCGATTTGGGCAAGCTCGAGATAAAATCCATAGTAATATGCTCCCACTTCCATGTAGGAATCTCAAGCTGTTTCAACAGTCCTCTTGGCTTCTTGTGTTCGGCTTTCACCTGCTGACATGTGAGGCACTTTG
The DNA here is from genome assembly GCA_003013855.2 of Liriodendron chinense. Classification (NCBI taxonomy): domain Eukaryota; kingdom Viridiplantae; phylum Streptophyta; class Magnoliopsida; order Magnoliales; family Magnoliaceae; genus Liriodendron; species Liriodendron chinense. Next base: position 8,955 of record PVNU02002595.1, read on the forward strand.
ATACGTACTCTGCAATCTCCCGCTTCATATTGTTCCACCAAAATTTCCTCTTCATGTCTTGATACATTTTTGTGCTCCTAGGGTGAATCGTCAACTTTGAGCGATTTGCTTCGCCCATCACTTCCCTTTTTAAATTGGGATCATTCGATACACATAGTCGGTCTCGAAAACGTATGCCTCCATCTGTTCCGACTCGCCAATCTAAGTTTCCTTCATCGGCTATAGCTTTTACCAGCCTTTCCTGTAACTCGTCGTCTTGTTTCTGAGCATCAATAATTTTACACATCAAGGTTGGTTCTACTATAATATTATTCAATCACACTTCTCGGCTTCTAATGTCTAATTTTATATCAAAGTCCTTTATGAAGTTGAGCATCTCCCACTTCCCAAGGATATATGCCATCGTTGCCTCATGCACCTTCTTTCTACTAAGGGCATCAGCCACTGCATTAGCCTTCCCAGGATTGTAGCACAACTTTATTTAGAAATCTTTTAGCGTCTCCATCCACCTTCGTTGACGTATATTCAGATTTTTCTGTTGGAACAAATACTTCAGGCTCTTGTGGTCGATGTTTAATTTGAACTGTTCCCCAACAGATAATGTCTCCAAATTTTCAAAGTAAAAATCACGTCCACTAATTCTAAGTCGTGCGTGGGATAGTTCTGCTCGTGTGGTCTCAACTGGCAAGAGGCGTAGGCTATCACTTTATCTTTCTACATCAATACACATCCTAGGCCTGCTCATGACGCATCGGTATGGACCACAAATTCCACTCCTTCCTCAGGTAATGTAAGAACTGGGGCAGATGTTAACAATTCCTTTAATTTCTGAAACGCTTCTTCAGCCTTCGCACTCCAGACAAAGCGAGCATTCTTCCTAGTTAGCTCGGTCAAGGGACGAGCGATTTTAGAGAATTATAGGATGAAGCGACGGTAGTATCCTACTAATCCTAAGAAACTTCATACTTCGGTGACTGTGGTTGGTTGCCCGGCTCTATTGATGAACTGCATCAACTTTGGACTGATTGACTGCTATCTCATCGTGGGTGACCACATGACCAAAGAACTTCACTTCTTCTTTCCAGAAATCACATTTCTTTAATTTGGCATACAACTGGTTATCCTTCAGAGTCTACAAGGCTATTCTCATGTGTTCAGCGTGTTCCTCTTTACTCTTTGAGTAGATAAGGATATCATTAATGAAAATGATTACTAACTTGTTTAAGTAGGGTTTGAACACACGGTTCATTAAGTCCATAAATACTGTTGGGGCATTTGTCAGTCCAAAAGGCATAACCACAAACTCATAATGTCCATACCTCGTTCTGAATGCCATTTTGGGAATATCTTTCTCCCTTACCCTTAGCTGGTGGTATTCAGATCTTAAATCAATCTTTGAAAAGAATTGAGCTCCTCTCAATTGTTTGAAGAGATCATCTATGCGTGGGAGGGAATACTTGTTCGTGATAGTTGCTTGGTTCAGCTTCCTGTAATCAACACATAGACAAAGCGATTCATCCTTCTTCCGCACAAAGAGGACAGGTGCGGCCTAGGGAGATACGCTGGAGCGAATGAAACCTTGTTCAAGTAGTTCTTCTAACTGTATCTTTAACTCTTACAACTCTGCGAGAGCCATATGGTATACTGCTAAAGCTATAGGTGCCGTACTAGGCATGAGATCGATGGCGAAATCTACTTTGCAATTAGGGGGTAGTCCAGGAATGTCTTGAAATACTATAGGGAATTCAGCAACTATGGGGATTTTGTCGACTGTCAACTTGGTCGGTTCCTCCATGACGCACATCAGGCGCTCGATTACTTCCTTCCTCTTCTTTCCTTGAAACACTACAAGGTCTCTGTTTGGGAGAGATAATGTTATGGTCTTGGCATGACAATCCAAGTTCACACGGTGCTTAGAGAGCAAGTCCATTCCCAATATCACATTAAAGGTCTTCATATTCAATATGATTAAATTAGCTTTAAATTCGACTCCGCCAATATATAGTGAGGGGGCATCCTCGACATTCTTTCCTTAGTTCTACAATTCAGTCAATAGGTGTTGCTACGACTACTGTTTCATCTAAGCGTTCTATTTTTAAGTCTAACTGGGATACAATGGAAGCAACAATGAATGAAATGGAGGCACCGCTATCAAACATGACAACTACTGGGACATTGCCAAAAAAAAAAGTACCTTCAATGGCTCAAGTATCTTCTTCCACATTATTTGGTGGAGCCATCGCATAGAGACGTCCTTGCTGCTTTTGGTTCATGTTTGGTATTTCCTTCCTCTGCATTGGGGGACGAGTTGTCATGGGTGGCCTTGGTGCTTGATTCTGTTGTTGCGGCTGGCTCCCCTTAGGCTGGGAGGCATTCTTCTCATCTGCGGCCTTTTTGAAACAATGAATAGCTTTATGCCCTAGCTTTCCGCAGTAGTGACAATTGAACATGTCCTGGTTTTGTTGTTGATTGATTGGCGCAGGTTGCGGTCTTTTGTTAGGGATGGAAGGTATATTTGGTGTCACTTTGACCTTTTGTCTTACTTGCCTTATGTGGTTGCGTTGCTGAATGTAGCGCTCCGTGTCCTTTTCGGCGATCATTGCCCGATCCACAATCTCTTCATAAGTGCGTAACTTCAAGATACTAATCTTTGATCGAATACTAGGCCTCAAGCCTTCTTGGAACTTTTGGATCTTGTAGTCCAGGTCCTCCATTGCCGTGGGTAAGTAACTTGACAACTCGGCGAACTTATTTTTGTATTGGGCTACAGTGAGGTTACCTTGTTCTAGTTTCAAGAATTCAGACATCTTTTCTTTCTTATAAGCCTTGGGGAAAAACTTGTCATAGAACTGGGCATGGAATGCGTCCCATGTCCATTGGAATCCTTCTAGGGCCCTCCTTTTCTCCACCTACCACCAGACATATGTCGAGCCCTCCAATAGATATGTAGCCAGGGTCACTCGGTATTGCATGGGGTAAGCCAGAGTATCCAATGCCTTTGCTACTTGCTTGAGCCAATAATTTGCCTTAGTAGGGTCAGGGTTTCCATGGGACTTCTCGGGGTATAGCTTCAAAATTTTTTCAATCAGGATGGTTTCTTCGAGAAGCACGAATCGGGGTTGATTCAGTGGAGGAGCCTGTCTAGGTGCCAGAGGTGTCATAAAAGTTTCGGGTTGATCGTAGGTGTTAGTGAGGTTCGTGCGGGTATCTGAGTTTCCACTGGAGGTTGAGGTGGGGTTTGAGTAGAGGTCAGATTCAGAGTTCGGTCGGAAGTCATGATTGTCACAAGTTGCTCAAGAGTGGCCTGGTGTCGGGTCTGTTGCTCGTGTTGTTGGGCCTGTTGCTGATGTATAATACTGGTGAGGCGATCGAGAGCTCTAAGCATGGCTTTCAAAGGTTGCTGTGTATTGGAGTTTCCTCCTACTGAGGTAGTCGGAGGGTTAAATACAGGGGTACTCGAAGTGTTAGCCGCACGTGATGTCCCAGGTTGAGGTGAGGTAGCGGAAACGTTCCTCAATGACTTCCTCCTTGGGGCCATTATACTGAAAATAAGCTTCCCAAAGGTCAGAGGGTGATATTAAACTGAAAATCCATCAAAACATGAGGGTAAAGGCTCACCTAGCTCGTAGTTAATAAATCTGAAACTCAGGACTTGATCGTGCTCTTGGAATTTTTGTTCTTACACCGAGTGTTGATTTCTCCTAAAATTTGGAATATAAGCTGTAGATTAGGTATGGAATAAAACTAATTTTTCTTAGATCAAAATTCTCATGGTAACACATGTTTCTTCTCTACTCAAGTCAGAAAAATGCAGCAGATCAGCAAGATTTTGTGCGGGATTCTTCTACTGTCGGAATTTTTCTGATTTATCTATCCATCGAATTGATCTGAAATTTTATAGGGATTCTACGGGGTCAATTAGGAATTTTCAAAAAAAAAATTATCAAAAATTTATGTACATTTTTCCAACAGAGATACTTGAATTGGGTCGAGGAATCTGTCCTGACTTGAAAAATTCCAAATAAGATCGCTGGTTCTAGGGTTTTGATGGAAACAACCCACATGACTCAGTGAGTCATTGATCTAATTATGGGGAATAGATGAGGGCCCCAGATGACAAACAAAAGTGTGAATTCTCTTCCTTAAAATCCTAAATATTTTAGTTTCTATGTATAACGGCTATCCTGACGGTTTCCAAGGGGCTTAAGTGTGGGTTTCTGTGTACGTAACATCACATACAAACAACGGGGTTGTACCTAAATGGTTTGTCTCTAATTCTTGGGGACATAAGACATAATGTGTGTTTATTATGTAATGGGTTGGGCTGCTCGCTTAGAGGTCCTGATTTTTGCTTTGATACCAACTTGTAACGCCCCGAGATTTCGGCTCTCGTGTATAACACGACAGCCGAATTTCCAAAGCTACTTAGAATATGCGAGGGTTATACCCCCTACATATATATTCACAAATATACACATTTTACATAATTTGGTAACCATGAGCAAGATGACAGAAACATACTTCTTATTTTATTAACTAAACTAATTCATCGAATACAATTACCATTTAAATAGATCAAATATTAATCATGTTCATAACTATGTCCCCTGATACTGGGACTTATTATTAATTCAAAACTTCTAATAAATGATAATTCAACTAATATCTGGATATGTGGCCTCATCTTCCACTATCTGCTCCCACGAGCCTTCGTAGTCGTCTCCTTGAGGCTCGAATTCCTGTGGATCATCATCTGCATGTTGTATATTGTTTTCCATGACAAGAAATCATCAAAGCGGTATAGTGAAGATCTTCTTCAAGTTTAGCATAATAATTACATGAAAATATAACAAAACAGACATAATACTTATTTAATACAATGTATGATATGTATGACCTGGCGTAGGATTCCTTGAAACAAGTCGCCAGGGTTTCTGGGACACGTAAGCCTATCGTTTTGCCCCGACCAAGTGAAAAGTGGGATGCTCATAGCCCAAATCTCATGAGACAATGTATGGGAGAAGTAGGACGCTTTAGCCTATTCCCATTTCCGTACACTTGCATGGAGCTAAGTATATGCATGATATTAGTCCATCCTTTATTATTACAGGTTTACAGACAACCAATTAATAAGCAACCAACTCTAGGCACCACCATACCATCCTCATGGTTCATCATCCACCAAAGTGGGCGTACTCAACACATCACCACCATAGATAGCGGGCCGTACCACCAAGGTTCATGACAACACATGTATACTCATAGCTTCATGAAGATCCATAAACAGATAAAAGAATAAAATGAAAATAATTTATCAACCACTTAATCGGATAGTATGATATCACCACCACAGGTCAGGGTGACCACTTAACCAGACAGTCTACTAGCGTCGTCTCAAGTTAAGGCAACTTCTTAACCGGGCTTTCCTGATATTCACCACTACATATCAGGGTTCATCCATGATACTACAATAACATAATAAAAATGATCTTCATTAGGCTATACAAATCATCTTTCAACATTACATTGAAGGGATGGTGGTTCCTTCAAAGGTGATTACACAACCCCATATGTGTACAATCATTCCATTATTTTGTCCATTTTTCATTTCCAATATACGATCACATCATCGAGTGATGGGCATAAGGCATTCTACACCATTTACGTAACCATGCGAGAAGAAAAAGAATATTTAAGAACAATAACATACATGAACACAACACACAGTAACCAAGATATGTAACCATTATAGTAAATTTAAAGAAGTCCTCACCTATTTGACGTCTTTGGAGGACGTATGCGTTGTTGGAGAATAAAAAAATCCACCAAGGCGCGTCACTCTCTCATTCTCTCCTTCTTTCTTTTCCTTCTTCTCTTTCCTTCTTCTCTTTCTTTTCTTTCCTTTCTTGATGACATGAGATGAGCAACAACAATAGTGCCCTCTCTCTCCCTCTCACCAAAATGTGAATGGTTTTGGTTCCTTTGCTGTGGGATTTATATAGGGGTGAGGAGACGTTTCTATATTGGAGGAAGAGGCCATGCATGCACACACATGCATATGGATGCGTAACGAAAGGTTTTAAAGTGAGTTTTGGGCTGATTTTGGGAAGTGCACACAAGATGGATGACTGAGATATTTTGGAGGTTAGGTATATTGAGGATGGGCTACAAAATGGTTGTGATAGATCAGGGAGTGGGGTCCATGTTTGGATGAACGGTCTCGGTGAAAAACAAGGAAGAAAGGGAGGTGAGAATGATGTCTTTTGTACGGGGGTTCATTCGATGATCGGACAACTCTAGATGGTTTAAATAGGTCAAACGAAGTTTGTGGGGGTCCACAAATCGAAGCTCTATAGCGGTTTAGTCGATGGTTTGTGCTAGAGAAAGATTCGGGTGGCGGATTGCAAGAGAGATGGAAATTTCGATTTTCAATGAGAAAGGACTTGTTGGTTAGCTAGATGGGGTCCACTAGAGCCGAATGAGAGAATCCCAGCCTCCCATGCATAGCGGATGGCCCAGATGAAGTTTTCAAGAAAGTTACGGTTTGATCGGGCCATTAGATCGGGGCGTGTGGTGATTGGTTGGTGAAAATACTTCATGGGCGGGGGTTTATGGTGATTACCTAGAGATTGGACGGTTCAGATTGTCAATATGAGTCCGACATGGGATTCAACTAGAGAGGGCAGTAGTTATGCATGGAGAGAAGAAACGGATTTCCATTTTTTTCCACTTTAATGAGAAAGGATCGGTCAAACATAGGTTGACCGTGCACTTATTGTGCACTCAATGCATGCCGGGTCCCACCGTGATGCTTGTGAGAAATCCAGCCCATCCATCATGTATGCAGGTTGGTTTTAGGGTGCCTCTCCAAAAATGAGGCAGATCCGAGTTCAAGTGGCCCGCCTACAGCCTGATTTCTGATTGAGGCACTTCTACAATGATCGGAGGCTGAAATTCGACGTGTATGGTTCAAATGTGTCCATTAGCTTATATGCAAATTTGTGAGAAACTGAGCGTGAGAAACTAGCATGCTTAAAAACATGGGTTTAACTTAAGTTTAACTATTTCATTTTTGTAATTATTATAAAATTTCTTTTTTTTTTTTCGAAATCTAAGTCGTCCATCTTACTCCTGGGGTTATTTTAGGCAACTTTAATAAAGGGGTTCACCTATAAATACCTATTGTTAGTACGTTGTTCACAACAAAAGGTAAAATTCATATAAATTCAATTTTAATAAAAAAATTATATAAAAGAAATACTAAGAAAAAATCAGGGCGTTACACAAAATGGATGGACGGCTGGGCATGGTGGGTCCCACGAGGTGGGCCACTACTGGGCAGTGTGCCCAACACGCTGCCTTCAGTGTGGACCACGCTCGTGGCCCCAAGAAGTTTTGGACCGAGCTAATATTTGTGTTTTCTTTCCATCCAGGTCTGCCACTTCCCACGCTGTGGTCCACTGGAGTTTTGGATCCAGTTGATACCTGCGTCTGCGTGACCTGATGGACGGGTTAGATGAGAAATAAGCACGGTGGTGGTCCCTAAAAGGATTTCAACAATAGGCGTTCATCCTCACTATTTTCTGTGGTGTAGCCCTCCTGAGATCTGAATCATCTTCATACTTGGGCCCCTGGCCAAACATAAGCTGAGGAAACAGATGAACGGCGTGGATTGAGCACATACATCATGATGGGTCCCACGAGTGGGACCGCTGTACACGTCCTTAAGAGTCTGGACGCTGGACAGTTCCAGTGTCTCTGACACTGGGAACGTCCAGCGTCTGGACACATTATTATTATTATTATTATTATTATTATTATTATTATTATTATTTTGATGCAGCTCCATAGAGTCCATATATGGACGATTCAATCCGTCCATCAGGTTGGCCATGCCGAGGCCGGCCCAAAAAGCTTTAGATCAAACCAATCTTTGTATTGTCCTTCATCTAAATCTATATGATTTTATGAATAGGTTGAACAGGAAATAAACCTCACAGGGACCTCACATGGTGGTCCGCATTGTCAAAAAACGTGCGGGGCACGCTGTCTTATAATGTGGCCCACTTGCGGGTTCCATGTTAGTCCATAAAGCATGAAAGTGGAAAGAGATAGGAAAGGGAAAGAAGGAAAACAATGAAGAGGGAGATTCGGCCATTAGATGGACCCCTCGCCACTATGGGGTCCATCGTACAAATTTAAGCACACTAGACATAGATCAAGGTGGATCTCACCCTTGTGGCCCACAAAACTAAATGAAAAATAATGAAAATGGATATTATGTCCTCCCTAATTGCACTCACCGCGAAGATGGATGGTTGGATCGGGTCAGATAGTCTATCGAACGGCTTGATGGGGTGGATCTCCTCCTCTAATCACCTAAGCTCACAAATACTCCCTCTTGTTTCTCCAATCTCACTCTTTTCTCACTAATCTATTTCTTTAATCTCTTCCTCTCTCTCTCTCTCTCTCTCTCTCTCTCTCTAGAAACTTAAAATGGGGGAGGCCATACGTATGCCCCTTTTGTGGTAGGGGATTTGGGGATATGGATGAAATTTTGAAAGAAAGTGAGGGTAGAAATGAAATGGAGCATTTATGAGGGGGAGTGGCTTAGGTATGAGCTTAGTTGACTTATTGGGAGAGAGAGATGGATGTAATTGATAGGACATTTGATTGATTGATGTGATGCTTGATTGATTGATGGGATAATCTTAAGATTTGTAAAAGTGGGGCCCATGCCATGCATATGTAGCGTGGCCCGCCTTGATTTGCGTACATGTATGCATCTTTCAAACTGGGTATCGAAACAGAGCGTGCCGCGTGGCGTTGGAATCGTGGAGTCCGCGCGGTCGCCAGGGTACAAGTCTCAGGTCGTTGTGGTACTAAAATAGGGTGCCTGATCGGAACTCACCGGTTTGGACTGTTCCGAGTATGCCGAGTTCGGAAATGAGGTGTACAGAGGGCTAATTAGGGTACGGGTGTTAGGGGGGGTTAAGTGAGAGAGAGAGAGAGAGAGAGAGAGAGAGAGAGAGAGAGAGAGAGAGAGGTGAGGGGCTGGGGCAGCAAGGATCAACCGAGAGAGATGGGGTTGGGTGGGGGCGTGCGGTGATAGGGAGGAAGGGAGCGAGAATGAGAGATAAAGAGATGGGTCAGGGCATCAGCCAATTGTTTTTATTTTTATTTTTACCTAATTTGCACCTTTCGTCAGCTAGGGTCGACGAATTTTAACGCCTCATATTAGTCGGCCAAGGCCGATGAATTTGGCCTGTTGAGTTAACAACAATTTCAAGTGGTATGATTAAGCTCTACTAAGAACATGCGAGTGAATCCCAATGTATCTCATATCTGTACAGACAAGATGGATTGTTTATTGCTACGTTGTTTGTAGTGCTCTATTATGGTGAATCGTTGCCATAGGATGATGTTGATGAACCATTACGATTATGAACTATATGTATGAATATGAACAACCTGAAAACCATGGATTATTTGTTTCCTCTTATATAGAGAGATGTATATAATGACTACGCATATTGATGAATAGTGCACTGAGCATGCATTACATGCATTCATAACACTCCTTTGCGGATTCCTAGAGGCCCACTCTAGATGACTGCTTGCACACCTCGTGTGTGGGTTCTTAGGGGATTTCCCTAGATGGTTTCTTGATAGAATTATACCAAATGCCAACGTTTAGTAAAAGCCTACTAAAGAAGTTGATGTGGGCCTTACCCATGCCTACTTATGATAGAAGCCTACTAGGTGTAGATGTGGGTTGACAGTTATCTAACCCAAGTAAGTGAACGATTATCCCATTTGACATGCTTTTCATAACAACTCTGCATACATATTCATGTCTACATTTATATGTATATTGGAGGGTAACTTGTGCTACCTTATTTGTGCTGTGTATGATCAATGATGGGTTCACTCACTAGCCTGGCCATCTAATGTTGTGGAATGACAACCATACAGAGGCGATCGAGATAGGAAACACACACCAAATACCGGAGGATGAAGCTCGGTTGATTGATGAGTTGCAGGATCCATGGTCGTATTTGGCAAAAGAGGAATTAGTTGCATTGAATAATAAATTATTCATGTGATTGACAAATTTAGGAGTTTAGTTTTCATTACATATATTGATGTTTGGCATTATTTATGAACATGGCATGGTGAACCTTATTTGATATTACAAGTTGAATAAGTCCCAGATGGGTGGATGTAGTTAAGTTTCAAATTTAGTTATATAGTTGAGTATTTTTTTTTTGAAAGTTGATACTTTTATTAAAAGGAAAAAGCAGGAGAAACAGCCTAGAGATCGAAAAAAGGAAAAGAGAGAAAAAAACTAATAAGGAAAAGAACTTACGAAAAAAACAGCCCAAAACTGAAAACTACGAAGGGTCTGCCTCCCTAACAGAAACAAATCTCGAGGAGCCCAATCTCTAAAAAGAACCCGAACCCTGGAAAAGACCCCTGGAGCCCGTCGAAGGAGAGTTCCTGAAGCTCGGTTGTTTCTCTCTAACCAAATCGACTAAAGAACCACAAGGAAAATAATTCTGCACTTCTTTCTTCCCAAAACTCCTATCGACTCTCTGTGCCATTCTCTGAAGAGAGACTCGATCGAATTAGGCATCACCCAAGCTACACCTGCTAGCTTAAGCACATTCCACCATATATCATCAGAGAAAGGGCAATGAATAAGAATATGATCAATTGTCTCCGCTGCCTTCATACAAGGGGAGCACACATTAGGAAGTTGCATTCCTCGCTTCTGAAGGTTTTCTAACGTCAGAATTCTGTTTCTCCCGGCCAACTAGGCAAACACAACTATCTTTGGCGGCACTCCATACGAACAGACTAGACCCATGTGGGAGGGAGAGCAACGCGAATAGGCTGCCAAAGACTCATAGAACGGCTTAACCGAGAAGCTGCCCTTCTTAGACGCAGTCCAGATAATGGAATCCTCCTCATTTGCTATGTGAGGGGACGGGGCTGTGCAAAAAATAAATGAGACGAATCAGCTCACAACATTCATCACTTACAAGATCCCTTTGCAAATTCAGACTCCAAAAACTAGAGGAGCCATCTAGGCTATAAGAGTCCTCAACCAAATCATTCATATCTAAAGCCACCATGAAGAGGGAGGGTAAAAGATCTACCAGAGACTGATTCCCAAACCAAATATCCAGCCAAAATCTGATTCTCGTGCATAGTTGAGAATGTGATGGCTGTAAAATATGCTATTGGTATAGATGAATGAATGAAAATTTCGGTGTGGACTAAGAATACATTAAGCCATGCCTCAAATAAACGTATAATGAGTGTAATTATATTGAGTCATGAACGGTAACTCGGGTATGAGAGTGCACATTATGTATCCAGATTACTGGGCGTGACAGACCCACCCGTGCAGGTCATCAATGGGTTGGTGAGATGAAATGATGGACCCACTCATATGGGTTATCAATGGGCCGTGCCCCCATATGCATTCTTTGCACGTGTTAACTTGATCAGTCTTCGAGTCAACCTGCCCGGCCTGCCCGGCTGAACCTCGAGTTGAGTCAATTTTTCATGTTTTCGTGACAATGGTTTCCATGGGAATACAAAGAGATTCAAGGGCAGCAGGCAAAACTTTTTGAATGGGAAAAGATCGAATATTTGGTGAACCAGGAACGGCAGCTTACACTGCAGATGCATGATTTGGGGTTTTAGCCCCACTTGAGGTGCATTATATGGGTAATCAGTGACCGTTCTAGAGATGGGCCCACCATGGATAGACCATCAGCGGAATCTTTATCCCCGCAAATCATCCTAACCCTTTGAACAACGAACTGGAATGTAATGCTTTGGCCAAACTCTCTGCTTTTCTATTGATCGAAGCATTTGTAGGGAGAGTTTTCGCACATAATCCATCTATCATTCAAAGAAACTATGAAACACCACAAGCAGAAGGAAACTTCATTCCACATTGAATTAGGAAAAAGGATAAACTCCATTGCGAAATTTCATCTGAAAATTGTATTATTTCACTCTCATTGCAAGAAAAGAAACAGAACAAACATGGTCAATCATCTCAACGATGCCACTTCTACACGTCCATTCACTAAATGCGCCCAAAGTTCTTACCATTCTTATGACGCATGGAGGATCCTTCAAAAGAGTGAGGGGCGTTATTGATAGAAACCGGACCATCAGGAAGTACGGTGTAAACCGCTAGTGGGCTTCTCACGACATGAACGCCGTCCTTCCATGCAATGTAACCAGAGATTATGGGCTGCTGACTAATGACTCCTCCGCTCACCTTAACTGTAAATGTTTTTGTTTCACCCTTCGATGAGAAAGAAAGGATGTTCGGTTCGACAGACACTTGGAGGGATGGTGCATAGATAGTTGCATAATAGGTAGAGTTTGAAGATCCGACGTTGGTTACTTTCCTCTGGAAGGTGCCCTGGATGGATTGGCCATCTGGTATGGAAAGTGCGAAGGATGGGTAGTTGAGGTCCCAAGCATTGCCTGTATTGTTGCCAGAACATGTGCTTGAATCGCCAGTCACGAGCCTCAATGTGGTGGTGTTGTAGCCCGAATTGCAGAGGAATTCAATGTAGTCTTGCTCGGATGCGTCATATACTAGCCCGGGATTTAGGGCTGCCATGGGGTTGATGTGGCCAGATCCGTAAGAGAACTCCGCATCTTCGTTCTTCCTAGCGTCCATGACGTAAGCTGTCGATGATGAAATGGCAGCAGGTGAAAGTGGTTCATTAGTAAAACTAAACAAACTTGTACAATGAGCTCCGTTATGACTAATGGGGGCCGGAGTAGGATGTTGAATCCTAGTGGTATGTATATTTATGTGTGAACCAGGCTTTACATCAGGTGGGCCCCACTGCGCGTGTGATCTGGTTCAAAAATAAGGTAAGTTCAGTTGTTGTCATCAGGTGAGACGCATGGTTTCTTCTAACCGTTCATTTCTTTCGGATCACAGCTCAACCCACCTAACCAATGACCTAAAACACGTGGGGAAGAGGGAGTCAATTAGATCACCTGTAGTCATGAGTGCGGATTTGATCGCAGCAGGGGACCAGCTGGGATAAGCAGATTTGATGAAGGCGGCAGCACCGCTCACATGCGGGCAAGACATTGATGTGCCCGAGATTATGTTGTACTTAACTCTGTCGGTATCTGCATAGTAGACGGAAGGAGGTGCTACTGGTGACCAAGCGGCAAGGATGTCTACGCCGGGGGCTGTCACGTCCGGCTGTCCATTCATTTAAAGTATTATATATTAGAGGTTTCTCCAAACCGTATACTAATCAAGGGAAGCATCCAATAATCCACATCACCTTGAGAATATCTGGAGTGATTGGGTTGGGTCCTCTGGAAGAGAAGGAGACAACACGGGGAGCAGATGCATCTTTCCATGTCTCACCGGCGAGGATTGTTCCGATGGGTTTCCTGAAACCATGGAGTTTCATGTTTAGAAGATCCTAAAGTAATGGTGCATTTAGATGCAAAATCGAATTTAACCACGATTCAATCCAAAGTATCATGACAACATTTTAATCCATAGTGAACACAGTCATAATTCAATATGAATCAATATCCAAATGCAACTAAATAAAAATTAAAAAATTAAAAAGAAATCTGCTACTGACATCCTGGTGTAACAGATATGATTTAGGTAGTGCTTACTCAGTAGATTGAATGTAGTCCAATACTTTTGCACCGTCTTCTATACTGAGAAGAGTACTCGGCAACGGATAAGAGAAGGCGAAATCAGAGTATTCGCTGTCAGCCATGATATTGCCCAATCCTTCGGCCTCCATGACCCCGGAACCATCAAAGATGGAGTCACAGAGGACGATCTTCCCTCGTACTTTGTATGAGTTGAGAGATCCAACATCGCAGGTTCTTGAAATATCAGCTGAAGCAAGGGCTGATACGTTTGGAGCGGATCCTCCATATATGATCGGGTATGATGTACCATTGAGGTGAAATGGATTGATGGCGTTTCCCTGCCAGCAAAGGGAGGAGTGACATCAGGCAAAATCAGATTGAAAACTTCATCCCCACCATACACATGGCAAACATGTATACTGATCAGAACATCTAATATGATGGGTCACCATGTCGATGGGCCGTAGGCCAAAATTCCCCATGATTGGGCAATTTCAACCATCCGATTGTGGTGATTTTTGTAGATTGAATGTGAGACGATGATCATTTCTATTTCAATCATCTCTTTTCCCGGCCATTGAGGGATTAAAAGTCCATATGGATTGTTTTTTCAGACGTGGCCTCTACATACCAATTCAAAGATCCTGGTCACTGGACATGAATTAATTATTAATGTGCTTTCATGGAGTAATCCACTTGACTTACAGTGTAGGTCTGTCCATTGCCAAGCACCACTTGGGACACAAACTTCCTGTCGATCGTGCTTGCGGCCACTGTTAAAGTCCAAGGTGCGTAGTTGGATACGGATCCTGGATACGGGCCAGAGTTCCCAGCAGAATTTGAGGTCAAGATCCCATACTTCATCGCATGGAATGCTCCAATTGCAATGGGGTCATCAAAGTACGGTGCTGGGTAACCCGATCCAAGGGAAACCGATATGATGTCGACACCATCCGCCACTGCATCGTCAAAAGCAGCCAAGATATCAGCCAGGCCACATCCAGATGACCAGCATACCTTGTACACTGCAATCCTTGCTTGCGGGACTGCGCCTCTTGCAATGCCTTTGGCTAACCCATGGTAGCTTGCTCCAGGCACAGCTTGGCCCGCTGCGGTGGAAGCAGTATGGGTCCCATGTCCTTCTGAGTCTCTTGGAGATTTGAAGTCCGTATCATCATAGTAGTTGTCGCTGTTGTAGTAACGGGCTCCGATGAGCTTGCTGTAAATCCAAAAATTCTATTAAAATAGCTAACAATGAACATGAAGAAACATGAACTGGAAGAGAGAATATAAATTCTATCCCACATTCGCTTGGCCAATGAATTTTATATATGTGGCCCATGTTTGGTGATCCAAATCACCACCGTGTGCCCAAGGTGAGTGGGAGCACCGTCAAATCTTTACCATTGGTGGATCCTAACCATCCAGTATGGCCCTCTTTAAATGCACACCATTGTTTTATTTGTTCATTTTCATTGAATGGCTAGGATCATCTAAAAGGGGAGATATTAAGGCATGGCTCCCATAATGGTGGAGAGAGAGAGAGAGAGAGAGGGAGAGAGTAAAATCACTTGTTGCAGGTGAAGTTATCTGCAGTCTGGCAAATCCCTTTCCATTTTGCCGGAGGAGCGCCGAACCCATCATCGTTGAAGCTCTTGGACTCAGGCCAGACTCCTATGGACACCAAAACACACTTAAAATACTTAAATTTGTGCATATGTTAGTTTCTGATCATACCTATAGTTTCTGATCATACCTATGGGTGCATTTTGTTGCCCCAACTATCATAAAATTTTTCTAGTATTTTATGATTAATCAGTCTAATTTGGAACAAAATTTCATGATATATAATGAAATTTGGTGCATAGTTTTTGAGGGTGTGTTTGGTTGAGCCAAATTTCACTAAACATGCAAACAAACGCACCCTCAAAAACTATGCTAATCTTGATTTTTAATCATAAGATTTAAATCAGTTTTCTAAAAGGATTAAAGTATAGTAATTCAAGTAATGCATATACCTGTATCTAACAATCCCACAATAACGTCTCCTTCACGAGGAAAGTACAATTGATTCTGTGGCATGCCCATGAAATCCCATGATCTTGTAGTGTGGAGCTGTAGCTTGGTGTTAGGGAGCACCGAAACGACTCCTTCCATCTCTGTAATCGCAATCAATGGTTAAAATTTCCATTCTTTCTCATCACCAATTGCATCCTCTTCGTTGATTTCATTCATCATATATATTGGAACTACCCAAAAGTATAGTGATCATCTCACCTGAAAACATGGCTACTTCTTCCTCTGACAATTTAGCAGCGAATCCATTGAAACTCTTCCCATAGCTATAGATTAATGACTCTTTGGCCTTGGAGCTACTGCATACATACAATTTCAAAAGAAAACTCCCATTAATTTGGGTGTATGTTGAGAAACAAGACCATTATTTGACCTCGTTTGTTGTTTCTCCTGACAATATATATATATATATATATATATATATATATATATATATATATATATATATATATATATATATATATATATATATATATACACACACACACACACGGGCTCAATTTCAGTACTGCACACAATATTGTATACCACATATTTCACCATCCTATGATGGCAGGCAGGAATCCTGACATGCATTTTGAAATTAGGTTTTTCAAAATGCATGTTGGGATAATCCCATTTCACAACTTCCTCCGGAGTTGCATCGAGCTGCAGCTGGATGGTGGGAGATACCCAGTCACACAAGTTGTGATGATCAATAGACATTGTGTATAATTCTTCCTTCTCATGTTATCATCGTAGTGGTCATTGCTGCTATTGGCAGTGGTAATAGAAATAGTAGTGGCATTCGTAATATAATGAGTAACCTTCCAAGAACATCTTCCAGCATGGTGTGGTGCGATGCCACGGACACTCCTTCCTTGGGAAGATTTCCCATGTATATGACATGAACCTGTACAAAATACCGATTTTAGTTCTCGATGATCCTTTGTGTGAAAATTATGAAATAAGTATAGAGAAATGAATATGGTTTTACCTTTCTTTCCTGGCAATGGCAAGTGAGCACAAGTACGGCGAACAAGAGGGGGTAGAAAAAGGAATGGAAGTTGGCCATTTTCCCTCTTCAATCCCTCTTGCTAGCTAATACTGAGTGCAAGAATGAGTTGCACCTTAAGGCAGATGTTGCAGCTATTTATAGCCATTGTTTTCTTTTCTTTGGGACGGGTAATACGTCCATTGCTGGCTCTGGTTAGTTATCATCGCCCCATTTCTAATTTGAAGAAGACAGCCTTCAATCATCAAGCTCATGTATCTTTTCTTGTTGTTGGTTGCTTGTATGGATGATGGATTTTCTTAATCAAACTGCATTTTCATGGGTGCAAGCATGTCAATGTGGCACACGTTTGCCACATCCTAAGTCTTTATCACATGGGCCCTGTCATGTGGATGGGCTGGTCTGATCATTAGATGGACAACACATGTTTGGAAAGGACGGACGGTTTTAAAAGATCCACATTCAGCAGACATGTTCAGCCCCTCCTGATGATCGGACTGATCTTATTTTCAGGCCAGGACAAACAAGTGGGGTCCCACCTGATGCATGGCTTGGATGTTAGACACGCTGGTCACATAGGTACGTGTGGCCACGTGTTGATGGGTGTGCAGGAGGAGCAAGGCTCTGGTACGATACTTTGCATAGAATCTAAAAATGGCAGTTTTGGTAAATACAGGGTCTGTCTGGGATGTCTAGTATTGTGCAAGGAGACCGGCCTGGCGGACGCGATTCTCCTGCAACTAGGTTGCTCGTGCACAAATGAGATCTACGGGTCCACCGTGATGTGTCATAATTCATTCCATCCATCATTTGGGTCAGCTCACGTTAGCAGGTGAGACAAAAAATCAGGCGGATCCAAAACTAAGTGACCCACATCACACAGGAAAGTAGGGATGGAATGTCTACCATTGAAGACTTATTTTGGCCCACCAAAGTTTTGGATCGAGTTGATATTTGGGTGATTTTAAAAATAAAAAAAGAGCACCTTATGAACGGTTTGGATGGTATATAAACATCAATGTAGTCCCCAGAAGGAATTCAACATTGAGTAGGCGTCACGTCTCCAATTTTTTCCTGTTGTATGGCCCACTTGAGTTTTGGGGCCGCCCCATTTTTGGGCTTACGTCCTAATTAGCTAATGCAAACCATGGACGGAGCAGATGTGACACACACATCACAATGGGTCTCACGAAGGGTTTTTTTTTTTTTTTTTTTTCTTACTGAATTCGGTCCGGCCTTGAGATCTTCTTCGAATGATCCGTCATAGGTAGCGAGGGGATACAGACAAGCGAGAAAGCTGAGTTAGTGTTACATTGGTTTTAACAATGTCAAAATGTATTTTTTCAAACTCTGAAAAGTCAATTCTTAGCCATGCTTGGCTACGGACTCGAATTTAACATGGAGATCTACTTTAATCTCCTGTGACCCTAAGCAATGCAGTGACCACCGTGATAAACGTTTTATATTCTCTATTTCATTAGCTCGTTTTAGTATGGCAGCCCAAACATGAGTAGGCCAGAACTGAAGTAGGTGTCACCACAGAAAACATTGGATATGGAAATGTCCACCTTCTAAATCTTTCCAGGTTCCAATCTCCGGTGCCCAGTCTAAATCTTTCTCAAGTCTGTTGTGATATTGTTCAGGTTAGAAAAAATCTGGATTTGAAAATAAAAAAACAGTTTTTATTAATTTGTATTGTAATTTTGTTGTGGGTTTAATTTCATATTGAAAAGGAGAACTTAAGCCTTTACATTAGGAGTCAGGTTCTACTACAAGTGTAAGTGGGTTAAGCTTACAATGCAAATCGGGGCATTAAGGTCTTTTGCGTGGAAAAAACAGACTCACTGCAATGCAAGTGTACTCATGTCATTGAGAGTATACTCATATTTGGCATTGCCCCTCACCATCCGGTTTATTACAACTATACCCTTTAAATGAAAAGGCGCCCACTTTCAGCAATTCCATCGATCAACACAGTCCATCCTAATGCTCATGTCCACTTTCGTAACTGGAGAAAAAATGAGAGGTTGAAATGACCAATAGTTGAGTCCTTTCTTTTTTACCATTAAACGAATAGGCTACGAATTGATGCTATTGTGGTCCACCTGATTATTATAAATGTCCCTTTTTTTTTTTTTTTCTTTTTTTTTTTTTTTTTTTTTTTTATGAAAGTCACATTTTAATCATTTCGATTGAATGGATGGAACAGATCATTATAAAAACACTTGTGGGCCATACATGCATTAATGTCAGTTAGTTTCTAGGTTACACAGAGTCCAGTGTTACCCGAGTAACACCACAATTGGTATTCCCTTCACCATGTGTGATAGTTCATGATGTATTTTTTGTAGACCTAAATTGTCCCTCCATTTTTGCATCTCATTTAAGTACTTATTAAGAAATATTAACTTGATTCGATATCTTTCGTGGGCCACACCATTAGAAACAATTGTTAATAGCCATTTAAATGTGGACGTGACCCAACATTCATGGGGCCCATAGACATCAATCACATCAGTCAAGACCGTCCATCAGTTTTTTGGAGCCTCTATTTTCCATGGGAGCAAAAATGAGGTCAATACAACTAGTAGGTTGGTCCCAGAAGTGGATTCATGTTGGACCATTAAACGAGTATACTATGAAATGATGCTATTGTGATCCACATGATCATTATATGTGTCCCATTTTTTCATATAAGTCATAGTTTAATCCGTACAATTGATTGGATGGAACAGATCATCAGAAAAATGCTTGATGGTCATACATGCCTCAAGGACAGTGAGTTGCTGGGTTACGGAGATGTCCTATGTTACCTGGGTAACATAAGAAATTTCCGACTGTAAACCTCTCTTTTGACCATTATTCCCAGCTAAACCTCCAATAGTTTTCTTTCCAAAAGTAGACTTCACTTGTACGGATGGGACATTTTCGGACCGAAATACCCCTGTTGTTAGGATTTATTCATTCTAAAAAAAAACATATTTTTTCCTTGTTTTTCTCTTCTATATTCAAAACTCATTTTTTTCTCTCATCTATAGCAAAAAAAGCATCATCTCTTTAGTTTTGAGATCAGTTTTTACTTCAGAGCACTACTTTTCTATTTCTTCAACTCGTGTTTCATTGGAAACGAGGTTGTGGTGTGGACCAGGTAAGAACGAAGAATGTGAAATTTTTTTCTCAACAAGTGCGTTTTTTTTTAATAATCAAGTCGGATATTTGTTTATCGTAATTTATTTTTGCAATAATCGATCCCGTTGAATTTCAACGAGCATATTGATATTTCAAAGAGCACAGTGTAAATGTTAGGACATTCGAAGGTTCGTGATAGCTGTGCTATTTGAATTTTACATTGTGCTCGTTGAATTATATCTGTGCTCTTTGAAATTCAACGAGATCGCGGTGAATTTCAAATTCACCGCGATCTCGTTGAAATTCATCGCGATCTCGTTAAATTATATCTGTGCTCGTTGAATTTCAACGAGATCTCCTTTAATTTCAATGAGATGATCTCCTTCAATTTCAAGGTAATCTCATTGCATTTTAACTATGCTCGTTGAATTTCAACGAGATCTCGTTAAATTCTCAATAGTTCAATTTCTGCTAGCTGAAAACTCTATGGCTACAGTTAATATCCGTAGCCTTTAGTTGAAATTCAACGAGATCTCGTTAAATTCTCACTGTTCTCGTTGAATTTGAACGAGATCTCGTTAAATTCTCACTGTGCTCGTTAAATTTCAACAAGTTCTCGTTAAATTCTCACTGTACTCTATGGCTACAGTTAATGTCCGTAGCTTTCAGTTAAAATTTAACGACTGTGCTCGTTGAATTTCAACGAGATCTCGTTAAATTCTCACCGTACTCTATGGCTATAGTTAATATCCGTAGCCTTTAGTTAAAATTTAATGAGATCTCGTTAAATTCTCACTGTGCTCGTTGAATTTCAATAAGATCTCGTTAAATTCTCACTATAGGCTACGAATTTTAACCGTAGCTAACAAGATCTCTTTCAAAATTCAAAGTACACAGAGCACAGTGCTAATTCAACGTGATTTCTTTCAAAATTTAAAGAGTACAGTGACAATTCAACGAAATCTCTTTCAAAATTCAAAGAGCACAGCACCAATTCAACGAGATTTCTTTCAAAATTCAAATAGTACAATTTCAACGAGTACTCTTTCAAAATTCAAAGAATATCCTTTCAAACACATTCTCAAACTTTTCAACATTTTCCTTCATTGTGACATTTCAACAAACATGTTGTATTCAAATTCGAAATACAATGAAAGTTGGTTAAAATTCTAAAACATTGTCCGCATACACTTTACAACAAACATGTTGTATACGTATTAGACATTCACATACCAAAAAAATAACATTCATAAAATAAAATAAAAAACATTTAAACTGTGCTTTTTGAAAGATGCTCTTTGAAATTCAACGAGATCGCAGTGAAATTCACCGCGATCTCGTTGAAATTGACCGATCTCATTGAAATTCACCGGGATCGCGTTGAAATTGAACGCGATCTCCCATTTCAACATTCCAAGGTTACATTGGCATTTCTACAAATACTTTGTATGGTTAATCAAGCCATAATATTCACATTTCGACATTTCAAGGTTGCATTGGCATTTCTACAAACACCTTGTATGGTTGATCAAGCCATAACATTCCCATTTCAACATTTCAAGTTTATATTGGTATTTCTACAAACAGTTTGTATGCCAAGGTTAGCGAACAATCTTAAAACGAAAATCACTCCCAAATATTCAAACGAACCCAACCTAAAACGAAAATCACCCCCAAACATTCCTAAAACATACCTTTCCGTAGCCTCTTGGACGGAGGAGCCATAAAAACCGTTGACAACCGAAGATATATGAACGAAGATGAAGATGAGATGAAAATTATGTGTCTCGTTGATTTTCAACGAGATCAATTCAACAAGATCGCGGTGAATTTCGAAACGAACAGGGGTAGTTTGGTCAGAAAAATAATGAAAGTTTACTTTTGGAAAGAAAAGTATTGGAGGTTTAGCTAGGAATAATGGTTAAAAGAGAGGTTTACAGTCGAAAATTTCTTGGGTAACATTGTCAGTGAGTTTCTAGGTTACACTAAGTCCAGTGTTACTCGGGTAACTCCACAATTGGTGTTCCCCTCACCACGTGCGATTGTTCATGATGTATTTTTTGTAGATCTAAACTGTCTGTCCATTTTTGCATTTCATTTAAGTACTCATTAAGAAATATTAAGTTAATCGATATCTTTGGTGAATCACACCATTAGAAACAATTGTTAATAGCCATTTAAATGTGAACGTGACCTGACATTCATGGGGCTCATAGTCATCAATCTCATCGATCAATACCGTCTATCTGTTTTTTTGGAGTCTCTATATTTCACGGGAGCAAAATTGAAGTTGACTAGTAGGTTGGTCCCAGAAGTGGATCATTATATATGTCCCATCTTTTTATATAAGTAATAGTTTAATCCATACAGTTGATTGGACGGAACAGATCATCAGAAAAACATTTGATGGCCATACATGCTTCAAGGACAGCGAGTTGCTAGGTTGCAGAGATGTCCAGTGTTACCTGAGTAACACCACAATTGGTGTTCTCCTCACTTGTTGTATTTTTTTTTGTAGATCTAAATCGTTTGTCCGTTTTCGCATCTTATTTAAATATTTATTACAAAATATTGGTGGACTACACTATTAGAAACAATTTTTAATGGCCATTTAATGGTGGACGTGGCTCATCATTCATGTGGCCCATCTTCATCCCGTCACTGTGCTTGGTCGTCCATGACGTATTTTCTATATATCTAAATCGTTCGTCTGTTTTTGCAGGCTATGGACTGCATGGATCCAAAACTATAAGACTGATCCAAAACTTTTGTGGCTCACAAGAAGTTTTTAATACTCAATCACCATTATTTCCCATGGTGTGGTCCACATAAGATTTAGATATGTTTTATTTTTTATATAATGCCTTAAAATGATCTTTCAAAACCTACGTGTAGTGTGGATTTAAGGTAAGTACACCAAGGTGGTCCCCACAATCAAGCATACAACGGCGTGGATTTATGGGACGTACATCTGAGTTGCACCTAAGCGGTGCTGTTTGACGACTCTTTTCCTCTCACGTGGATGCGGATTAGCAACTGACTGGTTGACTAGCGAGACCCGCTACTAAAGTGATGTCACCTTGTTTTGTGGGACCCACCATGATGTTATATATTGTATTCACATCATTCATCCATTTAGAGAGATAATTTTAGGGCATGCATGGGCAAAAGAATGAGTCTTATCCAAAGCTGGAGTGTACCCCGCTATAGAAAATTGTGGAGATTGAACGCCTACCATTAAAAACATATGGGGGCCATAGAAGTTTTAGATCAAGTTGATATTTGTTTTTTCCCTTCGTTGATGTTTGTGCTATCTTATGAACAGGTTGGATCTCAAATAAACATCATGGAGGACCTAGGAAGGTTTCAGCGGTAGGAGCCATGACTCTCCACACTCTTTTATGTGGTGGGGTCCATGTGAGCTTTGCATCTGCCTCATTCTTTGTCTCATTTTCTGAAATGATCTCTCCAAATGGATGGACAATGTGGATACACCAGATACATTATAACGCCCCAAATTTTCGAGATTTATTTGAAAATTTTTAAAATTTTATTTTGAATTAATATCGTACATTTACTTTGTTTTGAAAACAACAGACCATCCGTAGGAGATCCGATAGGAGACCTTTTACAAAAGTTACTTACAACAATCACACAAACATCATAAAAAGAACGGATTTTGAAAATCTCATAGTTTTAAGATAATTACGAAAATGCCATTAAGTTTAAAGTTAAACTATCATTTTTAAGTATTGGGGTTTTTTACGATCATTTTCATGCAAAACTTCATATATGAGTTTTTGGGCATATTTTAACCATACACGTCAAATTTCAGCCCTCCTATCATCCTACAAATGTCCTAATCAGAAATCGGTCCATAAGTGGCCCACCTTAACTTGGATTTACCTCAATTTTGTTGTCAGTGGCTAAAATCATGATTTCGACCTGTTGGACGGATAAAGTTATCCTGATCCACTTGGAGTGGACCTCGCTTGTGAGGGTAGCAAAAAATTGCCCTGTACGTGCACAACGACGCACGATATATAAAAGAAAAGGAAAGACAATGAATCCCGTCTTCTTCTCCAGCACGCTAGCACAATGTGATATGCTGCCGACCTGGGCATTCTCCACCGTCCCTTAGATGGGCCACACGTCCCCAATCCAAACCATCCATCAGGTCTGTGGCCCAGCTAACCTCAATCCTTTGAAGTCTTTCGGCTATTTGTTGATCCAACAGCCCACTCCTAACCACTGTTCAAACCCAAGAATACCAAGATCCAAATATTGGCTTTGCATGGACTCTTGAGATTTCTTTTAAAATCTCCATGTGGACCCC
Organism: Liriodendron chinense; assembly: GCA_003013855.2. NCBI lineage: Eukaryota > Viridiplantae > Streptophyta > Magnoliopsida > Magnoliales > Magnoliaceae > Liriodendron > Liriodendron chinense. The sequence continues at coordinate 33,167 of PVNU02002595.1, forward strand.
CCCCCCCCCCCCCCCCCCCCCCCCCCCTTCAGTCCCAATGCTTCTCTTGCGTAGGAAGGCTCTAGAACAAGCAGTTTCCTTCTCCAACCCAAGAACCGACTTCACCTCTTCCTCACACCTACCGCCTATGCTATTAAGCTGCCCATCCGTTTCTTTCCCATTGAGAAAATGCCAGAGAGAGAGAGGGAGATCATGGTAGGAGAGAGAGAAGGTGAGAGTTGTCTGGGGGGGGGGGGGAGAGAGAGAGAGAGAGAGAGAGAGAGAGAGAGAGCCTACGGCTCTGTTGCTGCCATTGGGAGGTCTTTCCAGGGAAAGAAAGAAAGAAGAAGAAGAAGAAGGAGAAAGAAGAAGAAAGAGAAGGAAAGAAGGGAAGAGAGAGGGAGGAAACCGAGTCGAACTGAGTCGACTCGGCCAAAGACCTGAGTCTTGAGAGGTAAGTCGATCTAATTTATGTTTTTGTTTCCTAAATCTAACCCCAAACCCTAGTCTTAGGTGAAATCTAACCCTAGGTGCTCAAAACCATGAAGATCGTAACCATCTACACCTTAATCTCATTTTTTTTGTTATACAATATAGGTTTGGACCTAAACTCAATTACGTGACTCTAATAATGTTTCAAGTCATCCAAACTCAAAGGTGGGGATTTCCTTTAAGCCTAGTTATGATAATATTAAATTATATGTTAATTTTATGCTTAGAAACTAAGGTTTTTGTTGCATGATTCCTTAAAATCGTGCTTGTTGAAATCTCTCCATGTAAATATGATTTGTATAGTGTTCCTTGTTATGTATGCTAAATTTGGATGTATGAACTATGCTTAAGTGATTGAAAAGGAATTATGATGATGTACATGCTTATGTGGAGACTATGCTTGATTTACGTAGTCACATGCTCATGATGATTGTTGTGTTGTTTGTTATGGGATATTGTATATGGATGTTACGTTAATAAATACCCCTTAACCCCATACCGATGTAACCGTTTGATGTAAAGAGATGAAGCCCGTGCGAGACCTTGTTACGTCGACATTACCATGTGGATATTTTGGATGAATATTCCTTATTGCGAAAGTCGATATTACCATGTGTCTTATTGAATGAAAATGCCTTGACATTGAGAATTAAATATTGGTATTATCATGTATGTGTTGTGGGCTGCATATGCCATGATGTTGAGTTTAGCACTACCGTGTGCACATTGTTGGATACGTGCCAAGGGATCCTTATTGATTCGTTACCTGTGATGGATTCACTGAAGTATGAATTGATGAATGTGAAAACTCTTGAACTAATTGGGGTAAGGAGTGATCATTAGCTATGTACATCATTTAATAGGTTGAATGCTAAACTGACTTAATTAAAGGTGAAACTAATCGTGCATTCATTGGACCCGACTTGGTGGGTCAGCCCTTCGAGCGTTAGAGAAAGTGTGCATGGGCTCATTTCTCTCTCGCTATCCAGTGTAAGTATGTATGGGCCTGTTTCACTAGTTGGGTTTTGGTGTATGGGAAGAGTAGAGTGATCCCGTCCTAACTAGAACCTCTGGTAACTAGTGGCTGGTAAGAAGAGTCGAGTGATCCCGTCTCATTTAGTCAGGGTGCCTTAGCTTGAGCATGCATGTCATGCATTGCATTAACAAAGATCTTTTACTGAGTTGTTTTGATTTGATTAAATAATAATATCATGCTTGTGCTTACTCTATGCCATTATTATTATCATGATTGTCTTAAAGGGATATTTCCCACTATGATAGCATTTAATGCTATCCAACCATATCTTAGATAATCCAGGTGAAGATCCAGTAAGTGAATTGAACACTACGACGAAGTATTCGAAGGCTCACAACATAGACGACGGGTGATGAAGTTGGAGTGACTTATTAAATATTTTATTTATGTATTATTTTAGCGTAATTTACACCTTTATTCCACAATTGTAATAAATTTTCTTAATGAATGTAAGAATTGATTCTTTGTTTGGTTTAGTTTCAAGAACTTTATGATTATAATGTAGATTAAAATTTTATTAAATCACCTGTTTATCTTCTGTCACTGTGCTTGAATGCCACTAAATTTCAAATATACGGAGAAATAGTGATATGTTGAGGAATTCACCCTTGACACGTCTTAGATAACACCTGAGAATTTGGCCTATCGTGGAATCCACAGGAGCCGAAATTTCGGAGCGTTACATACATCATGGTGGGTCCCACAAAACATGGTGACATCACTTCAGTAGTGAGTCACGCTACTCAACCTGGTGGATCTCTCCAATGCTATACACCAAATATATCATGGTGGATCTCTCCAATGCTCAAGTGGACCATATCAGAGGAGGCGCTTAGGATAATTACACCCACCGTTGAAACCTTCTTAGGGCCCACCATCATGTTTGCTTGCCATCCAACCTGGTCATAAGGTTAAACAGACATGGGATGAAGGGAAAACAAAAATATCATCTCGATCCAAAATTTATATGGCCTCAAGAAGTTTTCAATGGTAGACATTCAATCCACTGTTTCCCATGGTGTGGTCCACTTGAGCTTTTCGATTTATCTCATTCTTAGATTCATGCGCTAAAATGATATGAAAAAAATGAATCGATGACATGGATGGAAAACATACATCATCGGAGGGCCCACAGACTATTCCCACGCATGTGTTCTACACTAGGCGATCCAAGTCCGGTTTTTAAGGTTTTTGCAGCCACTTTAGCGGGAGAAGTTTTCAAAGTCCATGTCTGGTTTTCAAAATCAAGTCGGATTACGTGTTAATGTGGCAAATATATGTGGGCCCCACCATGATGTATGTGTAACATCCACACCATCTTTCCATTTGACGAGATAATTTTAGGTCATGATATAAAAACTAAAATCCAAAGCTCAAGTGGACCACAATACCACTGAGAGCATTTGGGACAATAACGCCCACTATCGAAACCTTCCTAAGGCCCACAGTGAAGTTTATTTGTCATCCAACCTGTTCATAAGGTCACACAGACCTGGATGAAGGTAAAACATAAATATCGACTTGATCCAAAACTTCTATTGCCCCAAGTAATTTTCAATGGTAGGTGTCCAATCTCATTAATCTCTATAGTGTGATCCATTTAAGCTTCAGATCTGCTTAATTTATGGGTGGATGCCCTATAATAATCTCGGAAAATCCATGATCCATGTGGATATATTAACTACATCATGAGGAACCCACATATCTTTGGAACGTCAACACACCACTGCTCGAGTGGACCACATAAAAGAAAGCAGCAGTTATAATGACATCTACCGTTGAAACCTTCCTAGGGGTGCTTCAAATGGCATGGTTTATCCGATCGTGGGAGGGAAATAGGGTTAGACTCTTAAAATGAAAAAAAAATGGAAGGACGACGCAGATGACACAATTCATCAAGGTGGGCCCTACATAATGAGCGTAACACCTTAGTTGTTGTCACCCTCCTATTCAGTTTATTTTGAGGCCATCATCGGCCACCTTGATGTATATGGATTATATCTGCACCGTCCATCGATCTCCACAACTGATTATACCATCAATCCATCTCTTTATTGTAGTTACCATTATTGTGCGCCCACTCTGATGTTGCGTTGTAAATCCAAGCTTTGGGATGCTTGAGTAAAAAATGATTCCGATGGAGTCCAAAATTTCGCTAGGATGTCTTTCACAGACAAAATATGCTCCATGTCAGTTTGAGCAGAATTAGTCCCAGATAAAAGCACTTTTGAAGTCTTTCAGAGGCTTTCGGAAGAATGGTGTGAAACGCCAGAACCGCGAGTAAGCGTTGATATCGATCCTGATGGAATCTAAAATTTCTCTTAGTCTCTTGTCATGGACCAGAGATGCTTCACGTCGGTTATGAACCATGGAGGACTCTGAAAAAGTCATTGTGGAGCCCTCAGGACACTGTCGGAATCCAGATGCCCTGAATGTCGAAATCAACCATACTTATGCATATGGATTCGGATGAAGTTCAAAAATTTCGTTGAGACATCTGTCACGAACAAAATATACTTCACATCAATTTTGAGCAGAATTAGTCCGAGATAAAAGCACTTCTGAAGTTTTTCGAAGGCTTTCGAAAAATTGGTGCGAAATGCCAGATCCGCGAGTAGGCATGGACATCGATCCCGATCGAATCCAAAATTTCTCTCAGTCGCCTGTCATGGACTGAAAATGCTCCACATCAATTTCGAGATGGAGCGGACTCTGAAAAAGTGATTCCGAAGCCATCGGGACACTTTAGAAAGCCGAAGGCCCTGAATGCCAAAACCAGCCATAGTTGTGCATATGGATCTGGATGGAGTCTGAAGTTTTGCCGAGATGTCTTTCACGGACAAAATATGCTCCACGTCAGTTTCGAGCAGAATCAGTCCAAGATAAAAGCATTTCTGAAGTCTTTTAGAGGCTTTGAAAAGACTGGTATGAAATGTTAAAACCGCAAGTAGGCATGGATATCGATGTCGATGGAGTCCAAAATTTTCCTCGATCTCCTGACATGGACCAGGGATGCTCTACAATAGTTTCGAGTCGGGGCGGAGTCTGAAAAAGTTGTTCCAAAGTACTCGGGACACTTCCAGAAGCTAGAAGCTCTACATGCCGAAGCCAACCATAGTTGTGCATATGGATTTGGATGGAGTCCAAAATTTCGCGGGGACGTCTATCGCAGAAAAATACGCACCACGTCAATTTTGAGCAGAATCAGTCCGGGATAAAAGAACTTCTAAGGGCTTTCGGAGGCTTTCGAAAGAATGCTACAAAATACCAAAACCGCAAGTAAGCATGGATATCGATTCAGATGGAGTCCTAAATTTTCGTCGGTCACATGTCCATGACGGGAGATTCTCCATGTTAGTTTTGAGCCATTGAGGATGTAACGCCCTAGTTTTCAAAACCTGATTTTAGACCCGTGTTTCGAAGACCCAAGCGTGAACCTATGATTTTTTTTTTTAACATCATCACTCGTAGCGAAGGTAAACCAAGTCGTGAAATGAGAAAATATCCACACAATTTATCTAAGTGGTACCCTTAGGGCTTATACAAACCAAATATTTCAAATCTAAACAGAATACAGTAATGAAACAATTACGAAATTTAAAGTAGTAATCAACAGACATGACCCTTTGGTCCACAACATCGGCATAACTTGAGCATCATTTAAATCACCCGCATCACCTATACAGTTGAAATTTAAATAGCATGAGTGGCTAGCTCAGTGAGAGGTCCCCTGAGGATTACTCACCAACGTTGTTAGCCAAGCATAGTTTAAGAAATACGAATACAAAACATACAAGTAATATCTTAATTAAATAAATGGATGAACGCCATAGCTCCATGCATATATAGGTCCAACCCATCCACCACTGCCTGGGATTCCGCAGCTGTGTTAGAAACATAACCATATGAGTTGTGGAAGGTAAAGATAACCCTTCCTTGATTGTCCTTACAAATGCCTCCCCCTCAACATTTAGCTTAAGCCACCCATCCATCGGTTTGCACCACTTAACTATTAAAAACCTTGATCACTACTTCCTTTCAACATCAGACCAATAGATTGCAATGAAAGGCCTTCAGACATGGATAAGTGGTCTTTGAAAGGAATTCTACCACCCACTTCCCTAAGCCACCTTATCACCTTCGCAATCACTTCCTTGCCATTTTTTTTCCTTCAAACCTGTTAGCATTGCGAGCCAGCCATATCTCCCAAACAATAAACAACGCTGCAAGGCCTCTTAGCGTTAAGAAAGTGGAAGAGAAGGAGGCTCGACTAAACCAAAGATTCATTCTCTGATGGATGGAAACGTCCTGTTGAGGATTCATGTCAAACAGATTGGAAAAATGATGCCAAACCTCCGACGATAGCTTGCCGCTACAGAAGAGATGATTCATGTTTTCAATGTTGAACTAATCTATTGTATACAAAGATGAGGGTTGGGATGAATTGAGGTGCTCCTACACATGAGTTGCTTCTTGAGATAAGGAGAGATAAGATGTTGTTTGCTCATCCATAGCTGAAGTTGTGGGTCCCTGGTTGCGATTCACATTCTGATCCCCAACTTGAATACTTACTGGAGGACCTAACTGGTTGCCCTCGTTGTAATCATTATGCAGAATTTTCATAGTTTGCACGACACCCCTATTCCCACCTTGACCTGACCTGTTGTTGATGTTGATCACTCTAAAGATCTCCTCCCCTGAACCTTCACAGCAATTGCACCTCGAGACCATCTGAACGCATTTTCACTGAATTTATGTATCCACCGAAACTGCCACCTGCATAATCATCCATACAAAAATAGCTACTTTAGGAGGGATAAACTTGTTCCAGATCTAGGCGGGCCATCGAAGACTATTCTGTCTCTGGCGAATGGCATTCCAAGTTGATTTGAGATTAAACTTATCGGAAAGGGGAAATCTTCCATATAAGCTAGTCTCTCCTATCTGAAATAAAAATGTTGCTACGCTTGATGTCCTGGAGTGTGGCAGCCTTCATGCAGTCTTCCACAGTGGTAAAGTTCCAGCCCTCACCCTGAGTCCAACAGTCTTTCACCAAGATATTTTGAAGATGAGGGGGTATTGGTCTTGTAGCTGCCCCAGCCAAAAAGTCGCCTCCCATCCAGTTTTGATTCCAAAAGCTGATATTGCCGCTGCCCACCAGTCCACATGAGTTATGAACAGAAAAAGTGAACCTCTATCTCAAGTCTTTCCATTGGTTGGAAGCGAAAGATGAAACAGAGCCATTAGAAGTAATGAATTTGTTCAAGTATTTGGACGATAATAGCCTGGTCGAATTTCCTTCTATCAATCTTCACCCCACCTTTATTCTAGAAGCATGCATCACATCCTCCTTGCACTCTTCTAATACCCAGCCCTCCCTCCTGGGTTGTCCTGCAAATTCGAGACCATTTCACCCAATGAGTTTTCTTGCTCACATCTTTATTTCCCCAAAGGAATCTCGTAAACACCGATTCCAGCTTCTTACAAATCATTTTAAGAACATTGAATGTCAGTATAATGTGCATTGGATAGCTCGCAAGCACATGCTTGATCAAAACCGTCTTAGCTGCCTGATTCAAGAGACTAGCGGACCAGCCCGCCACGTTGTCGGATATTTTCTACAATAGGTTCGTGAAATGCACTTCTCGCAACCTCCCTTTGGTAAGCGGGATCCCCAAGTGAGTGATCAACAGCTGTGCTTCAGAGAATCCCATGAGCATCCTAACCATCTTGTTATCTCTATAGTTCTCCCATTTAGGAAGGATGAAGCAACTCTTGGATGCATGAATTCTTTAGCATGAGGCTTTCTCGTACTTGTCTAGGAATCTCATCATAGCCCGAATAGAAGATATCCTTCCATTGAGAAATAATATCGTGTCGTTAACAAATAAAAGATGGGATATAAGTGGGCAATCTCTTGGGAGTTGGAAAGGAATGCATCCTCCCAAAAGGAAGAGGTTCTTGATCCTCCAGCTCAAAGACTTAGTGGTTATGATGAAGATAACATGCGAAATTGGGTCTCCTTGTCTAAGGCCTCTAGAAGACTGAAAGAAACCGGAAGGCTTGTCATTAATAAGTACCAACAACCAACATCCCTTCCAACACCTTTACATCATCTCTAGCCATGCCTAAGAGAAGCCAAATATGAGAAGGACTTTCTCAATAAACTCCCATTCCATACAGTCGTATGCATTCTCCATGTTGAGTTTGAACACGAGGTTCCCACCCCGGACTTTTCTATCTAACTTGTGAACCATTTCCATAGCTAGGGAGATGTTTTCTATAATCGATCTCCCCTGAAGGAATGCCCCTTACTCCTTGAAAATAATGATTGGCGGAATATTGGATTGTCTATTCACCATGATCTTGGAGAAGATTTTGTAGATGCAATTGCATAGGCTAACTGGACGAAAGTCTATCAATCGCTCAAGCGAGTTTCTTTTGGGGATGAGGCAAATAAGAGTAGCAGTAAAGGCCCTTGGGATGGCCCCACCCCTAAAGAAGTCATAGGATGCTTCATAAACATCCCCTCCAATGATGTTCCAACAAGAGGAGAAAAAAACTCTCAAAAATCACTTTGGTCCTGGTGCGCTATTAGTCAGAATCTGCATAACTGCCTCTTTAACTTTTTTGAGCGTAGAGGTGGCCGTGACTGTCTCGTTCATTTGATTGGTGACTAGGTTTGGGATGCAATTCGTTATATTATTGTGGACGCTAGCATTTCCGTGCTCCTGGCCCTCCCTTTCGAAAAGGGGTTGAGGGAATCACCGTTGTGCCACTAGCTTGCCTCGTTCTTGAGGGCTTTTTCAGTTGTCGTGTTAAACTGGATATATTTGAATGAGTTCGTATAAGACCAGAGTTGCCACTAGCCAGTTACTTCGAATCTACAGTCGGCTAGACCCCGTAGAAACGTTAGAGAAGGGAATCTGAAAATTCCTTCCTCTAAAATGACTCATTTTGATCTTCGGTAAGAGATTCGAGGTAAGGGATCACGGTTACAGGGTGGGAAGGTGTTAGGCACCCACTCTGCCCATACCGAAGTACGGTCTTTACTTTACAAAATCCAACTAATACTTGAAAGTCTGATTTAATCCTCGTACATTCTCATGAATGATATGATGCATAAATGTAGGTCTGAACAGTAAGAGTTTCGCATTGGCGGGTTTCCATTAACAGGCAAGCCCAGAGCATACGCTCGAACTGACAGGTGCTTTATGCGGGATGCATGCTGTGTATTTGATTAATCAAAGTGCTTGCAGTGAGATGATAAGTAGGGGGGGCTGGAAGAATAGTAAATGTTGCACTTATGCTAGATGTGAATGAGCTGAGAGTAGCTGGGTGGACGGAGGTGTTGTAAGGGTTTGCTTCGAGCGGCTAAAATTGAGACTTAGGTAGCTTGGGAGACTTAGACCTGGTCAGGCTGGGCTGGACCAAGGCTAGGCTCTTAGCGGGTTGACTCACCAAGTTTGACTTTTTAAGAAAATTTTGACTGGTTTTTCTTATGGGGTTTTTTTGGGCTGATGTTTAGGGGTGAGTTGACTGGGTTTAGGCTTGAGTTGGGCTATCGATTGGGGCTTGCAAGGGTGAGTTTGGGTGGGTTTGAACATGGGGTTTAGGGGTATGGGCCTCTATCCAATCAGCTTATCTCTACCAACATGGTAGCCGAAGGTGGGGTGTTTACAGATGCCCCTCTTTGGCAGAGGTTGTGTGCAACTGAATGTCAAAGCGAGTGGACACCCCACTTCTGACCCGGTCATTTGTAAATCATGGTCTGGAATCTTTGCTTGCCTTTGTATCTGAGTCAGTTGATTGTTTGGAAATATATAGCAAGATCGCACATACCGCGGGAGTTTGGAGAAAATGTTGCGATTGTCCCTGCATGATCTGCAACCTAAGTACTCAATCACAACCCTTCCGTTCCCGATCAGTACTAATATTGGAAAGGTACAGTAGAACCTCTACGTCCATTATAGTCTTACGAGGTTACCGACCTTGTGATTGATTGTTCTTTGCTTTCCCGGATCACTCCAGGAGTACTTGTTTCCCTTGACTGTCAAAGGAGTTAGCTGCCCTGCGTCTGCGTGGCCTTACAGGTAATCCACTACTTCGACTTGGACTCAGTCAAGGTACTTCAAGCATTCATGCCTAGGTATGTGCGGGTGAACTTTTTCCGTCCAATCTACTGATTTTGATACTTGGGTTATAATTCATCGTTTCCACCATTCAGATGGTTTCTTTGACCGAGCCTTTTGGCTTTCATCTCTTCGAATCTTGGCATTTGGTACGATCGTCCTGACACTGGAGTTCAGGCCGACCGTACTTTAAGTGCATTAGATCCGATGGTCTTCGGGGAAACCGCAAAACATCAGATCTTATTTGATTTTTGCGTCGGCTCCTACCCAGAGATATAGAAGATCTCTTAGTGTCGTGGAGGCCGAACACTTTACTAAGAAAAAAATTTGAATTTTGAAAAGATACCCACTCTGGGGAGTGATACTCCGTGGGGTTTTTATTTGCAAATAGGAATGAATATATATATATATATATATATATATATATATATATATATATATTGTCTTTTCGAAATAGAAATCTGGCTTGCATGTGCCTCCACTAGGGATGCCTGTGGGGTCATTGGCTAACCGGCTTTTATTTTGAAAGTAGATAAACATGATGATTGATGCGATGGATGCTGATGCCTGTAGATGCATATTTGATGATGGATGCATGGTTTAGCTCATTCTCTTTCTATTTAATGATTCAGCTTTCGCTGGGGATGTAGAGAACTTGAACTTATTGTTTGTAGGGTTTTGCTTCCCCGGAGATTTTTCTTTTTTATGCGGATGTTTGGTCAGCGGGTTGGTCAAGATCCTGACCCGTGGTTGATCAGGTCCATCGTCCCAAGATGCTGTTTCTTTGTTGATGGGGATGGATGAAGGAGGTTGTCAGTTGTAACCTCAAGATGTTTTTCTGGGGAATGGGTGTGATTGGGATTGTGTTTGGTCGCCAGTTTTGGTTAAGATTCCAATTTGCGGGCGATCGGATCTGTCATCCCAAACTGTGAAGTGAGTGAGCTGAGTTCGAGACTCCTGAAGTTTTGTGCTGGGGATAGTGACAATTTTTGTAATTTTTAAAAATATTTTATCTGAATCTTTTCCTGAGTAGTCAGGATGGAGATCGGTTATTGAAAACAAAGGAAATATTTTTGTGATTTTGAAGATATTTGGCCCGAGTAAAGATCGGTGTTATTGAAAACAAGGGAAATATTTTGTGATTTTTGTAAGACGATTTTGCAATGTTTTGGTATTTTCTGATTTATCTGAAATGCAGGGAAATGTATGGAATTTTCATCCACTTCTAGCTTCTATTACTGGTAAGGCACCCGATCCATTTTACGTCAGCGAGCAAGACGAGTCACACATAGTTAAGTGTCGCAGTTTTACATCTTCGGATGAGGGAATTTTGAGGGTTTTCAGTCAACACACCCATAAAGTTTCCTATTCCTTATGTGCAATGCACATAGATGACATATCGTTCGACGGACTCCTTCGGCCACAAAATGAGCCACATCCTCACATTTGCCTTTGTCAATCTAGTTTGGGGTCTCATGCTGCTCACAATTCCGTGAGGGTGCGCTTCACCTCCCAACTGCCTTAATTTCCTTCATGAGTTTTAGGAACGGGGAACATCCGTCAGATTCAATAGCGACTTCCAAATCAAGGTTGTCTATCATGGTGCGTTCAACACGAACAGGATCGCGGGGTTCTGCTCGCCTCAGCCCTTACCTATTTAGAAGATTCCAAACACCCGTACAATTAAGTGCATGTCAGCCATGTTCGGGACAGTTTGGGAAAGAAAGCCCTCGAGAAGTCAATCCCGGTGTAGTTTTAGGTCTTCGGATCGCTGGAGATAGATTTGTGCAATTAAAATCAAATGATAAATCCTTTTTTTTTGTTTTGAGAAATTTTTAGACCTGGCTCAAGTAGTCGAGATTGGTACTGGCTTTTACGAAAAATGAAATATTTTTGGTATTTCACTACGTGAAAAAGCGCTAAATTCGACGGTCTCTTCGACGGTCCTGAACCGTCGAATATACCAGCGACAAAATTCGACGGTCTAAAGACGTCGAATTTAGGACCTGAAATTCGACTGTTACTAACAGTCGAATTATCTCAGTCGAAATTAATGTGCGAAAAAATTCGACGGTCTAAAGACGTCGAATTTAAGACCTGAAATTCGACTATTACTTACAGTCGAATTATCTCAGTCGAATTAACGCGCGAAAAAATTCGGTGGTCTAAAGTCGTCGAATTTAGGGCATGAAATTCGACGGTTAATGACCGTCGAATTAGCACAGACGAAAATTAACGTGCGAAAAAATTCATTTACGCGTGAAACAATTCGACGGTCTAAAGCCGTCGAATATAGGCCTTATGAAAAGCGGGGAAAACGTCAACGGTCTAGAACCGTCGAATTCTCCAAAATCCAACATTAAAAAAAATTATGATTTCGAAAAAAAAAAATATCTAACATTAAAAAAAAGAAAACTAGGATTTTGAAAAAAGAAAATAGGCGATATTTGAGAAAAATTGAGATTTAATAAAAACATTAAGATTTAAAAAATCATTGGGGTTTTGACACAAAAATTAACATTTTGAATAAGAAAATTAAATAGTTTAAAAAATTGTGATTTTGAGAAAAGAAAAAGTTCAAAAGTTTGGAAATTTTTTTGCAATGTTTGAAAAAAAAATAGATTTTGAAAAAAAATAATGAAATTTAAAAAAAAAAACTTTTACAAAAATTACATCTTGAAAAAATTGATTTGTTTGAATAGAATTGATAAATTTGAAAAAAAAAAAAAACGTTTTATGATAAGTTTGAAAAAGTTCAAAAGCTTGGAAAAAAAAAACAATTGGGATTTTAAAAAAGACTGAGATTTTGAAAAAAAAAATTAAGCTTTTTAAGAAAATTGAAATGTTTGAAAAAAAATATTTAAAAATATTTTTTTAAAATTGAAAAAATTGGGAAATTTGAAATGAGTGGACAAAATTTACTAATGGACATTTATTGAATGGTTGAAAATAAAAAATTACAGTCATTGAGTTACCTGCCTATCATATTGGTTTATGCATACCCACAAGTTCACTTGTACAAAAAATGAGGGCCTAAGTATAATGATGTGTAATTACAAGAATAACTTATAATGATGAGAATGATTAAATTCTATGATCAGGAAATCTAAAGTTGATCTAAACGGTCAAATATATTTGGAACGTGCTAAATAGGTTATAGAACAAAATTCAGCCTAATCTGACATGAAACGAATTAGATCCGTCCAAAACACTCTTTAAATGGGCACGATTAGTTTGTCTAGATCTAGACAGATTTTGGACAATTTGATCAGTTAAGATTGAATAGTAAATGACTTCAGATGTTTAGATTAAATTTTAGTCAAATCTAACTGTTGGATTGCAAGATATGACCCATCATATTGTTGATCAATTTTGTCCGCCTAATATCTTTCTCATTCGAAATCCGATCAAGGTGAGTAGTGACTAGTCAAATCGAAGATATTGATGAGTAGAATAAAGTAACTGGATCAGAATTCTAAATTGATCCAAATGTTATGTTCAAAATTGCATTGGGACTTGCTAACCTCATGAAAATCTAAGAAATGTGCAGTCATTGGACCCTAAACTCTAATTTAGCTGTTGAGATTTAGATTTTAAGTCTTGAGATTTGGTGTGGCATCATAAAATGATATTTAAGAACAGATGAACGGGATATAATATACATAAAATATTTCAACTTGGTACCCACACGGTTAAAGTATTGTGCATGGATTGGCTAGTGACCCTGACTAGCCACTAGTTAGTACTGATCGGTGCTCTATGGGCCATACCATGATGTATGTGTTTCATCCACACCATCCATACATTTTTTCAAATTATTTTATGGTATGAGCCCAAAATTGAGATAGATCCAAATCTAAAGTGGACCACATCATAAGAAATAATGGTAATTTAGTGCCTCACCATTAAAAATTCCAAATTGCCTATCTCAAGTATACCATTTCTATGGTTCCACCATGATGTATGTGTTTCATTCACGCCATCTATACATTTTCCCAGATCATTTTATGGTATGAGTCCAAAACTCAAGTAGATCTAAATCTCGATCAGATGGACCCAATCACAAGAAACAATGTTAATTAAATGTCCACCATTAAAAGCTTCTTCAGGGCCACGGAAGTTTTGGATGAAGCTGATATTTGGACTTTTGCCCTACACCCAGGTCTGTATGACCTAATTGTTCGCTTCCCCAAGTGTAGGGTTGCGATGTAGTAATAAACTAGGTAAGACCGAGGTCGATCCACAAGGACTTGTGTAGGAATTCACAAACACATCCAATAGTGTCTATTGAGAGCTAACAACCAGATTTTGTATGAGATTGAGGTAAGTAACAACTTTGAACTAAATTGAAGGTAAACAATTATAAAAAGGCACTAGGGGTTCAAGGATCCACTTGTAGCAATCCTTGATGTTCAATCCGCTGTGGTTTCTCACTTTCTCAATTATATACCACTCTCAAGGACGTCCAACGCCTGGCTGGTCGCATTGCATCGTTAAATAGGTTCATCTCACGGGCCTCTAACAAGTGATTACCCTTCTTCAAACTCCTCTGAACCACTGCCAAATCTAGTTGGGAGTGGACGGCGTAATGCGAAGAAGCATTCCAACAACTGAAGCAATACATGAGCATACCCCCATATTATCAAAGCCCGTGGCGCACGAGCAACTTCTTCTTTATTTGTCCGTGTCTTCTACGGCCGTTAGTGCCACTCTAATAAGAGAGGATTCCGAGGTACAAAGACCCGTTTATTATATTAGTCGAGCAATGGTGGATGCCGAAACCCAGTACTCTGATATAGAGAAGTTGGCCCTTGCTTTAGTCACAGTAGCCCGAAAACTGCGACCATACTTCCAGGCCCATGCTATATTAGTACCAACAAATCATCCGTTACGGCAAGTCCTTCAAAAACCCGATGTTTCAGGGCTATTAACTAAATGGGCGATCGAAATCAGTGAGCACGATATTTCCTTCTGCCCCAGGACCGCGATCAAGGGACAAGCCGTGGCTGACTTCATCGCCGAATTCACATACTCCTCTCCCGATGATAATTCCGCGACCAGCGACCAACCATACTGGTCACTCTTTGTGGACGGGTCCTCTCGGGTCACTGGCAGCGGAGCGGGCCTAATTCTAGTTGCTCCAGACGGGTCGCATTTCCAGTACACCTTACGGTTCGATTCTCGCATCTCAAATAATGAGGCAGAATATGAGGCTCTGATCGTCGGCCTCGAACTGGCCAACGTCCTCTCCATTCAGAATCTACTTATTCACAGTGACTCTCAGCTCATAGTCAATCAGGTACTCGGCAAATTCGAAGCAAAAGAAGAAAGAATGGCATTATACAAATCTCGAGTACTCATCTTGCTCGCAAAACTGAAGAATTATGAAATGAATCATAAAGATGCTGCTGGTATATAATCATACGATACTTAAGGCTCAGACGTTCTGTAGGTGAAAAGACACGATCCACACTTATCGGTTCTGGATTAGCGATAGCGTTCACAGTTTCAAATTTGAAACTATGGAACGGGACGTCTTCTTCAGAGTGTTGGATGTCGATGACAGGGATATCTGGTTCAGTGGCAGCAATATTGGAAGGAATGATGAGCTCCTTTTCTACATGGACAGAGATCACTTGGTTCCCACAGATGTACTTCACCTGTTGATGCAAAGTTGATGGCAAGGCCCCGACCTTATGCAACCAAGGTCGTTCGAGCAACATGTTAAAAGAGGCTGATATATTCAGAATTTGAAATGTGATAGTGGAGACTTTTGGACCTATCTGTACCTCTATGTCAACTTCTCCTTCCATTGATCAACGGGTGTTGTCGAATGCTCTGACGTAAATAGTTGTGGGTCGAAATGACGAGGGACTGATTCCTAGGCGTTCCACAGTCTTGAGTGGGCAAACATCTAGTCTTGAGCAATTATCGATAAGGACCAGCGGGACATAAAGGTCTTTATATCATAAGGCTATGTTGAGGGATTGCCTATGGTCGCATCCTTCTGGTGGCAACTCATTATCAGTGAAGGTGATGGCGTGCGGAGCCAGGAGTTGTCCGATCATCAACGCTATCATTTGAGGTGCTGTATCGGAGGAGATGTGGGCATCACTCAGGGCCTTGGCGAACATTTCTTGGTGTATGCGAGATGTGCAGAGTAGCTCCCATACTTAGATTTGGGCAGGGATTGACTTGAGCTGAGTCATAACATCATATGCACCTTCATTTTTGTTGTCGAGACCCAAGAGGTTGCTTTTGGGATCTCCGTTGTTCTAATTATCTCTTCGGATGCAATACCTATTAGTATTCATGTTCCCTACCTCTGCACATTCTGGATAGTGCCACGGTATTTCTTTGTAATTTTCTTCTCATTTGCTTTCTAGGACTACTAGTTTTTGGAACGGTCCTGGTGTGGGTACCAGGTCTTCCTCATATGGAGCCTTTTCCTTTAGGACTACATGGTTGCTTATGCTAAAGGGACAATATCGAGGCTTGTCTTCATAGATCACATAAGGTCGCGGCCCTGGCTTGGCAGTTCCTGGAGCAGGAAGTTCCCATGGGATGAACACCGGTCCTCTTAATATGGCAAGGGGTCTCTCTGTTCCACCCAGCTGTTGTAGTGTAACTGACACGCCTCAAGGATGTCTTTGTGGTTCGGGGACAGGACTTGGCCTTGCAATATGACTGGCTCGATTGGAGGAGTCCCTTATAAGATAATGGGTTTTTGCTGCTGATACGTATAATCCCTCCACTGCGGATTGGGTTGTTCCTGAGCTGAAATTGCCCCTTGTAAAACGACAGGTTCATATGCGGGCTCGATGTATGACTGTGCTCCTTTTAGGATGACCGGCTCCCAAAATGAATGATTGTAAGGTGCCCCTTGCAAGGGGACAGGCCCTTGAACAACTGGTGCATCATATGGAGGTGCTCCTCAAGTAATAATGGCTCAAAGACTGAAGGAAGAAAGGGGTTTACCCCTTGTAAGATCGGATGAGAATTTGTTGGCCCATAAGTATAAGCATGAATGGACTAGATAGGGGAGAAGAAGTGATCGAGACACTCTCCTTCTTCTATGTTGTTAACGGCAGGGCTGCGAGATGAACTGGGGTCCGTCTGATGCTGAGGTAAAGGATTTTGAAGGATGTTGGTAGGAGCTGCTGGAGGAGTTCCAGAGACCGAGATGACGATCTTGCAGTTGTCAATCAGATTTTGTATGACATTTTTCAGAGTCATGCATTGATCAGTGGTGTGGCCACGCCCTTGATGGTAGGCACAATATTCATTTTCTCGGTAGTTCGGAGGCAAAGGATTTGGAAGAGGCTTGAGTGCCATTAGAGTGAGTAACTGCTTTTGTACCAATATAGTCATGACTTGACTGAGTGACTAAGTGAGAGGAGCAAATTTTCTAAACTCCCTGTAATTCTGCCTGTTCTGATATGAGTATTGACCATTCCCCCTGAATTGCTACTGCTTTCGAGGTGGTTGTGGCTGTGGTTGAGGGTTTGGTTGCGGTGGGGGCAGCTGTGGCTGATACCTTTGAGGTTGATGCTGAGGCTGATTCTGCTGATATGGTTGACGTCCCTGTGGGGGAGCATATTGGTTGCCATAAGCAGTGGTGATGATGTTGTTTACCTCCGTCGAGCGAGGAGCAGAACCGCTGCGGTTTCCACTCTCGTATCCAATAGGTCTTTCTTCCACTCTGTTCCGTTTTACTGGAGTAGCCTGGAGGCCATGGTGAGATTGTCCCTGTGCGAATTCCTGCTTCGGCTTGCTCTCCAGCACGGATTAACTGAGAGAAATTCACATATGGATGCGAGTTGATACATTTTAGCTACCATAACTCACCAACGTCCTACATAAGTTGACAATGTTTCATCACTCCTTTACCTGAAAGCTGCTAGGTCGGCTCTCCTAGGTACCATGTTAAGATTATATGCGAACCTATCGGCGAAAGCCTGAGAAAGCTGTTCCCAAGTCCTGATGCGATAACAGTCAAATGACGTGTACCGGTCTAGGGCATCGCCCTTCAGAGATTTTTGAAACAAGTGAATGAGGGCTCCTTCATTTCTTGAGATTGCACTCAGCTCTCCATAGAAAGCCTTGAGATGTGCTGCGGGACAACCACTGCCGTCCCATCTTTTGAATTTTAGTGCCTCAAAGTTTTGAGGTATCTGAGCATTTAGAAAAGGACACAAGTCTCTGAACTTGGTCGAAGGTAGATCAATTCCCTATTGTCGTTATAGTTGATTTTGCAAGGTCTGAAACTGCTCCCGCAACTCGTCTAGTCCTGCATGATCTACTTAAGGGATTGGTGTCTCTCGCAGTAAGGCACGTTCTTCTTCGGCATAGTGGTCGATGTCTTCGACCCTATGGGCTTGTTGAAAAGAAACCGTGGGTTGCTGAATTTGATTCGACGATTGAATTGGATTTTGACGAACTTGTGCTTGAAATGACTGTAATTGAGTTGGAGACTGTACTGAAGGTTGAATTGGAACTTGTTGGAATTTAACTGGAGATTACTGAATTGAAGATCGCTGGAAATTGACTAGAGTTTGCTGAATTGAAGAACGCTGAAAATTAACTGGAATCTCATCGGCGAGGATGTGCTAGAATTGAAAAGTGCTTCTGTTTGTAAGAAACTAAGATGCTAGGAAGTGACCCCCTTGTTGAGTATTCGCCACTATTCGCTGATTGATGTGGGTTTGACACTGACCCCATTGTTGGCATTCGCCAGTGCTATCCTTATTGCTGGAAATTGAATTGAAATCTCATTGGTGGGGATGTGCTGAAATTGAGTAAAGGTCCCGTCGGTAGGGACATGCTGAGGAAGAAAAAGGGTCCCATCGGCCGGGACGTGCTGAAATCTACTGAGATTATTGCTTGCAAGATTGACTAGAAGTTGACTGGAAGTCCCTGCGATAGGAATGCTTTGAGATGGTCTTGTCGTCGCAGGAAGGTACTGAGAAGGATGCCCCATAACAGAGGGCTGATATGGCTGTTGTCGGTAGTCTTAAGCAGACTCTAATGGTTGTGCTTGATTTGAACTAGAGGTCGGAGGGACCCAGCATGGCTGCTGAGATTGCTGAACTGGGCCAACTTGATTGTTGGCTGCTGCGTTAGCTTGTGCTTACATGAATTGCAAGAACATTTCTTACATTGCTCTCATTCCTTGTGCCAATTCTTACATGATTAGTGTATTCTCAATTGGTTGCTGCACTGGAGGTTGCGCTTCGGTTATGTTGAGGGCAGGGAAGAGGTGAGCTTCCTCTTCGTGGTCGGGCATGGCTTGCTTAGCTCGAGTGCAGATTATGCTGTGGAAGGGAAGTTGTTTCCGAAGGCATTGAGCCCGAGGAGGCGCAATAGTGAGGAATATGCTCTACTTTTTTTAGGTTTTGGGATTTTCTATTTTTTTCTTTTTGTTTTTTAGATGGAATGCTATGCAGATGAGATTGTATGAGGACTAATGACTTTCAAGTATAGGAAGGATTCCATTTTTCAAGTTGGATTACGACTAGTGGGACTAGCATATCCCCAGTGGAGTTGCCATTCTGTGGACGCTCGCCTTTCCGCGCTCCCGGCCCTCCCTTTTGAAAAGGGGTAGCGCGAATCGCTATTATACCACTGGCTCGCCTCGTTCTCGAGGGCTTTTTCGGTTGTCGTGTTAAACTGGATATGTATGAATAAGTTTGTATAAGACTAGAGTTCCCACTAACTAGTTACTTTGAATTTAAAGTCGGCTAGACCCCGTAGAAACATTAGAGAAGGGAATCTGAAAATTCCTTCCTCTAAAATGACTTCTTTTGATCTGCGGTCAAAGATTCGATGTAAGGGATCACGGTTATAGGGTGGGAAGGTGTTAGGCACCCACTCTGCCCGTGCCGAAGTACGGTCTTTACTTCACAGAATCGAACTAATACTTGAAAGTCTGATTTAATCATCGTACATTCTCATGAATGATATGAAGCATGAATGTAGGTCTGAACAGTAAGAGTTTTTTATGGGTAGGTTTCCATTAACAGACAAGCCCAGAGCATACGCTCAAACTGACAGGTGCTTATGCGGGATGCATGCTATGTATTTGATTAATCAAAGTGCTTGCAATGAGATGATAAGCAGGGGGGTTGGAAGAATAGTAAATGTTGCACTTATGCTAGATGTGAATGAGCTTATGCTAATAAAAGAGTAGATGGGTGGACGGAGGTGTCGCAAGGGTTTGCTTCGAACGGCTAAGATTGGGACTTAGGAAGCTTGGGAGACTTGGACCAGGGTCAGGCTGGGCTGGACTAGGGCTAGGCTCTTCTCGCTTGGGCTCTCCTTGGTGAAAGAATGGGCTAAAGGGATGAAGCTGGTTCGAAATTTATGGATTTACTTTGGGTGTTGAAGGATGCCTTGAATGAGAGGGAACGAGGGTATTTGTAGCAGTAGAGAGTGGCAACTCCCGTAAATAGTTTTGGCAGCCCCCTGGGGGCTGACTGTACGGCCACTTTGCTTCAGGTTCGAAGCGTACGATTGTACGCTCCGAACCTGAAGTAAAAAAAGCTACAGGTCTGAGGTTCGGAGTTGCTCCGAACCTGTGTCTCGAAACTAGGTGAGTTAACTGCGTTTGAAAAGATGGGTTTTGACACGGCGATTGACTAGGTGCAGGGGCTGGACTGACCCAGTGGGTTGACTTGGTGATTTGACTCAGCGGGTTGACTCACCAAGTTTGACTTCTTTAGGAATTTTTGACTGATTTTTCTTATGGGGGGTTTTGTGGGCTGATGTTTAGGGGTGAGTTGATTGGGTTCAAGCTTGAGTTGGGCTATGGATTGGGGCTTGCAAGGGTAAGTTTGGCTGGGTTTGGACATGGGGTTTAGGGGTATGAGCCTCCATCCATTTAGCTTATCTCTATCAACATGGTAGCCGAAGGTGGGGTGTCTACAATTATCATCACCAACAACTCTCGAGGACTTGAAAAGCTCTTTGAAGAATCGCTCAACTTCTATTGCCATGTCATCTATGTTGGATATGAATTCCCCGAAGTCAAGTTTCAGTCTTTTAATAAAGGTCATGCTGTTTTTTATCAGCACCGAGTTATGAAAGAATTTGGTATTCATATCCCCCTCCTTCAGCCATGTTTTGCGCGATTTTTTCTTCCAGAAGATTTCTTCTTGAAGCTGAGCTTTGAATAATATCTCTTTAGCTTTGGTTAGGCAGATTCTGTCAGAGGGACTTCCCTGGATGGTTTCCTAACAGAATTATACCAGATGCCAACGTATACAAGAAGCCTACTCAAGAAAGAGATGCGGGCCTTACCCATGCTTACTTATGGTAGAAGCCTACCAGGTGCAGATGTGGGTTTACAGTTATCTAACCCAAGTAAGTGAATGATTATCCCATTTGACATGCTTTTCATAACAACTCTGCATACGTATACTCATGTCTACATTTATATGTATATTGGAGGGTAACTTGTGCTACCTTATTTGTGCTATGTATGATCAATGATGGGTTCACTCACTAGCCTCGCCATCTAATGTTGTGGAATGACAACCATACAGAGGCGATCGAGATAGGAAACACACACCAAATACCGGAGGATGAAGCTCGGTTGATTGATGAGTTGCAGGATCCATGGTCGTATTTGGCAGAAGAGGAATTAGTTGCATTGAATAATTAATTATTCATGTGATTGACAAATTTAGGAGTTCAGTTTTCACTACATATATTGATGTTTGGCATTATTTATGAACATGGCATGGTGAACCTTATTTGATATTACAAGTTGAATAAGTCCCAGATGGGTGGATGTAGTTAAGTTTCAAATTTAGTTATATAGTTGAGTAAATTTTTTTTTTTTTTGAAAGTTGATACTTTTATTAAAAGTCAAAAGCAGGAGAAACAGCCTAGAGATCGAAAAAAGGAAAAGAGAGAAAAAAACTAACAAGGAAAAGAACCTAAGAAAAAAAAAACAGCCCAAAACTGAAAACTACGAAGGGTCTCCCTCCCTAACAGAAACAAATCTCAGGGAGCCCGGTCTCTAAAAAGAACCCGGACCCTGGAAAAGACCCCTGTAGCCGTCGAAGGAGAGTTCCTGATGCTTCGGTTGTTTCTCTCTAACCAAATCAACTAAAGAACCACAAGGAAAATAATTCTCCACTTCTTCCTTCCCAAAAGTCCTCCTGACTCTTCGTGCCATTCTCTGAAGAGAGACTCGATCGAATTAGGCATCACCCAAGCTACATCTGCTAGCTTAAGCACGTTCCACCAGATCTCATCAGAGAAAGGGCAATGAATAAGAATATGATCAACTGTCTCTGTTGCCTTCATATGCAGGGAGCACACATTAGGAAATTGCATTCCTCACTTCTGAAGGTTGTCTAACGTGAGAATTTTGGTTCTACTGGCCAACCAGGCAAACACAGCTCTCTTTGGTGGCACTCCATACAACCAAACTGGACCCATGTGGGAGGGAGAGCAATGCGAAGAGGTTGCCAAAGACTCATAGAACGACTTAACCGAGAAGCTGCCCTTCTTAGACGCAGTCCAAATCATGGAATCCTCCTCATTCTCTATGTGAGGGGACAGGGTTGGCTGCAAAAAATAAATGAGACGAATCAACTCACAACATTCATCATCTACAAGATCCCTTTGGAAATTCGGACTCCAAAAACCAAAGGAGCCATCTAGGCTATAAGAGTCCTCAACCAAATCATTCATATCTAAAGCCACCATGAAGAGGGAGGGGAAAAGATTTGCCAGAGATTGATTCCCAAACCAAATATCCAGCCAAAACCTGATTCTCGAGCATAATTGAGTATGTGATGGTTTTAAAATATGCTATTGGTATGGATGAATGAATGAAAATTCCAGTGTGAACTAAGAATACATTAAGCCAAGCCTCAAATAAATGTATAATGAGTGTAATTATATACACTTGGGGGAGTCATGAACCGTAACTCAGGTATGAGAGTGCACATTATGTATCCGAATTACAGGGCGTGACAGACCCACCTGTGCAGGTCATCAATGGGTTGGCGAGATGAAACGAGGGACCCACTCATATAGGTTATCAATGGGCTGCTGATGTAGGACGTGCCCCATATGCATTCATTGCACGTGTTAGCTTGATCAGTCTTCGAGTCGGCCTACCTGGCTGAACCTCGAGTTGAGTCAATTTTTCATGTTTTCGTGACATTGGTTTCCATGGGAATACAAAGAGATTCAAAGGCAGCAGGCAAAACTTTTTGAATGGGAAAAGATCGAATATTTGGTGAACCAGGAACGGCAGCTTACACTGCAGATGCATGTTTTGGGGTTTTAGCCCTCCTTAAGGTGCATTATATGGGTAATCAGTGACCGTTCTAGAGATGGGCCCACCATGGATAGACCATCAGCGGAATCTTTATCCCCGCAAATCATCCTAACCCTTTGAACAACGAACTGGAATGTAATGCTTTGGCCAAACTCTCTGTTTTTCTATTGATCGAAGCATTTGTAGGGAGAGATTTCGCACATAATCCATCTATCATTCAAAGAAACTATGAAACACCACAAGCAGAAGGAAACTTCATTCCACATTGAATTAGGAAAAAGGATAAATTCCATTGTGAAATTTCATCTGAAAATTGTATTATTTCACTCTCATTGCAAGAAAAGAAATAGAACAAACATGGTCAATCATCTCAATGATGCCACTTCTAGACGTCCGTTCACTAAATGCGCCCAAAGTTCTTACCATTCTTATGACGCATGGAGGGTCCTTCAAAAGAGTGAGGGGCGTTATTGATAGAAACCGGACCATCAGGAAGTACGGTGTAAACCGCTAGTGGGCTTCTCACGACATGAACGCCGTCCTTCCATGCAATGTAACCAGAGATTATGGGCTGCTGACTAATGACTCCTCCGCTCACCTTAACTGTAAATGTTTTTGTTTCACCCTTCGATGAGAAAGAAAGGATGTTCGGTTCGACAGACACTTGGAGGGATGGTGCATAGATAGTTGCATAATAGGTAGAGTTTGGAGATCCGACGTTGGTTACTTTCCTCTGGAAGGTGCCCTGGATGGATTGGCCATCTGGTATGGAAAGTGCGAAGGATGGGTAGTTGAGGTCCCAAGCATTGCCTGTATTGTTGCCAGAGCATGTGCTTGAATCGCCAGTCACGAGCCTCAATGTGGTGGTGTTGTAGCCCGAATTGCAGAGGAATTCAATGTAGTCTTGCTCGGATGCGTCGTATACTAGCCCGGGATTTAGGGCTGCCATGGGGTTGATGTGGCCAGATCCGTAAGAGAACTCTGCATCTTCGTTCTTCCTAGCGTCCATGACGTAAGCTGTCGATGATGAAATGGCAGCAGGTGAAAGTGGTTCATTAGTAAAACTAAACAAACTTGTACAATGAGCTCCGTTATGACTAATGGGGCCGGAGTAGGATGTTGAATCCTAGTGGTATGTATATTTATGTGTGAACCAGGCTTTACATCAGGTGGGCCCCACTGTGCGTGTGGTCTGGTTCAAAAATCAGGTAAGTTCAGTTGTTGTCATCAGGTGAGACACATGGTTTCTTCTAATCGTTCATTTCTTTCGGATCACAGCTCAACCCACCTAACCAATGACCTAAAACACGTGGGGAAGAGGGAGTCATTTAGATCACCTGTAGTCATGAGTGCGGATTTGATCGCAGCAGGGGACCAGCTGGGATAAGCAGATTTGATGAAGGCGGCAGCACCACTCACATGCGGGCAAGACATTGATGTGCCTGAGATTATGTTGTACTTAACTCTGTCAGTATCTGCATAGTAGATGGAAGGAGGCGCTACTGGTGACCAAGAGGCAAGGATGTCTACACCGGGGGCTGTCACGTCCGGCTGTCCATTCATTTAAAGTATTGTATATTAGAGGTTTCTCCAAACCGTATACTAATCAAGGGAAGCATCCAATAATCCACATCACCTTGAGAATATCTGGAGTGATTGGGTTGGGTCCTCTGGAAGAGAAGGAGACAACACGGGGAGCAGATGCATCTTTCCATGTCTCACCGGCGAGGATTGTTCCGATGGGGTTCCTGAAACCATGGAGTTTCATGTTTAGAAGATCCTAAAGTAATGGTGCATTTAGATGCAAAATCGAATTTAACCACGATTCAATCCAAAGTAGCATGACAACATTTTAATCCATAGTGAACACAGTCATAATTCAATATGAATCAATATCCAAATGCAACTAAATAAAAATTAAAAAATTAAAAAGAAATCTGCTACTGACATCCTAGTGGAACAGATATGATTTAGGTAGTGCTTACTCAGTAGATTGAATGTAGTCCAATACTTTTGCACCATCTTCTATACTGAGAAGAGTACTCGGCAATGGATAAGAGAAGGCGAAATCAGAGTATTCGCTGTCAGCCATGATATTGCCCAATCCTTCGGCCTCCATGACCCCGGAACCATCAAAGATGTAGTCACAGAGGACAATCTTCCCTCGCACTTTGTATGAGTTGAGAGATCCAACATCGCAGGTTCTTGAAATATCAGCTGAAGCAAGGGCTGATACGTTTGGAGCGGATCCTCCATATATCATCGGGTATGATGTACCATTGAGGTGAAATGGATTGATGGCGTTTCCCTGCCAGCAAAGGGAGGAGTGACATCAGGCAAAATCAGATTGAAAACTTCATCCCCACCGTACACATGGCAAACATGTATCCTGATCAGAACATCTAATATGATGGGTCACCATGTCGATGGGCCGTATGCCAAAATTCCCCATGATTGGACAATTTCAACCATCCGATTGTGGTGGTTTTTGTAGGTTGAATGTGAGACGATGATCATTTCTAATTCAATCATCTCTTTTCCCGGCCATCGAGGGATTAAAAGTCCATATGGATTGATTTTTCAGACGTGGCCTCTACATACCAAATCAAAGATCCTGGTCACTGGACATGAATTAATTATCAATGTGCTTTCATGGAGTAATCCACTTGACTTACAGTGTAGGTCTGTCCATTGCCAAGCACCACTTGGGACACAAACTTCCGGTCGATCGTGCTTGCGGCCACTGTCAAAGTCCAAGGTGCGTAGTTGGAGACGGATCCTGGATACGGGCCAGAGTTTCCAGCAGAATTTGAGGTCAAGATCCCATACTTCATCGCATGGAATGCTCCAATTGCAATGGGGTCATCAAAGTACGGTGCTGGGTAACCCGATCCAAGGGAAACCGATATGATGTCGACGCCATCCGCACTGCATCGTCAAAAGCAGCCAAGATATCAGCCAGGCCACATCCAGATGACCAGCATACCTTGTACACTGCAATCCTTGCTTGCTGGACTGCGCCTCTTGCAATGCCTTTGGCTAACCCATGGTAGCTTGCTCCAGGCACAGCTCGGCCCGCTGCGGTGGAAGCAGTATGGGTCCCATGTCCTTCTGAGTCTCTCGGAGATTTGAAGTCCGTATCATCATAGTAGTTGTCGCTGTTGTAGTAACGGGCTCCGATGAGCTTGCTGTAAATCCAAAAATTCCATTAAAATATCTAACAATGAACATGAAGAAACATGAACTAGAAGAGAATATAAATTCT
>ML058584.1:0-409780 GCA_003013855.2 Liriodendron chinense
GGTCAGAGATTCAAGATAAGGGATCACGGTTACAGGGTGGGAAGAGGTTAAGCACCCCACACACTGCCCGTACCGAAGTACGGTCTCTACTTCACAGAATTAATCGAATACTTGAAAGTCTAGTTTAATCCTCGTATATTCTCATGGATGACATGGTGCATGAATGCGGGTCTGAACAGTAAGAGTTTCTGATGGGCAGGTTCCAACAACAGGCAAGCCCAGAGCGTACGCTCGAACTGACAGGTGCTTAATGTAAGACGTATGCAGTGTGCTTGAATGATCAAGGTGTTTTATGGTGAAGCATGAATGCAGGTCTGAACAGTAAGAGTTTCTGATGGGAAGGTTCCAACAACGGGCAAGCCCAGAGCATACGCTCGAACTGACAGGTGCTTAATTTAAGACATATGCAGTGTGCTTGAAGAATCAAGGTGCTTGCAGTGAAGCAGGGGGGTTGGAAGAAAAGTAAATGTTACACTTATGCTAGATGCAAATGAGATGATGCTGGAAAAGAGTAGCTGGGTGGACGGAGGTGTCGCAAGGATCAGCTTTGAGTGGCTGGATCAAGACTTGGATGGCTTGGGAGACTTGGACCAGTGGTCAGGCTGGGCTGGACCAGGGCTAGGCTCTCCTCACTCAGGCTTTCCTTGGTGGGAAATGGGCTAAGGGATGGATGAGGACTCGGACCGCACCCGGACTGGCTGGACTTGAAGGGATGTGAAAATGAGAAGGGGAGGGGGGTATTTATAGCAGCGAGCAGTGGCAGAGCTCATAATTTATTCCAGACGGCCTGCTATGGGCCGCCCGTACGGCCGCTCCTCGGTTTCCAGCGATGTATGGTTGTTACCTCGGGGCTGCTGTTTGACTCGCTGGGTCGACTCAGTGAGTTGACTCAGCGGGTCGACTCGGTGATTTGACTCGACGGGTTGACTCGACGGGTTGACTGGGTGTTTTGACTCGACGGGTTGACTGGGTGTTTTGACTCGACGGGTTGACTCGACGGGTTGACTGGGTGTTTTGACTCGACGTGTTGACTCAGCGGGTTGACTCAGCGGGTTAACTCAGCGGGTTGACTCAGTGAGTTTGACTTTTTTAGGATTTTTTTACTGGCTTTTCTTATGGGGGGTTTTTCAGGGTGATGTTTAGGACTGGGTTAACTGGGTTCAGGCTTGATCTGGGCTATGGAATGGTGCTTACAAAGGTGAGTTTGGCTGAGTTTGGACTTAGGATTTGGGGGTATGGTCCTCCATTTATCCAGCTATCTCTACCAACAGTGTAGCCGAAGGTGGGGTGTCTACAACCCGTGATGTCGACACAATACAAATCGCATCCTTGTTCTAACTGGACGACTTTTGTGCATTCTCTTGGAATGTGTGTGATTGTTTTCTTTGGATGACTAAAATAAGATAGATGTATAGACGACCCTAGGATGTAGAAACTTAGCCACTTAGACCCTATAAAGAGTTAGAATACGGTATCCCTAACCTCACCTTTCTGTCGCACATTCAGCTATTAAAGAACTGTCGATGATATCTCATTCACTTTGTTATCCACTCATTCAAGTGACCATCCGATCATGCCAACCTAATGAAACCCAGATCTATCTTTTAAACTCTTGATCAGTCATTTTGTTAGCGATCAGACATTCTTAATAATTATCTAACCCTAATCGTCTTAGATCCTTAACTATAAGAGCACCTACCCAAATCTGAGAAATATTAGGGCGCTAGATGATTGAATGATTTGAGAGACTAATTAATATATTCAGAACCATCTAGGAATCAGAGTGCGCAGTTGAAGCATGATAGGATAGAAATTTGGGGGAGCTTGTAAAAATCGATGTCAAGTACGGATTTATTTTTAAGGGGGGTGGATTGTGATCGCGTCTGACCCGGAATAGTTTAGAAAGTTAGACGAGGAGTCATGAAGTGAGATTGCCCTCAATCTTTTATCGACGATGCTTAGGAAACTTCGGGGACGAAGTTTGTTTTTAAGGGGGGTGGTTTGTAACGCTCCATATTTTTGAAATTTATTTGAAAATTTCTGAAAATTTATTTTTAATTTATTTTTTATTAATTATCGTACATTTACCGTTGATTTGCGAATAGCGGGACATTCGTAGGAGATCCGATAGGGGACCCTTTACAAAAATTGCTTAGAATGATCCCATAAACATCGTAGAAAGATCATATTTCAAAAATCACGCACTTTTCAGATAATTACGAAAATGCCATTAGTTAAACTTAAGTTAAGATGCGATTTTTAAGTATTATAGTTTCTGACGATCACTTTCACGCAAAACCTTGGATTTAAGCTTTTGGGCACATATTAACCATACACATCAAATTTCAGCCCTTAAATCATAGTAGAAGTGGTTCGATTGTCAAATCAGCCCCTTAACCCTTGATTTTCATCTCCATCGAGTGAGGAAAGTAGATGGTTAGTCGTAGTCGAATATTTCTCTTCATATGAGTGACTTGGATCGTCTTTATCATGGACCAATAGTGTGATTTGAGTGCCCCACCTTGATAAGCATCTTTCTTATGCGCGAAGTTATTCCGTTTTAGAAATTAATGAGTTACCAACTCTTTTTAAATCTGAACCTTTCAATTTACCTACTTCTCACCATCAATCGCTTCTCAAATTTGGACAACTTATTATAATCATATGACTACGAGTTTACACAAATTTTGGACCCCGATCTATAATCCTACACCATTGAACCACAAAGCCAGCCCCTTCCTTTTCCGCCAAAAGTTGAAATTTCAGATTTAGGCATTTCTCATCATCAATCAACCACTAAACTTTGTACAATTATTTGCCTATCATGACCATATATTTTTTCAAAATTTGGGCCCTGATTATCAAGCATAGACTGTTAATTGAGATCAAGCCCATTTTACCATTCGTTAGGCCATTTTCAAGGATCGGCCAATCTAAAAATGGATCATCAAGAAATTTACGTATTCTGACTCTACTCTTCGAGCTTGATAAGATGAACGGATTGGAATTGATCATAGATCATCTGAATATTGAGATTTGAGAAACCCACCTCAAGAAGTTGTTATACAAGACCTCTCGTACACATCCCTCTCCATATTTCTACTACGCACCTCTAAATCCTTCTCTTAACCCTAGCCTCCATGCCCTAGAGAGAGAGAGAGAGAGAGAGAGAGAGAGAGAGAGTTCTTTCTCATTTTTTTCCAGCGGCTAGGATCTTCTACAACCCTCTTCTTCTAAGTCCATCATAAGGTGAGGATTTTCCTTCAAGCCTTTCATTAATAATATCACGATTATCATAAGTTTCTTTTGTGGCATGTGAACTTGTTTTGTTTTGAATTACTTATTCATATAACATGAAGTTTGATGTGAGATTTGTAATGAATATCATTATATGGTGATGTGATTCCTTTTTTTAGATTTTTGACTAAGAAGCATGTGTATTTGTGTTATTTATTTTTGTGAAATCTATGCCCTTATTTTCTTAGTCCATGTATTACAAGTAACATTGGTTTTCATATTGTGGTATGAAATATATGTATAAGATCATCATATGGACATCCCATTATTGTATACTCTTTGTCCCTAAGTTGGTAAAATTATTCGATGTAGAGAGATGGAACCCGTGAGAGGTGTCCATGATGGAAAAATATATCTTAACTTAACTGTGAGAATGAAGTGATTGTTTGTTAATGGATCCTTACATGTACATGATGCTTGATTTGATCCATTTACAGTACATGGGTATTTTAATGAATTTGGTCATGATGTATAACATTGGCTTTTTGGGACATGATGAAATCATAAAATGGGACAATGAGTGGACACTAATGGTATACAAATTCTCATGAGCCGGGGTTGGTGCTATAGACACTAATCCCGTGCTGTCGGCCTATGCTGGGTTGCTTGCGATTCCCCATAGTAACCATTGAGTTTTATTTAAATCGGTTGTATGCGAAAACACTTAAATAAAGGTGAAACTAAAGTCATGCATTCACTTGGCTCCATGTGGGCGTACGGAATTAAGAATAGGCTAGAACGTCCTACTTCTCCCGTACACTGTCACGTGTAGATTTGGGCTATGAGCGTCCCGTTTCTCACGTGGTCGGGCAAAACTATGAGCTTGTGCGTCCCAAGAACCTCTGGTGACTAGTGGCTAGCATGAAGTCGTAACAGGGAGTCTCCCACTTCATGGATTGTGATTCTAGCCAAGGTGCCTTAGTCAGAGCATGCATTCCATGCATCGCATTAACAAAGATTTTTAGTTGGTTGTTTTGATTTGATTAAATGATAATATACTGCTTGCGTTTACTCTGTACCGTTATTATTATTCTTGATTATCTTGGAGGAAATATTCCCCACTATGATAGCGTTTAACGCTATCCCAAACATAATTTAGATGATGCAGGTGAAGATCCAGGTATTGAACCCGATTTTTAAGGAAAAGAGTTCGATGTTCGTACAATCACATGGCGGATGACGATGTTAGATAAACTTAATTGATATTATAATTTATTAAATATTTCTTTTGAGTAGTTGATACATTTATGGAATTGTAATAAGTCTTCAAGAGAAGACATGGTTTTATATTTTAATTAATCAGTATGGATATTGGTTGGTTCTCTTATTTAAACATTGATGATGACGTAGTAAGTTTGATAGAATAAGATGATAATTGTTTCCGCCATTGTGCTTGAATGCTATATTTTATTATTTGACAAATTAGTTATTCCATAAATTACTTGGAAATTCGGCCATCGTGTTATACACGAGAGTCGAAAATCTCGAGTTGTTACAGCCATGCACTTTCTGAATTCAGATTTCAAACAGAGGCAGTCCCCTTTTTTATTTTTCAGCCCAATTCACGGGGCCCATCTTGATGAAATTTGGAATCCAACCGTCCATGTCGAAGAGGAGCTCGAGCTGAAATAACCGAAGTGATTTCGTGTCAATTGGAGCTACGGATTGACCGTGGTGGCCAAAACAATATGAACTGTCAAGAAAGTTTCCAGATTCTGCCTACTCAACACTAAGCTGGTCTAGGTGGCCCACTAGTACTGATATGAAACATTCAAGCTGACCATCTTCTAGATCACATCGATATATGAATAACTACAAAGTTTCAAGTCAAAAGGATGTATGGTTTAATCATACCGGTTGAAGAAAGATGGACCATTTAGAGAGATTCCAACTGCGCAGATTTTATAAAAAGCTCTAACTGTTCTAATTTTCGGACCACATTCTAGAATTGTTTTGAATAATCCAAGTCATCTATAATGTATAGGAGGAAGTTTTCTACCAATATTCAAAATTTGAGATCAATCCGACCTCTGTACATTCTGTAGCGTTGAAAGCAAGATGATTGATTCTGAAGGTACCCGAATTACACGATTTTGAGAGGCGGTCACTGATCTGATTGGTGGGCCCATTTAGAAGATAATCTTAGAAATATAAACCATCTATGAGAAAGATCATATTACAAGGAAGCTATAAATTAAATTTGAAGGCAATCCGACCATTGGTTAAGCCGCACCAAGCGAAATAAAATATGTTATGTTGTTGTACTATTGCTGCATTATAAAAGGAGGTGCTCTCTTCTCTTCCAAATCAAGCAAGGACGTGGGGAGTAAGGAGTTCAAGTCAGCTAGTTTTTCTTCCTTTTCTTAGTTCTAGTTCTAGTTTTTAATATGTTTTTTATTATCTAACCTCTTAGCTAGGGCTAAGAGGTGAACGTTATAGTTTTCTTAGATAGTTTAATTTGTTTTTAAGGTTTCAAGTTTGAATTTAATGTTGAACGAAGGTTTGCTTAAGTTTGAATAAAGTTAGAAATTAGTTTTTCTTAATCTTATGATGACTCATAGATGTTTGGAAGAATTATGCTTTACTACTTAGTTGTTTTGCAAGTTCTAGACCTATACGTTCCGAGGAATTGGATTCAAGACGCTCTAGACTTGGATCTTCATGTGAGAACTTCAAACCAAAGTTCTATCTTTTTTAAAAATTCTGAAATATGTATTATTTCTTTATGTGATTTGAATCAAGTTCAAACCATGGTATTAGTTAAGCTTTGTGACAGGGTTTAATGATTATTATAGTTATGATCTTAATCTATTGGAACTAGGATTGACCTATACAATTGAGTATGCTCAAGTCCTAACTTGAATTGAGGGAATCATGTTGATAAATAACACATGTATTGGATTGTTTTGATAATATAACCGCTATATAATCCGGCTGGATAGGATTTGATTTCGATTCTAGTTGAGTATTTGAGAAACTTATACGAATTATATATTAAGGAGAGATATAAGTGGATCATTGATGCTCTAATTATCATTTTATTCTCAGATTTTTCCTGTTAATTCTTAAAAACTGTTTTCCTAAACTTCTTAAATTCTAGTTATTAGAATACTTTGAATTATTTACCTCCTTCTCTATGGATCGACCTCGGTCTTACCGAGATTATTACTACATCGCAGCCTTGCACTTGAGGCGAGCGAACAATCATCGCATTAATTATGAAATTCGTAGTGCTAAAGGAAGATCAAACAAAGATATCTTCAAGCACAAGTACGATTCTACCAATACTAAAGTCGTAGTGCTGAAAATATGTTTAAATACCTTATTCCGACTGGACTCCTCTACAACACCTCTTTTACAGAGTGCTTAAAACATGAGTCTATGTAAATCCCACCAATTGCTTATGTGAAATCCACTCCGTCCATCTCATTCTATAGCCGAGTCGAGTCTAGGTTATTGGGAAAAACTTCAACTAGATCTACAACTAAGGTAGGCCACAGCATTGGGTCCTTACTCGGACAGGTAGGCCACAGCATTGGGTACTTACTCATGTCCGAGTGGTAGACCATGTGGGTTTCAACACTGAAGTCATGAATTCAAGTACCCATGTGGTGTGTGTGGGCGTGAGGGTATGTAAAAAAAAAAAAAAAAAAAGTAGGCCGTATGAGGGGAGAGCAGATTAGGTGCGACCCTGGGCTCACCTAAGACAGTGCGGCCCTTACCGTGGGTTACCTGTGGGGCCCACCTTGATGTATGAATTATGTATCCACTCCGTCCATACGTTTTTCCAGATCATCTTAGGGCATTATCCCAAAAATGAAGCAGAGAAAATTATCAGGTGGACCATACCATAAGAAACAGAGGTGATTGACCATCCTACCATTAAAAACTTTTTAGGACGCATCTTCATGTTTCCGTAGTGTTTATTTACCATCCAATCTGTTGATAAGGTCGCATGAGCTGGAATGAAGGGAAAATACAAATATCAATTTCATCCAAAACTTATGTGGCCCATTAATGGTAAATCACCACTGTTTCCTATGTTATGGTCCACCTGATGATTGGATCTGCTTCCCGTTTGGTATAATACTCTAAAGTGATATGTAAAAATGGATGGACGGCGTGGATACATAATATATATATCACGGTGGGCCCCACGATAACCCACGGTAAGGGCCGCACCGTCTTGGGTGAGGCCGGGGTCTCGGCCTCACCTAATCCGCTCTCGAATGAGGGTGGATTTACAAACAGAACATAGTGGGCCTCATGGGCCCGGGTGTTTTATGCATTTGCGTAAAGTATTTCTATCTCCCTCTCTTGTCCAACTTTGATGAGAGGGGGTGGAGGTGTGCGTGAGTGTTTATATTCTCGTTCAGTCGGTGACCGAACAAAAAAAAGCGGAAAAGAGAACGAGAAGAGGGAGGGAGAGAGTACCCATCTGTAAACAAAACAAAAGAAGCAAGGAAAGCTCCCAGTCTCTTCCAAAGCTGGGGCTAATACCAGAGGGGGAGAATACACTATTCTGAGGCAGACCAAACCCCCGTCCCTGATTCCCATGCATTCTTACTCCTTTATTTCCTCCTCACACCATCTCTGCAATTCCAGATAGATAGATAGATAGATAGAGAGAGAGAGAGAGAGAGAGAGAGAGAGAGAGAGAGAGAGAGAGAGAGATTTTCCCGATCACTGAGATTTGTCGTTTTGATGCGTAAGAATTTCTTTCGCATGGCTGTTTTTTCTTGTCTGGTTCTGTAAATGGGCCATTTTTGTATGTGGGTTTTTCATGGAGAGGAATTTCTGTTGTTGAGAAACAGGGGAAGAACGGAATAGAACCCATTAAAGAAAAGTAATAAAAAAGCGATAAGGAACTCTCTCTCTCTCTCTCTCTCTCGTTAATGCAGAGGGGGTTTTTCATTACTGGTTTTGTTCATTGCCTCTTTCTGCGTGTGGGTTTTGATAGGCAGCTCTGGATTTCTGTTGCTGAGATATAAATATAGGATAAAGGAGAAACCCATGAAAGAAAAAAGCGAGAGAGTAGACTGAGGAAGGAAAGAAGGAGAAAATTAGAAGAAGTAGAAGAAGAGTTGTTTATGTCGTCTGGTTGGTGAATGGCGTTTTTTGACGTCTGGTTCTGTTCAATGGACAAGGAATTTATGCTTTTCTCTTGATCTTGATTGTTCATGTCAGGTTTTGAGATTGGGGCTTTCTTCCATGTAAGATATAGGGAGATTTTTCAACTGATCTGAGTGAACGGGTTTCTGGTTTCTGAAGATCTGAGCGAATGGCTTTCTGGTTTCTGGTCTTTGCGTCAAAGTCGTGTTAGAGGTTTAGAGAGTTGTTGTATTAGAGGTTTAGAGAGAGAGAGAGAGAGAGAGAGCTATTGATGTTTACTTGTGAGTGATGACCACTCAAAGAAAATCTCATTGACCGCACCTAGGTGATCATCTCTTTTAGAACATTTTCTTTTCTGGTTTTTGTTTAATTTTGTATTATTTTGGTGTATTTTGCACTTTCCATACTTTGCAAGGACTCGCGAAATTTTGATTTGGTGAAATTTTGATTTGGATCTTCTTGGATTTTCAGGTGGCAGCATTTGAAAATTTTGAAACAGAGGAAGAGGAAGAAGAAGAATCTATGTTGAGAAAGAGAACTAGAGCAGCAAGCAGCAGCAGGCAAGGCCTGATGGCTGCTGATCATGGCCCACTCTCATGTCCCACGAATAAATACAGCGGACCCACTTCCCCATTCTTCAGCTCTCCAAGGCTCTTCACTGCCTTCTCACCAAAGGCTACTGCTTTCTCAGAGCCTGAGGCTGTGATGAGCCCGACTTCAATCCTAGACAGCAAGACATTCTCCGCCATTGCAAATCCTTTCTGGTCCGATAATAACAAAAATACTAAATTTGCTGAAGAAACTTGGGAGAAAACTGATTCGCGAGGCATCGGACTTGGCATCATCGACTCTCTTAATGACAAGGACAAGAATGGAAAGACATTCACCAAACAGGGTAGTCGAATTGTCTTGTTCGGATCACAGATGAAGATCCAAATCCCCCCTCTCCCAGTTTCTCCTGCCTCATCACCCAGATCCTCTGGCGATTATGGAATTGGAACCAGCAATTCCCAAACTGGCCTGGTCACTTTGAAAACTCTGCCTGGTCCTGGTCCCCGTCCCGAAACACTGATCTCTCCTCAAGTGTTTACAGGTTGTCTTTCTGCCAGCGAGATGGAGTTGTCGGAGGACTACACATGTGTGATAGCGCATGGGCTGAACCCGAGGACGATCCACATCTTTGACAATTGCATAGTGGAGAGCTGCGGGGCGATCTTTTCTGCCTCCGGGAAGGAAAAGAGTGGTTGCACAAATGATCGAAAGGAGTACCACTCGGACACTTTTCTAAGCTTCTGTTACACGTGCAAGAGGGATCTCAGGCAGGGGAAGGACATCTACATGTACAGGTCAAACCCAATTTCGCTCCCTCATTCTTCACAGATCTTTTCTTTTATGAGTGTTTAGATCATCATCATCATCATGTAAGCCTTATCCCTGCTAAATGGGATCAGCTACACTATTCTTCTTCTGCCATTCCACTTTATAAGGGTTCATATTGTCACGATTCATGATGAAAGTCATGGCAAAAGTTTCACGTCTGCTGCCAACTAACACAGCTATCCTTTATCCAGGCTTGGGACCAGCAATAAGAGCAAAAGACTCCCACGGGCACTATGTAATAGTCTATAACATGGTTGTTATATAGTTTTGCTAACATCCCCACCTTCATGGCGACGTTAGCAATGTCTGCAGAGCTCTTAATGACACATGGGATGCCCAATCATCAACCCAGACTGATCATTCAATAGTACCATAGGGAGCAAGCCATGGTCCAACAATCACACAATTGGATGATTGTAACCCTATGAATGAGGTCAATTTGTCCTTTTGTTTTTACGAGCCATAGTATGGCATGGTTAGAATCATCAAACCAAAGTGTTACTTTAGAATCATAATCAGTACAAAAGTAGGATCTATGGAATAGATGGTTTAAGATGATTATTGGACCTACTTTGTTTGCACAGTCTTGACTATCCATGCTATTGATTGGATGCTTAGGATCATCCGATTGGCATGATTTTTGCACCATGGCTTGTCCCTAATTGTATGAAAGAATGGACAGTCTGGATTGATGACTGGGGATCCCACATGTCACTTGAAAGCTTTGGGAACGTTGATGGACGTACGCTAAACCATATAAATAGAGAACAACACACACACACACTTGACTCTTATGGTCTATAATAAATTTCCTAGCATATATTGTGGGTAGCTGTTTTCCCAGGGGAAGAAGGGCTCTAGAGTGTCCAGGAACAACAAACCATAGTGATGGTTCTAATGAAAGAATCATTTCTGATCCCTCTAACATTACATATAGCTGAACTTATCATGGAACTAACGTCGAGGAATACCCTTGTAGAATATTGAGTTTCACTTGAGTCCTAGTAACACCACTGGGGCCAAGGTACCAAACCCTTCTACGACATTTGCGCTTGGAAACTACTGGCATAAACGTATCTTTATCACCTGTGTGTGTTTGGGTGTGCACACGCACTATGTGTGTTTGTGTGTTGAACTGCCTTGAAGGCATTGTTTGGTGAATTTCTGGCCTAATTTACAAAAGGTCTGGCTACAGATTTGTAACATGCAATTTGAGAGATTTTCTAATCCCACGTTAGAAATGGTGCCAACTTGGTGCTCGTGTGCGTCTCAGCTGTTCATCCAATGGGGCCCACTGTGTGGGATCCCCTGTACCAAACAATAGGTTGTTCCACTCATCATGGGGGCCAGTGTATAATCAAATGCTAGAATCTCAACCTTCCATCTTTGTTTATACACGTTGCACCACCTGAATTTAGGAATTCTTGATGGATGGCTAGGATTTTGTAAATGAGTGCCAGCAGTCAAGAGGGATTAGCAAGCCTCATGGTTTTGAATCCCTAGAGAATGCAGAATGCTAATTTTCCCCTGAAAGAAATAGATGAAATTGATGGTGATTTGACTGCATAATAGGGTGCATTTGTTTGCACCAAATATCGTGATATGTATTTCATAAAATTTTATGATATGTCATGACTAATCGTTGCAAATTGTCATGACATTTTATGATATTTGGTGCAACCGAACATACCCATGGTTACAATTACTAAGCAGCCTGAGGCTGACTCTGATCTGGCATAAGTTGGATGCAGACGGGTTTTTTGTGGCCTGAAACTAGTGCCTGCCTGTAGTGGATTGGTTGGCCAGCTGTTGAAATTTTTCCTGTTTAATAGCTCTTTAATTGATTTTTTCTACAATAGTCTTTTCGCGTGATTTTGATCTGATGGCCATCCATGATAGGGCCCAGTAGACGGACAGTCCGACCCACAACCCTACCTGCAAGTGCCAGGTATTTGGTGAGTGTAGGCTCTCACCTGATCCATGATCCAGTGTGCTGAAGGCAAAAACTTCCTTAGAGGAGGAGAAGATTTCTCTAAGATGTTCTTCATGAATTTTGTTGGGACGTGGCATGTTTTAATTATTTTTAGGTTTTATCACGAGCATTGGTCACCCTTTTTGGATTGCACTTTGCAAGAGTTAGTGCCTTGTTTTCTTCTCATTAGAGAAATGCTATAGAAGTGGGGTGCAAGCTCCACTGCACGCATAAAAAACTTGTGTGGTGATTAAGTCCATTGATTTGGTGGGCATAGGCCAAAAAATTGCAGTAATTGGACAACTTTGACAATCTGACTGTTACGAGTTTCATCTGTTGAAAATCTGCTACCGCTCATTTTTTTTAGTTAATTGCCACTGATCTTACATAGCCCCATCCTCTCCATTTTGATTCAGCCTGTTGCCCACTATGAGGTTGCACGCTGAATCAATGGCCTGGGTCACCATGCAGAAGAGTAGATGTTTTGGGTGCCCACTTCATGTAGCAGCCTCCGTCTTCGCCATAGTCCCCTGACTATATTCATCTTTAAAATCTCATTTGTTTCTTTCTAGTTCATTCAACAACAGACTTTGAATTTACTGTAGTGTCTCAATTTTTAGAGTATAGGATAACTATACAAATTATGTATAGGTATATGGATGGATAGATGCATGTCTGTTAAGATCTCCCAATGATAGTAATATATATAGAAGAGATACGAGATCTTCAGAGATCCGTAGGAGATCTTCATAGATATACACGTCTCCATCCATATACCTATCTAGAGCATGTACAGCTGCACATAGATATCCTATACTCTAGCACTCAACTTTGAAGGATTTGAGTCTAATGCTTCTCCTCATTTCTCAGAGGTGAGAAAGCATTCTGCAGCCGCAAATGCTGCTACCAAGAGATTCTATTTGATGAGGGAATGGAGAAGTGCACAACGGATTCATCCATTTCATCACACTACGATGAAATTGTTGATTCTATCAATAGCATCAGTTTTTGATCCGTCAAGTAATCTTTAGACATCAGCGGTCAGAGGAGTTGTGGGTGATGATCGCAATTAGAAGAATAATTAGTCAAGAAATGTATTGAAGGTTGTATAAATATACATTTGGTTGTTATTACTTGTCTTTCCTTCTCTTCTTTAATTTTTCATTAGAGAGGGGGAGGGACAGCGAGTTTTTTCTCTTTTATTTTTTTAATTGAAAAGGATGGGTGTGATGATGTATTATGAACTTTGGTTATATCTTCTATCTATTAATATTCCAGTCACATCTTCTTATGGTGGGCCAATCACTTGTTTCTTATATATTCTGTTTCTTTCAGTGTCCTTGTCCCATCTGCTCACGAGTTATTGTTCCTCATATTACCGACTATTTTATCTAAGGGTGCAAATGATCTGCTGATGGAATCAGCCTGGGCCAGGGCCTTTTCAATCTGTCTAGGCTAAAAGGATGGCCTATGAACACCCGACCGGTCCGGGTCCATGCAATTTGTGGTCATGATTGTGATAAGAGTAACCGTAGTGTTGGAATACAAACTGGAGATTTGGTGCATGCACCCTTCAGCAATATCTGATACAATCAGAGCTATGATCATTTTCTCAAGGTGGGGATATATTGGGTGGGCCATCACCATCATAGGACAACATACTAGGGTGGTTTTTTTTTTTAGTCCTTAGGTGGAATGGTTGGTTATGAAGCAGGTTGCATGCACCTGTGTGCAAAAATATAAAGGCATGGAAATCTCTACTCTATATACTACATGTAGTTTTGGAAGGAATTGTTATGAAC
The DNA here is from genome assembly GCA_003013855.2 of Liriodendron chinense. Taxonomy (NCBI): domain Eukaryota; kingdom Viridiplantae; phylum Streptophyta; class Magnoliopsida; order Magnoliales; family Magnoliaceae; genus Liriodendron; species Liriodendron chinense. Next base: position 13,564 of record ML058584.1, read on the forward strand.
TTTTGATTTTATAAAAGGAAAATGAGATGTATATACATCTTTAACATGGTGCATTTTTGTGCTATCAATACTTTCATGCCAGTAGCCCACTATCACATATCAAGGGGTGCTCGAACCCATGACCTCGTGTTGAAACTCCAGCTAGTCCACCATTGAGGCACTGCAATAGGTGCAGAAATGGAAACTTTTCTTTTTAAGGAAAATTGTGCAGAAATGGAAACTTTTCTTTTTAAAGAAAATTGTAACAAGCCTATGTAGCAAAAGGCTCCGTGGACTCAACATGATGAATGTGTGACATCCATACTGTAGATCTTTCCTACCATCCTATGTTAGGATGCTAGCCCAAAAACAATGTAGATTGAAGGCTCAAGTACGCCAAAACACAAGAAACAGTACGAATGGTTTACCACCATTGAAACCATTTGGGCGTCTATTCTCTTCTCTCTCTATAGCCTCTAATTTTACTAGGGAAGATCAATGCTAGTGATGTAGAGTGGGCCTTTGATGCATTTATGATGAAGATGCACTAGAGAAAGCTCGATTGGAGACGGGGACGATTTGGACCGTCAGAACCTTAAATCGGTCGTATCTTGCAAACCGGGATGAGTTTTTCGACATGTAATATATGATTTTGGAGTAGCAGAACCTACTTAAGCCAACCAACTTGGCAATGCTGGTTTGCCCATGCCGGATTTGCAAGATTCCATCAGATCGACGATTTAAAGTCTACTTTATTTTCGTTTTTATTATAAATAATAAGTTTTAGTTTGAGTATAACTTTTGATCCTTTTGAGTTATAGAAGTTGTGCCCAAAATGAAAAGGACTTAGAATAGTTAGGAGAATAACATGGTTGGACTAGATTAGACACTTACTATTTTTGGTCGAAAATGAAAATCATGAAGTTTAGTAGGAATAGAGGTCGTCTATAAATAGTACGTTTACTATTTATAGTAATAAGTCACGTTATTAGGATTTTTGAGTTAAAGTATAAGTCTAAAACTCCATTCTAGGTTTAAATTATTTAAATAGTTATAATCTAATTTTTTAATCATCAATTAATTTATTTCGAATTTCATAAAAATTATTCCTGTTTTTTTCCCCTTGTGATTCATTCGAGGAAGTCCAGTTGAACAGTCCTAGAAACCTTAGGGCCTATTTAGGTTTTAGATTTCCCTTGAAAATCAAGGTAAATGAGCATTTATTATTTCCATGGGAATTCTTGCACCACTCCCAGTGTGGACAAGTGACATTCACCAAAATTGAGGGAAAAAACTGTGTAGCCCACCATGATGTATGTGACTTATCTACGCCATTCATTTTTTCCACCATCTCATTTTAGAGAACGACCAAGAAAATGAGGGTGATCTAAATCTCAATTGGACCACACCATAAGAAACAGTGGGAATTGAATGCCTACCGTTGAAAACTTCTCATAAGCCCTAGAAGTTTTGGATGAACCTAATATTCATTTTCCCCCCTTTATCCATGTCTATGTAACCTCATGAATGGGTTAGATGACAAATAAACATCAATGTGGGCCCAAGGAATGAGAAAGCTTTCAATGGTGGACGTTATACAGACCACTATTTGCTATGGTGTGGTCCACTTGAGCTTTGGATCTATTTCATTTTTGGGCCCAAGTCCTAAAATTTTTTGGTAAAACAAATGGACGACTTGGATAAGTCATAGACATCAAAGTGGAGCCATTATTTTATGTGAGTCTTTTTCTGACCGAATTTTTAAGAAATGAGAACTCCATTGCTCATCAAACAGATGTAAGAAGTAATAACAATTCATTTCCGGAGATTTATCAAATATTCAAAAAATCAAACAGGCCCTTATGAATTCAAGGTAATTATCTCCCGAGAAAAATGGTGATCAACCTCATCATGTTCCTCACTGCGTCAGCTAATCATTTTACCCGTTGAAGGGACAATGAGGTTTTCTAAGGCCACGTGTGTTTTACATGGAAGATGATAAGATCCAAGTTGGATCATAAGAGCCGTGAACGGGATGCCTTATGCATGCTCTTGGGCTGCGCAGAGGTCCCTACAACAAACTTTTATAACCATTATGCACTCGAAAATTTATTTTTTTAGATGAAATTTTTTGGGCACTTCTCATACTGGAAAAAAGATGAAAAAAAAAAAAAAAAAAAGACTGCAGCATAAAGGTTTAGGTGAACACCCCTCAATAATAATTATTTATGCGAGTATAGAGAGAGATTGTTGTTGTGAAGTTGATTTTAAGTTAATGATGACGTCGATTTGCTGCTATTGTCCACAGTTTTGGTTTGAAATGGTGAGATGATGATGATGTATGATGAATTTTGGATTATCTTCCGTCTGTATAATATTCCGGTCACATCTTTTAATGTCGGACCAATCGCATTTTTCTTGCATATTCGGTTTCTTTCAGCGTCCAACTACCTGTCCTCTCTCTGCACTGCTCATGCCCGTTTTGTCATTGCCAATAGCCGTGTCAAACCGGGACTCTCACAGGAGTTAAACCCCGGCCAAGTCTGTCCCTCGTCACTCATTCGGGGAAACCAGGCGCACCCTCCTTTTTATGGACGTGGATCCCCGTCGCGAAGTGGCTACTGGATGGTGCTGTGTGGGCCCCACCATGATGTATGTATTATATCCCCGCTGTCCATCGATTTTTCCAGATCATTTTTAGGGCATGAGCCCAAAAATGAGGTAGATCCAAATCTCACGTGAACCACATCACAGAAAACAGTGGTGATTGGACACCCACCATTAAAAACTTCCTACAGCCCACCGTAATGTTATTTGTCATCTAATGTAGAACAAGAACCCCTGATAAATGGCAAGGATCAAGCACATTACAATCACACATGGACAAAAAAAATTAAGGAAATGTCGCCAAAATCGACAATTTTCGTTACGGGATGGCCAGGCGAACCATAAATCAATCATAACTTTTGATCCAGAATGAGTTACGATATGCACAACATATGGATTCCGATTGAAATTTCGTTTTGGGGTGAACTGACCCATTAGTTGAGTCACGTCCATTAGTTTCGCCATAAAACACGTAGTTACAGTAGAAAAATGAGATTTTAGGGGGGAAAATTCTATTTTTACTAATTTCGATTTTTAACGTGTTTCCTTCTTTTTTTTCTAAAGATTTTGTTAATTTAAAAGTTATTACTTTTGCTGAATAATGAGTTTTAGAAATACTCTACTTAGTAGTAGTCTTTAATTAGGAATTTACTATTTTTAGTAACTTTCTATTTTGGGAAACTTACTATTTTTAGTAAGTACGAATTAGTGTTTTTTAAGAATATATAAGGTTGTTAAATTCGTTTTTAATGTTAACTTTCATTATTATTCAATAAAATTCTGATTTTTACCAATTTTTCTTCGTGGATTCGAGAAAGCCCTGTTGAGGAGTCCACGAAGCCTTGAATCCTGAATTTTAGAAATACTCTACTTAGTAATAGTTTTTAATTAAGATTTTACTATTTTTAGTAACTTTCTATTTTGGTAAACTATTTTTAGTAAGTAAAGGTTTGTTTAGGAATATATAACATTGTTAAATTCATTTTTAATGTTAATTCTCATTATTATTCAATAAAATTCTGCTTTTATCTAAAAAATTCCGTAGATTCGAGATTTCCCTCGTGGATTCGAGGAAGCCCTATTGAGGAGTCTTGGGAGCCTTGAATCCTGAGTTTTAGAAATACTCTACTTAGTAGTAGTAGTCTTTAATTAGGATTTTACTATTTTTTGTAACTTTCTATTTTGGAAAACTATTTTTAATAAGTACGAATTAAGATTTGTTTAGAAATATATAAGGTTGTTAAATTTGTTTTTAGAATTAATTATCATTATTATTCAATAAAATTTTAATTTTTACCAATTTTCACTTGTGGATTCGAGGAAGCCCTGTTGAGGAGTCCAAAGAGCCTTGAATTCTAAGTTTTAAAAATATTCTACCTAATAGTAGTCTTTAATTAGGATTTTACCATTTTTAGTAACTTTCTATTTTAAAAAACTTACTATATTTAGAAAGTACGAACTAGGGTTTCTTTAGGGACATATAAGGTTGTTAAATTCGTTTTTAATGTTAATTCTCATTATTATTCAATAAAATTCTGGTTTTTACCAAATTTCTCTCGTGGATTCGAGGAAACCCTATTAAGGAGTCCAGAGAGCCTTGTGGATTCAAGGTAGTTATACCGTGGGGGAAATGGTGATCACTACGTCCCCCCTACATCAGTGGTAACAGAGCAAGGTTTATTCCTCAGGGCAATGGCTCTCACGAAGGGTCGGATGTTCATCCTGCGGACAGTGCTCCAATGGATTATCCCACTGCGGCGGCTTTCGAAGCAGCGCAGCGGGAGAATCGGTTGATCCTGCAAGGTATATAGGCAACCCTCGACTGCATTGTAGCGGCGTTAATTCTGCCCCAAGCCCAAGGCGATGATCAACCACCACCTTTTATGCTCACTGTACAGAACAACCGCATATTCCGTAGAGCACCCCAGGTGGCTAATCACAGGGCTACCCCAGATGATTCAAAACCCAGCGATGAGGAGGTAGAAGACATTATTGTACAATGGCCTGTGCACGAGAACAATCATGTGAATCATGTTGAAAGAGATTTTTGAAGTAAAGCTGAACTTTCTAATTTTAATGGCTTACTATGTATAGAGGATACTCCAAGCTTCGAAAATCCTGCTCTTGAAAACTTTCCACTGCCAACAATTGAAATCAATGAAATTATGACGGACGCTAAGAAAACTCCTACCGAATCTGAGAATGGTGTTTTAGATAGCATTGAAATACCAGCCATTAGTCGGATTTCAGCAATGGGCTAAGGTCTCCAAGGTTTTGTGTCATTTTTTTATTTTATTTTTTTCGCAAAAGGCGACTCTGTCGTTTCAAATGATACTTCAATAATATTTGCGATAAAAGATTGGAAGTCATTGTAGGGTGACCTAGTAAAAACAAAGCTAAGGAAATGCGACACAATTGATGAACCTTATCTCTTATATAGGGTGGAGCAAAAGCCGAAAAGAAATAATAAATGCCGACCTCGAAGTTATGAGCGTGTTGAGGATCAAGTCTGAAGAGAAACTCGATGATGAGTTTTTTTAAGTGGAGGGGTCGATGTAGAACAAGAACCGCCAGATAAAGCGCGCAGAATAAGCACATTCCTATCACACATGGACCATAAAAACATCAAGAAAAAGTCGACAAAAATCAACAATCTTCGTTACAGAATGGGTCAAGCGAACCATAAATCGGTCACCGCTTTTGATCTATGATGAGGTACGGTACGAACAAATATGGATTCCTACTGAAATTTCATTTTAGGGTGAACCAACCCACTATCATGAGTTGTGTCCGTGCATTTCGCTAGAAAACGCATTGTTCCAGCAGAAAAATGAGATTTTTGGAAAACATACTATTTTTAGTGATTTCAATTTTTAGTTGTTTCCTACTTTTTTTAGAGATTTTGTTTATTTAAGAGTTTCTACTTTTTCTGAATAATGAGTTTTAGAAATACTCTACTTAGTAGTAGTCTTTAATTAGTATCTTACTATTTTTTGTAACTTTCTATTTTGAAAAACTTACTATTTTTAGTAAATACGAATTAGGGTTTGTTTAGGGATATATAAGGTTCTTAAATTCATTCTTAATGTTAATTCTCATTATTATTCAATAAAATTTTAGTTTTTACCAATTTTCTCTCGTGGATTCGAGGAAGCCTTGTTGAGGAGTTCAGAGAGCCTTGAATCCCGAGTTTTAGAAATACTCTACTTGGTAGTAGTCTTTAATTAAGATTTTACTGCTTTTAGTAACTTTCTATTTTAGAAAACTAACTATTCTTAATAAGTATGAATTAGGGTTTGTTTACGATATATAAGGTTGTTAAATTCATTTTTTATGTTAATTCTCATTATTATTTAATAAAATTATGGTTTTCACCAATTTTCTCTCTTGGATTCGAGGAAGACCTGTTGAGGAGTCTAGGGAGCCTTGAATCTTAAATTTTAAAAATACTCTACTTAGTAGTAGTCTTTAATTAGAATTTTACACTTTTTAATAACTTTCTATTTTGAAAAATTTACTATTTTAATAAGTACAAATTAGGGTTTGTTTAGGGATATATAAGATTGTTAAATTCATTTTTAATGTTAATTCTCATTATTATTCAATAAAATTCTGGTTTTTACCAATTTTCTCTCGTTGATTCAAAATTTTCCTCGTGGATTTAAGGAAGCTCTATTGAGGAGTCCAGGGACCCTCTTGGATTCAAGGTAATTATCTCATGGGAAAAATGGTGATTGACCTCAGCACGTCCCCCCTACGTCAAAGGTATCAGAGTGAGGTTTATTCCTCAGGACGATTGCTTCCCACAAAGGGTCGGATGTTCATCCAGTGGATGGTGCTACAATGGACTATCTCACTACGGTGGTTTTCGAAGCGGCATAGCGGGAGAATCGGTTGATCCTGCAAGGTATACAGGAAACCCTCGACTACAATACAGCGGTGTTAATTTAGCCCCAAGCCCAAGGCAACAATCAACCACCACCTTCTGTGCTTGCTGTAAGGATCAACCCCATATTCCATTGAGCACCCCAGGTGGCTAATCACAGGGCTACCCCAGATGATTTAGAACCCAGCAATGAGGAGGTCGAAGACATTATTATATGACAGCTTGTGCACGGGAACAATTGTGTGTATCGTGTTGAAAGAGATTTTCAAGGTAAAGTTGAACTTTTTAGTTTTAATGGCTTACTATGTATAGAGGATACTCCCAGTTCTGAAAATCCTACTCTTGAAAACTCCCCACTGCCAACAATTAAAATCAGTGGAATTATGACGGACACTTAGGAAACTCCTACTGAATCTGGGAGTGGTGATTTAGATATCATTAAAATACCAACCATTAGTCGAATTTCAACAATGGGCCAAGGTCTCCAAGGTTTTATATCATTTTTTTATGCAAAAGGTGACTGTGTAGTTTCAAATGATACTTCGGTAATATCTGGGATAGAAGATTGGAAGGCATTATAGGGTGACCTAGTAAAAATTGAGCTAAGGAAAGGCGGCACAATCGATGAACCTTATCTTTTATACAAGGTGGAGCAGAAGCCGAAAAAGAATATTAAAGGTTGACCATGAAGCTGCGACAGTGTTGTAGATCAAGTTCAAAGAGAAACACAAGAATAAGTTTTTTTGAAGTGGAGGGGTCTAATATAGAATGAGAACCCCCTGATAAAAGGTGTAGATCAAGCACATTCCTATCACACATGGACTGGAATAAGATCAAGGAAAAGTTGACAAAAATCGACAATTTTCGTTTCAAGATGGGCCAGGCGAACCATATATCGATCATAAATTTTAATCCAGGATGAGTTACAAGACGCACAACATATGGATTCCTACTGAAATTTTGTTTTAGGGGAACCAAGCCACAAAATAAGGTCGTGTTCGTGCATTTCACTAGATAACGCACTGTTACAGCAAAAAAAAAAAAAAAAGAGATTTTAGAAGTAATTTCGATTTTATATGTTTCCTACTTTTTTAAAGATTTTGTTTCTTTAAGACTTTCTACTTTTACTTAATAATGAGTTTTAGAAATACTTTACTTAGTAGTAATCTTTAATTAGAATTTTACTATTTCAAGTAAATTTTTATTTTGAAAAACTTACTATTTTTAGTAAATCCGAATTAGGGTTTGTTTAGGGATATATAAGGTTGTTAAATTCCTTCTTAATGTTAATTCTTATTTTATATAATAAAATTCTAGTTTTTACAAATTTTCTATCGTACATTCGAGATTTCCCTCATGGATTTGAGGAAACCTTATTGAGGAATCCAAGGAGCCTTGAATCCCGAGTTCTAGAAATACTCTACTCAGTAGTAGTCTTTAATTAAGATTTTACTATTTTTAGTAACTTTTTATTTTAGAAAACTTACTATTTTTCATAAGTACGAATTAGGGTTTGTTTAGGGATATATATAAGGTTGTTAAATTCATTTTTATGTTAATTCTCATATTATTCAATAAAATTCTGGCTTTTACCAATTTTCTCTCGTGGATTCGAAATTTCCCTCGTAGATTTGAGGAAGACCTGTTGAAGAGTCATGGGAGCCTTGAATCCTGAGTTTTAGAAATACTCTACTTAGTTGTAGTCTTTAATTAGGATTTTACTATTTTTAGTAACTTTCTATTTTGGAAAACTTATTATTTTTAATAAGTACGAATTACGATTTTTTTAGGGATATATAATTGTTAAATTTGTTTTTAATGTCAATTCTCATTATTATTCAATAAAATTCTGCTTTTTACCAATTTTCTCTCGTGAATTCAAGATTTCCCTCATGGATTTGAGGAAGCTCTGTTGGGGAGTCCATGGACCCTCTTGGATTCAAGGTATTTATCCCATGGGGAAAATGGTGATCGGCCTTACAACGTCCCCCCTATGTCAGTGGTATTAGAGCGTGGTTTATTCCTCAAGGCGATGGCTTCTCATGAAGGGTCAGATGGTGTTCCAATGGATTATCCCACTGCGGCGACTTTCGAAGCGACGTAGAGGGAGAATCGGTTGATCCTGCTAGGTATATAAGAAACCCTCGATCGCATTGAAGCAGTGATTATTCCGCCCCAAGCCCAAGGCGACAATCAACCACAACATCCTGTGTTCACTGTACGGAACAACCCCATATTCCATTGAGAACCCCAAGTGGCTAATCGCAAGGCTACCTCAAACAATTCAGAGCCTATCGATGAGGAGGATGAAGACATTATTGTACGACGGCATGTGCATGAGAACGATCATGTTGAAAGATTTTTGAGGTAAAGCTGAACTCCCTAGTTTCAATGGCTTACTATATATAGAGGAACTCCAAGTTCTTGAAATTCTACTCTTGAAAACTCTCCACCTCCAACAATTGAAATCAATGGAATTATCACAGACGCTCAGGAAACTCCAACCGAATCTGAGAATGGTGATTTAGATATCATTAAAATACCAGCCATTAGTCAAATTTCAGCAATGGGCCAAGGTCTCCAAGGTTTTGTATTGTTTCGTTGCGCAAAAGGTCACTGTGTAGTTTCAAATGATACTTCGGTAATATCTGCGATAAAAGATTGGAAGGCATTGCAGGGTGACCTAGTAAAAACAGAGTTAAGGAAAGGAGACACAATTGATGAACCTTATCTCTTTTACAAGGTAGAGCAGAAGTCGAAAAGGAATAATAAACGTCGACCCTCGAAGTTGCGAGCGTGTTGAGGATCAAGTCCAAAGAGAAACTCAAGGATGAGCTTTTAAAGTGGAGGGATCTGATTTAGAAGAACCGCCTGATAAAAGGCGTGGATCAAGCACATTCCTATCACACATGGACTAGAAAAAAATCAAGGAAACGTGGACAAAAATCAACAATTTTCATTACAGAATGGGCCAAGCGAACCATAAATCGATCATAACTTTTGATCCTCGATGAGGTACGGGATGCACAATATATTGATTCCTACTAAAATTTTGTTTTTGGGGTGGATCCTCGATGAGGTACGGGATGCACAATATATTGATTCCTACTAAAATTTTGTTTTTGGGGTGAACCAACCCACAATTGTGGTTGTGTACGTGCATTTCGCCAGAAAGTGCATTTTTAGAGCAAAAAAATAAGATTTTAGGAAAACATACTATTTTTAGTAATTTCAATTTTTAGTGTGTTTCCTACTTTTTTAGAGATTTTTTTTATTTAAGAGTTTCTACCTTTACTAAATAATGAATTTTAGAAATACTCTACATAGTAGTAGTCTTTAATTAGTATTTTACTATTTTTAGTAACTTTCTATTTTAGAAAACTTACTATTTTTAGTAAATAAGAATTAAGGTTTGTTTAAGGATATAGAAGGTTGTTAAATTCATTCTTAATGTTAATTCTCATTATTGTTTAATAAAATTATGCTTTTCACTAATTTTCTCTCGTGGATTCGAGGAAGACTTGTTAATGAGTCCAGGGAGCATTGAATCCTGAGTTTTAGAAATACTTTACTTAGTAGTAGTTTTTAATTAGGATTTTAGTATTTTTAGTAACTTTTATTTTGGGACACTTTCTATTTTTAGTAAGTACGAATTAAGGTTTGTTTAGGGATATATAAGGTTGTTAAATTCATTTTTAATGTTAATTCTCATTATTATTCAATAGAATTTTGGTTTTTACCAATTTTCTCTCGTGAATTTAAAATTTCCCTCGTGGATTCGAGGAAGCTCTGTTGAAGAGTCCATGGACCCTCTTAGATTCAAGGTAATTATCCCATGGGGAAAATGGTGATTGGCCTCAGCACGTCCCCCCTGCATCAATGGTATCAAAGTGAGGTTTATTTCTCAGGACGACGGCTTCTCAAGAAGGGTTGGATGTTCATCCTGCGTATGGTGCTCCAATGGATTATCCCACTACGGCGGCTTTCGAAGCGTCGTAGCGGGAGAATCGGTTGATCCTACAAGGTATACATGAAACCCTTGACCGCATTTACAGCGATGTTAATTCCGCCCAAGCCCAAGGCGATGATCAACCACCACCTCCTGTGCTCGCTATAAGGATCAGCCCCATATCCCATTGAGCACCCAAGGTGGCTAATCACAGGGCTACCCCAGACAATTTAGAACCCAACGATGAGGAGATCGAAGACATTATTGTATGACCGCTTGTGCACGGGAACGATCATGTGGATCGCGTTGAAAGAGATTTTCGAGGTAAATATGAACTTCCTAGTTTTAATGACTTACTATGAATGGAGGATATCCAAGTTCTGGAAATCCTACTCTTGAAAACTCTCCATCGCCAACAATCGAAATCAGTGGAATTATGACGGCCTCTCAGGAAAATCCTACCGAATCCAAGAATGGTGATTTAGATATCATTGAAATACCAGCCATTAGTCGGATTTCAGCAATGGGTCAAGGTCTCCAAGGTTTTGTATCATTTTTTATGTGAAAGGTGACCGTGTAGTTTCAAATGATGCTTCAATAATATATGGGATAGAAGATTGGAAGGCATTGCAGGGTGAGCTAGTAAAAATTGAGCTAAGGAAATGTGGCATAATTAATGAACCTTATTTCTTATACAAGGTGAAGCAGAAGCCGAAAAGGAATAATAAAGGTTGACCACGAAGCTGCGAGCGTGTTGTGGATCAAGGTTAAAGAGAAACTCGAGGATGAGTTTTTTTGAAGTGGAGGGATCTGATGTAAAATGAGAACCCCTTGATAAAGGGTGTGGATCAAGCACATTCCTATCACACATGGACCGGAATATGATCAAGGAAAAGTCAACAAAAATCGACAATTTTTGTTACAGGATGGGCCAGGCGAACCATATATTGATCATAACTTTTGTTCCAAGATTTATGGGACGCACAACATATGGATTCCAACTGAAATTTTGTTACGGGGTGAACCAACCCATAAAATTAGGTGGAGTTTGTGCATTTCGCCAAAAAACACACTGTTATAGTAGAAAAAATGAGATTTTAGAAAAAAAAAATTATATTTAGTCATTTCGATTTTCTGTGTTTCCTACTTTTTTTGAGATTTTGTTTATTTAAGAGTTTCTACTTTTGCTGAATGATGAGTTTTAGAAATACTCTACTTAGTAGTAGTCTTTAATTAGAATTTTACTATTTCTCATAACTTTTTATTTTGAAAACCTTATTATTTTTAGTAAATCTGAATTATGTTTTGTTTAGGGATATATAATGTTGTTAAATTCGTTCTTAATGTTAATTGTCATTATTATTTAATAAAATTCTAGCTTTTACAATTTTTCTCTCGTAGATTCGAGATTTCCCTCGTGGATTCGAGGAAACCTTGTTGAGGAATCTAGGGAGCCTTGAATCCTGAGTTTTAGAAATACTCTACTTAGTAGTAGTCTTTAATTAAGATTTCACTATTTTTAGAAACTTTCTATTTTAGAAATCTTACTATTTTTAGTAAGTACGGATTAGGGTTTGTTTATGGATATATAAGGTTGTTAAACTCGTTTTTAATGTTAATTCTCATTATTATTCAATAAAATTTTGGTTCTTACCAATTTTTTCTTATGGATTTTAGATTTCCCTCATAAATTTGAGGAAGCTCTGTTGGGGAGTCCATGGACCCTCTTGGATTCAAGGTAGTTATCCCATGGGGAAAATGGTGATCGGTCTCAGCACGTTCCCCCTGCGTCAGTGGTATCAGAGTGAGGTTTATTCCTTTGGACGATGGCTTCTCACGAAGGGTTGGATGGTGCTCCAATGGATGATCCCACTAAGGCGACTTTCGAAGCGGCGTAGCGGGAGAATCGGTTGATCCTTGTTCGCTTCGCCAAGTGTAGGGTTTCGATGTAGTAATAATCTCCGTAAGACCGAGGTCGATCCACAGGGACTTGTGTAGGAACCCACAAAACACTTCCAATGGTTTCTAATTGAGAACTAACTAAACAGGATTTTGGAATTGAATGTAGATAGATATTTTGAACTAAAAGTGAATGTAAACAATGTAAAAGAGCACTAGAGGTTTAAAGATCCACTTGTAGCAATCCTTGATGCTTAATTCGCCGCGGTTTCGTAATTACACAACTAGAATCGAAATTAAATCCTATCTAGCTAGATGATATAGTAATTAAAACAAACAATCTGTCATATGCGTGATTCATCAATATGATTCCCTCAATTCAAGTTAGGATTTGAGCACACTCGATTGCATAGGTCAATCCTAGTTCCAATAAGTTAAGATCATAACCATGATAAACATCAAACCCTGTCACAAAGCTTAACTATATCATGATTTGAACTTCATTCAAATCATATGAACAATCAACACATAATTTAAAATTTAAAACAAAAGGGTAGAACTTTTGGTTTGAAGTTCCCACATGATGATCAAAATCTAAAGCGTATTGAATCCGATTCCTCGGAGCTTACAAGTCTAGAACCATTCAAAATAATTAAGAACTCAAGCAATTCTTCTAAACATCCATGAGCCATCATAAGATTAAGAAAAACTACTTAGAACTTTATTCAAATTTCAAACCATTGTTCTTCACTAATAATCCAACTTGAAACCAAAACAAACGAACTAAAACATCTTAGATTCACTACAAGCTTCACCTCTTAGCCCTAGCTAAGAGGTTTAGTCGTTTATGATTCAAGGAAACATGAAAGCAACTAAGAAAAACATAAAAACTAGAAAAACAAACTAGGAGGAGTTGTAGAACTCCGAATCCGACTTCCGTCGCCTCCCACCGTGGTAAATCTCTTCTAAGATGCCTTAGAAACGAGCTAGAGGAGTCCTTTTTATAGGTTTGAGTCCCTAGATGCGAAGAAACTTCGAGAAACTTCGCAAAAATAGCGCTTTGCATAGCAAATTTTGGAGCTTGTAGAAGAAGCTCTGTTACGCAGACGACAGGTCGCACGACCGGTCTGAGCTTGTGGACGACCGGTCGTAAAAGGCCAAAAACAGTCCAAAGAGTTTTCTGAAAATTCGAACTCAAAATTTAATTCAACGACCGGTCAGACGACCGATCTAAGTAGTGGACGACCGGTCGTGATTGGTCCAACAACGTTGGCAGCAGGGGTCCTCCTATTGAGTGTTCGGACCAGTCGGACGACCAGTCCTGGCTATGGACGACCGGTCTTCAATGCATTTTTCTGCCCTCTTTCTTCTCTCCTTTGTTTTCTTTCTTCCACCTTTTAGCACTTGGTCTTTTGATCTTGAATGCTTGTAAATAGCGTCTCTAAGCCTTCAATTGATGAATTCTCTCTCTCATTCCTACAACTACAAAACCATGCATTAGTTGGGTCTTTAATCATGTATTTCAAGCATAGTTAGTGATAAAATGGGGTTAGAATATACACATTTAAGAGCTTAACAATCCTACAAGGTATACAGGAAACCCTCGATCGCATTGCAGTGGTGTTAATTCCACCCCAAGCCCAAGGCGACAATCAACCACCACCTCCTGTGCTCGCTGTAAGGATCAACCCCATATTCCATTGAGCACCCCAAGTGGCTAATCGTAGGGCTACCCTAGACGATTCAGAACCCAGCGATGAGGAGGTCGAAGACATTATTGTACAACGGCTTGGGCATGTTGAGCTTCCAATTTATACATATTCTAGCCCATTGTATCGCATTATATGCATGGTTTTCATGGTTAAAAGACTAATCTAATGCATGTTGTGTATGTAAGAATGAGAGAGAGACTTCACCCAATTGATGGCTAAAAGACCCATTTAGAATCCTCTTTAATGATAATTGATGGATGGCCAAAGAAGGAAGAAGAGCAAGAGGAGAAGAGAGAGAGAAAGAAAAAAGAAAACCAAAAGAAATGGGGCTAGACCGGTTTTGATCGGTTGGCCACCAAGGCAACCCCCTATGTAGCTGCTGGAGTAAGGACCAGCCTGGTTTGACCGGTCAAGATCGGTCGGCCACAGCCACCCCCTCTCTCTAGAACTCTCTGGACTCCCAACTAACAAGTCCAACCGATCAAGACCGATCGTCCAGCCCAGTTCGACCGGTCAAGACCAGTCAGCCAGTGCAAAAATTGCTGGATTCTAACAGCTTCCTCTTGAAGCTTCAAAATTCATGCGTAATTACGTAAGTGTTACGCAATTCTAAAACTTTCTGAGTTAGTGGGACTCTAAATTTATAAAAGGGCACCTAGGTTTCATTCCTAAGGAATCATAGAAGGCTAAGGACTTCGTGGGAGGTGAAAAGGATCATCGTGGAGCATCTACAACTCTCCTGAATCTGGTTTTTCATGTTTTTCATTAATTTTTAATTGTTTTTAGTTGAAGCATGATAATGCTCCATTAAAACCTCTTAGCTAAGGCTAAGAGGTGAAGCTTGTGGGTAGTTATCATGTTGAATTCGTTTAATTCAAGTACTCTATCTAAAGTTTGGATTTTTAAGTTCTAGTTTAAATAAAGTTGGTGTTTTTGGATGTTTTATGAGAGTTCATGTGCTTCAAACATGGGTTCCTTGCAATTCTCTGAGATTATCATGTTTGGATTGATTAGATTCGAATTATAGTAATCCCTGAGCATACCATAGTCCATTGGCATAGTTATTACTTCGAAGGCTACATATTCGGATTCTATGTGCTTCATTAGAACTAGAATCTTATTTTCAGACTTGAGTGGAGATTGTTTGTGTTTGAATGCTAAATCTTCCAACTAGAAGAGAGATAGAACTTCAAATGTAGTTGTGTTATACTTGGATGAATGAATTCACATGGGACTACTATAAGTGGATTCTTGAGGCCTTAGTTCCGTTAAATTACAGATTTTACAATAGTTACTGTTTTTAGTTAGTTTATGAACTTGAAAATCACAAATTGCTGAGATTTGAGTTACTATAATAGTTTGAATTGGTTTACCCTAATTCCTTGTAGATTGACCTCCGTCTTACCGAGAATTAGTACTACATCACAGCCTTGCACTTGAGGCGAGCGAACAGGGCACGGGAACGATTGTTGGGATCATGTTGAAAGAGATTTTTTAGGTAAAGCTGAACTTTCTAGTTTTAATGGCTTACTATGTATAAAGGATACTCCAAGTTCTGTAAATATTGCTCTTAAAAACTCTCCACATTGAACAATTGAAATCCATGAAATTATGACAGATGCTCAGGAAACTCATACCGAATCCGAGAATGGTGATTTAGATATCATTGAAATACTAGCCATTAGTCGAATTTCAGCAATGGGCCAAGGTCTCCAACGTTTTGTATCATTTTTTTATGCAAAAGGTGACCGTACAATTTCAAATGATACTTCGGTAATATCTGCGATAAAAGATTGGAAGGCATCACAGGGTGACCTAGTAAAAACAAAGCTGAGGAAAGGTGATATAATTGATGAGCCTTATCTCTTATACAAGGTGTAGCAGAAGCCAAAAAGGAATAATAAACGTCGACCCCCAAAGTTACGAGCGTGTTGAGGATCAAGTCCGAAGAGAAACTCGACGATGAGCTTTTTTGAAGTGGAGGGCTCTAATGTAGAACAAGAACCGCCTGATAAAGGGCATGGATCAAGCACATTCCTATCACACATGGCCCAGAAAAAGATCAAGAAAAAGTCGACAAAAATCAACAATTTTCATTACAAAATGGGCCAAGCGAACCATAAATCGATCATAACTTTTAATTCTCGATGAGGTACGGGACGCACAATATATGATTTCTACTGAAATTTCGTTTTGGGGTGAACCAACCCACAATTGTGGTTGTGTCCGTGCATTTCAAAGAAAAAGCATTGTTACAACAAAAAAAAAATGAGATTTTAGGAAAACATACTATTTTTAGTAATTTCAATTTTTAATGTGTTTCCTACTTTTTTTAGGAGATTTTGTTTATTTAAGAGTTTCTACTTTTGCTAAATAATGAATTTTAGAAATACTCTACTTGGTAGGAGTCTTTAATTAGTATTTTACTATTTTTAGTAACTTTCTATTTTGGGGTCTGATCTAGAACGAGAAGCCCCTGATAAAGGGTGTGGATCAAGAACATTCCTATCACATGTGGACCAAAAAAAGATCAAGGAAAAGTTGACAAAAATAGACAATTTTCGTTGTAGGATGGCCCAGGTGAACCATGTATCAATGGGACGCACAACATATGGATTCCTACTGAAATTTTGTTTTAGTGGAACCAAGCCATAAAATAAGGTCGTGTTCGTGCATTTCACTAGAAAATGCACTGTTGCAGCAGAAAAATGAAATTAAAAAAATATATATTAGTTTTAGTAATTTCAATTTTGTGTTTCCTACTTTTTTAGAGATTTTGTTTATTTAGGAGTTTCTACTTTTGCTGGATAATGAGTTTTAAAAATACTCTAGTTATTAGTAATCTTTAATTATAATTTTACAATTTTTAGTCACTCTCTATTTTGGAAAACTGATTATTTTTTATAGATACGAATTACAATTTGTTTAGGGATATATAAGGTTGTTAAATTTGTTCGTAATGTTAATTCTCATTATTATTCAATAAAATTCTGGTTTTTACCAATTTTCTCTCCTAGATTCGAGAGTTACCTCGTGGATTCGAGAAAGCCTTGTTGAGGAGTTCAGGGAGCCTCGAATCCCAACTTTTATAAATACTCTACTTAATAGCAGCCTTTAATTAAGATTTTCCTACTTTTAGTAAAATTCTATTTTGGAAAACTTACTATTTTTAATAAGTACGAATTAGGGTTTGTTTAGTGATATATAAGGTTGTTAAATTCATTTTTAATGTTAATTCTCATTATTATTTAACAAAATTATGGTTTTCGCAAATTTTCTCCTGTGAATTCGAGATTTTCCTCGTGGATTCGAGGAAGACCTGTTGAGCAGTCTAAGGAGCCTTGAATCCTGAAATTTAGAAATACTCTACTTAGTAGTAGTCTTTAACTAGGATTTTACTATTTTAGTAACTTTCTATTTTGGAAAACTTATTATTTTTAATTAGTACAAATTAGGGTTCTTTTATGGATATATAAGGTTGTTGAATTCATTTTTAATAATAATTCTAATTATTATGTAATAAAATTCTGATTTTTACCAATTTTCTCTCATGGATTCGAAATTTCCCTCGTGTATTCGAGGAAGCCTTGTTGAGGAGTCCAGCGAGCCTCGAATCCCGAGTTTTAGAAATACTCTACTTAGTGGCAACCTTTAATTACGATTTTACTACTTTTCGTAACTTTCTATTTTGGAAAACTTACTGTTTTTAATAAGTACGAATTACGCTTTATTTAGGGATATACTAGGTTATTAAATTCGTTTTAATGTTAATTCTCATTATTATTTAATAAAATTATGGTTTTCACCAATTTTCTCTCGTGGATTGAGATTTTCCTCGTGGATTCGAGGAAGACCTGTCGAGGAGTCCAGGGAACCTTGAATCTTGAGTTTTAGAAAAACCCTACTTAGTAGTAGTCTTTAATTAGGATTTTCCTTTTTTTAGTAACTTTCTATTTTGGGAAACTTACTATTTTTAATAAGTACGAATTAGGGTTTGTTTAGGGATATATACGGTTGTTAAATTCATTTTTTATGTTAATTCTCATTATTATTTAATAAAATTATGGTTTTTCACCAATTTTCTCTCGTGAATTCGAGATTTCCCTCGGGGATTCGAGGAAGACCTGTTGAGGAGTCAAGGGAGCCTTGAATCCTTAATTTTAGAAATACTCTACTTAGTAGTAGTAGTCTTTAATTAAGATTTAACTATTTTTAGTAACTTTTTATTTTAGAAAACTTACTATTTTTCATAATTACGAATTAGGGTTTGTTTAGGGATATATATAAGGTTGTTAAATTCATTTTTATGTTAATTCTCATTATTATTCAATAAAATTCCGTTTTTTACCAATTTTCTCCCGTAGATTCGAAAGTTTCCTCGTGGATTTGAGAAAGACTTGTTGAGGAGTCCCAGGACCCTCTTGGATTTAAGGTAATTATCCCATATGGAAAATGGTGATCGGCCTCATTACATCCCCCCTGCGTCAGTGGTATCAGAGTGAGGTTTATTATTTAAGACGATGGCTTCTCATGAAGGGTTAGATGTTCATCCTTCGGATGGTGCTCCAATGGATTATCCCACTACGGCGGCTTTCGAATTGGCGTTGTGGGAGAATTGGTTGATCCTGCAAGGTATAGAGGAAACCCTCGACCACATTACAGTGGTGTTAATTTTGCCCCAAGCCCAAGGCGACGATTAACCACCACCTTTTGTGCTCACTGTACGGATTAACCCCATAGTCCATTGAGCACCACAAGGCTACCTAGATGATTTAGAACCCAGGGATGAGGAGGTCGGAGACATTATTGTACGACAGTATGTGCACGGGAATAATCGTGTGGATCGTGTTGAAAGAGACTTTCGAGGTAAAGCTTGTTTTAATGGCTAACTATGTACAGAGGATACCCCAAGTTCTGGAAATCCTGCTCTTGAAAACTATCCACCGCTAACAATTGAAATCAGTGGAATTATGACGAACGTTTAGGAAACTCCTACTGAATCTGAGAATGGTGATTTAGATATCATTGAAATACCACCATTATTTAGATTTCATCAATGGGCCAAGATCTCTAAGGTTTTTTATCATTTTTTATTCAAACGGTGACCATGTAGTTTCAAATATTGATACTTCGGTAATATTTACGATAGAAGATTGGAAGGCATTGTAAGGTGACCTAGGAAAAACTGAGCTAAGGAAAGGTGGCATTTTTTATGAACCCTATGTCTTATACAAAGTGGAGCAGAAGCCGAAAAAGAATAATAAAATTGGCCACGAAGCTGCGAGAGTATTGTGGATCAAGTTCAAAGAGAAACTTGAGGACGAGTTTTTTTTAAGTGGAGTAGTCTGATGTAGACCGAGAACCCCCGAAGCACATTCCTATAACACATGGACTGGAAAAAGATCAAGGAAAAGTGGACAAAAATCAATAATTTTCATTATAGGATGGGCCAGGTGGACCATATTACGGAACGCACAACATATGGATTCCTACTGAAATTTTGTTTCGCGGTAAACTGACCCACAAAATTAAGTCGTGTTCAAGCATTTCACCAGAAAATGCACTATTACAGCAGAAAAACGAGATTTTAGAAAAAAAAACATTCTATTTTTAGTAATTTCGATTTTGAGTGTTTCCTCCTTTTTTAGAGATTTTGTTTATTTAGGAGTTTTCACTTTTGTTGAATAATGAGTTTTAGAAATACTCTACTTAGTAGTAGTCTTTAGTAAGAATTTTACTCTTTCTAGTTACTTTTTATTTTGGAAAACTTACTATCTTTAGTAAATCTGAATTATGGTTTATTTAGGGATATATATAAGGTTGTTAAATTCGTTCTTAATGTTAATTCTCATTATTATTTAATAAAATTCTAGTTTTTACAAAAAATTTCTCGTAGATTTGAGATTTCCCTCATTGATTGGAGGAAACCTTGTTGAGGAATCCAGGGAACCTCAAATCTCGAGTTTTAGAAATACTCTACTTAGCAGTAGTCTTTAATTAAGAATTTTCTATTTTTAGTAACTTTCTATTTTGGAAAACTTACTATTTTTAGTAATTATAAATTAAGGTTTGTTTAGGGATATATAAGGTTGTTAAATTCATTTTTATGCTAATTCTCATTATTATTCAATAAAATTCTGGTTTTTACCAATTTTCTCTCGTGGATTTGAGATTTCCCTCGTGGATTCAAGGAAGACCTGTTGAGGAGTACAGGGAGCCTTGAATCCTGAGCTTTAGAAATACTCTACTTAGTAATAGTCTTTAATTAGGATATTACTATTTTTAGTAACTTTCTATTTTGGAAAACTTATAATTTTTAATAAGTATGAATTACGGTTTGTTTAGGGATATATAAGGTTGTTAAATTCGTTTTTAATGTTTATTCTCATTATTATTCAATAAAATTTTGGTTTTTACCAATTTTCTCTCGTGGATTCAAGATTTCCCTCGTGGATTCGAAGAAGCTCTGTTGGGGAGTCCAGGGACCCTGTTCGCTCACCTCAAGTGTAAGGCTGCAATGTAGTAATAATTCTCGGTAAGACCGAGGTCGATCCATAGGGAAAGAGGTAAATAATTCCGACTACTATAACAACTAGAATCTAAGAAGTTTAGGAAAATAGTTTTCATATAAAATAGGAAAATCTGAAATTAAGAAGAACTAGAGCATCAAAGATCCACTTGTAGTAATCCAAAGCCAATCCATTCATCCAAGTACAACACAATTAGAATCAAAGTCATATCTCTCATCTAATTGGAAGATATAACATTCAAGCACAAACAGTCCCACTTAAATCTGGAAATCAAATTTCTAGTTCTAATGAAGCACATAGAACTTGAACTTGTAGCCTTCGTAGTAACAGCCATGCCTATGGACTATGGCATGCTCAAGGGTTACTACAATTCGAATTCAAACAACCCAATCATGGTAATCTTAGAGAATTGTGAAATTGCGGTTTTACCGCTTGTAGAGATACTCGGAGATATGTCTATGGACTTAGAGGGGGTGATATGGACCTTTTGAAATTCTTTTCGCCTACTTATGCAATTCAACAAATATAACTAAGTAAGCAAGAACACCTCGGCTTCCAAGCCTTGGTGGGTCCAATCAAAAGACTAGCAAGAGTTAAGCAATAACCAAACCTAGTCTAAGTATGCATAGGCAAGAGAATGATACAACTAATAAAGCTTCTATCCTATGCAACTTGTGTAGACATATGAGAGTGGATCAATGAGCTCATGTCTACACAAGTAGTGAAGGTACATCTTGTGTGAAGATGCCTAAAAAGTGCCTAGCATGCATTCCTATCAATCATTCATAATCAAGCAATTGAACTAACAATGCAAAGATAGAATGTGCTCAAGAACAATCACAAACACAAGGATGTATAGAGGTTCGACTACTTGTCTACTCCACTCCCGGCTCAAGTACTCAACCCCTTTGAGCACACCGGCATTCACTATCCGAGGTTTTAAATGAGGTTCACCTCTCAACCTTTACACGGAGGTTTTATCGGTTCACCTCTCAACCGTATCTGGAGTTTTAGACATAGGCTAACTCTCAACCCAATCGCACGTTTACTCCCATGTCGGAGGCTCCCCCTTGGAGACTTAGTTTAGGCCCGGCTGACGGGCCAAGGAACGACTAACGTCCCTAGGTCGAGTTCGAAAAACAAACTCTAAAATGGACTCTCAAATTAGACAACCTACTTGTCGGATGAGCCCCTTGTTTAGCGCCGGATTGGGTTGCTTGATCTCCGCTCTCCCGTGCTTCAATCAGCTTCCCTTTGCTCCCTCGATCGTGCCGCCGTTGCATCGCCAATGCCTCAGCCACATTCGATCAAACACCTTGCATGCGATGCCTTGAAATGCCTAAGGTGCTAGGAGAATGGGTTTGAGAACTCTACAACTTGGTGGGAATGGGTTTCCTAGAGTCTCTTACCTACAACGATCTCATCTTCGAGTTTAGGACAAGGATTTGCCAATCAAGAAGCTTCCTAACTCTAGAGATCAAGAGGGGATGAAGGTCATCTTCTTCATGAGCTTGGAATGCTCTTAATCTTGTGTTAAAGCACAAGGAAGATGCCTTGCATAGGTCAAGGAATAAGCCTCAAAAGAACTCCTTCAATGGTGGCTTTCCTTCCTCAAAAATCCCTCATTCAAAGCCCAAAATTGGAGCACTATATGTAGCAAAACATAGCCCCAACGGTCATAAAACGGGCAAATAACGGTCATAAAGCGACCTGTCCCGACCGGTCATGACCGGTCGGAGCCCCCTGCTGGAGAACTTCAAGTGCATAGGCCACAAACATGGGCCGACCGGTCATGACCAGTCGGACCCCTTCACTGGACAGCCAAAACACCTTAGGCCGACCGGTCATGACCGGTCGGCGTCCCTTGCTGGACATGTGGACATGCCAGGCCGACCGGTCATGACCGGTCGGCCATACCTGCTGGACGGCTGAACAATGCATGAAGCCCAGAGCTGGCCGACCGGTCATGACCGATCGGACCAGCCTGGGTCCCTTCTGCAATGAGCTGAGTTCTTCTCTCTCCAGCATGATCATTGTGTCCTAGGTTGGGATGATCAAATGGGACACCTAGGGCCTATCTATGATGCCTAAAGGGTTCTAAATATGGTCAAGGACATCAAGGATACAAAGGGGATGGGTTTTGGTCGAGGTTAAGGCACCAAGGCATCTCATATACCTGAATCTTCATTCTTGATGCAGCTGGACGTCTTGAGTCTTCATTCTTCGTCTTCATTTGGCTCAACCGACACTAGACTCACAGTCGTAAGTGATTGACAAACAAGGTGCACTAGTATGCCACGGACAAGTGCACTAACAATCTCCCCCTTTGTCAATTACTTACAAAAACTTAATCTACCAAAACAAATACATGTACAAGATATTACAATGATAAAGGAATGAAATACAGGACTCTTGACATGCCTAAACTAAGCAGCTCCTCTTCAATTTGCTCCCCCACAACCTGTCAATCCTTGCATCACAAAACATAACAAACTAGTTTTGGTGGGATTTGATCTTTCTCCCCCTTTTTGTTAGCAATTGACAACCTATTCTCTCCCCCTTAATGATATGCCAATAAGGTTAAGGTAAGAGGAGATAGTGTGTCGCAGTTATAACTAGAAGCACATGCTAAAAAGGAGAGTATCGGGTGCATGAATCAGATAAAACATGGAGCAAGCTAAGAAACATGATTAACAGGAAGCTATAACTATCTAAGCATAGGTAATCATGCAATATTGGTCAAGGACATACATTTGCAATGAAAGCACAAAGGGCTTATAGCCCAATCAACCATCCTCCCCTAGTGGTATATCAAGACCAACTAAGCAAAGATTAGCATACGTGAGGCATAAAACTCAAGATGATTAGCTAATCTAAGCAGGATGACAATCTAGCAAGCAAATGTATTAATTAAAAGCAAGGCTAAAACATCAAAATTTTGGCGAATGAGGCTGGAATCCTCTGATTTGCCCATACACTTAGAAATGAGGCTGAAATCCTCAGATATTCCTATAAAAACATAACTAGGTACCCTCTCTTACCATGATGAGATTAAAAAGCCAAAGGGTAGCAAGGTTCCACAACACCCTCATAGAATGTAGCATGAGGTGAGGGGTTGGGAACACCTCCTCCTAGAAGGGATAGCGGTTGGGATCCCCTCTTAGATAATCTGGTAAGGGGGTCGTGATGGAGGCCGAGAGAGCAAGATCTTTATGTTGGCTCTCATCATCAGATTCGGACTCCTCCGTATCATCCCAAGTGGCAGCCATTGCCTTTTTACCTTTCGGTTTAGGCCCTTCCGGACATTCCGGGGCAATATGGCCACGACGACCGCAACCGTAACAACGGACGGATGAAGGTATGGATGATTTTCCTGTACGTTTATCACCTTTCTTGTCCTTCTTGTCACGGCTATTCCCTCTATCAAATTTGAGGAATCTCTTGAATTTTTTGTTCAATTTCTCTTCCTCATCATCCTCATCATCGCTATCTTCC
This sequence comes from Liriodendron chinense, assembly GCA_003013855.2. Lineage (NCBI taxonomy): Eukaryota > Viridiplantae > Streptophyta > Magnoliopsida > Magnoliales > Magnoliaceae > Liriodendron > Liriodendron chinense. Next base: position 37,621 of record ML058584.1, read on the forward strand.
TCCGACTCACTTTTGATTTTCTTGTGTTTGTGAGAGGACTTAAAGGCGATGTTTTTCCTTCTAGAGGGGGCCTTAAAGCCTAACTCAAAGGTTTGTAGGGAACCTATGAGTTCTTCAACTTTCATTGTGTTTAGATCCCTACACTCTTCAATGGTGATGACTTTAGAAGAGGACCGATCCGGAAGAGATCTCAGAATTTTCCTACAAAGCCTATGTTCCGGAACCGGATCCCCTAAGCCCCACATATCATTTGAGATTTTGTTCAGTTTGGTATAAAATTCAGTAAACGTTTCATCCTCCTCCATAGTAATATTTTCAAAGAGAGTGGAGAGGCACTGGAGTTTAGAATTTTTAACAACATTTGTTCCTTCATGGGTAACTTCAAGAATATCCCATGCTTGTTTACTGGTAGTGCAGTTTTGGATCTGACCAAATTCTTCTCTTGATACTGAACAAAATATGGCATTCAGGCCCTTGGCATTATTAATACGTTGAGCTTTTTCATGATCAGTCCACAATGCCTTGACTTTTGGCCTGAGAACATCCGGCTCACCTTCCTTGGAAATAGTAACCATTGGGGGTTCATATCTAAAATCAATCATGTCCCTCACATCCGAATCAATGGATTCCAAGAAGATGCGCATTCGGGCTTTCCAATATGGATAATTTGACCCATCAAAGAAAGGAGGCTTAGTGACGGATGAAGAGTCCTCTCTAGACATATTTTCAAGTTTCTCTTTAGGATCTATCTCTGGGCAATTAAGCCCTTAAAGAGAAACCCTCTCTGATACCAATTGAAATTGCGGTTTTACCGCTTGTAGAGATACTCGGAGATATGTCTATGGACTTAGAGGGGGTGATATGGACCTTTTGAAATTCTTTTCGCCTACTTATGCAATTCAACAAATATAACTAAGTAAGCAAGAACACCTCGGCTTCCAAGCCTTGGTGGGTCCAATCAAAAGACTAGCAAGAGTTAAGCAATAACCAAACCTAGTCTAAGTATGCATAGGCAAGAGAATGATACAACTAATAAAGCTTCTATCCTATGCAACTTGTGTAGACATATGAGAGTGGATCAATGAGCTCATGTCTACACAAGTAGTGAAGGTACATCTTGTGTGAGGATGCCTAAAAAGTGCCTAGCATGCATTCCTATCAATCATTCATAATCAAGCAATTGAACTAACAATGCAAAGATAGAATGTGCTCAAGAACAATCACAAACACAAGGATGTATAGTGGTTCGACTACTTGTCTACTCCACTCCCGGTTCAAGTACTCAACCCCTTTGAGCACACCGGCATTCACTATCCGAGGTTTTAAATGAGGTTCACCTCTCAACCTTTACACGGAGGTTTTATCGGTTCACCTCTCAACCGTATCTGGAGTTTTAGACATAGGCTAACTCTCAACCCAATTGCACGTTTACTCCCGTGTCGGAGGCTCCCCCTTGGAGACTTAGTTTAGGCCCGACTGACGGGCCAAGGAACGACTAACGTCCCTAGGTCGAGTTCGAAAAACAAACTCTAAAATGGACTCTCAAATTAGACAACCTACTTGTCGGATGAGCCCCTTGTTTAGCGCCGGATTGGGTTGCTTGATCTCCGCTCTCCCGTGCTTCAATCAGCTTCCCTTTGCTCCCTCGATCGTGCCGCCGTTGCCTCGCCAATGCCTCAGCCACATTATATCAAACACCTTGCATGCGATGCCTTGAAATGCCCAAGGTGCTAGGAGAATGGGTTTGAGAACTCTACAACTTGGTGGGAATGGGTTTCCTAGAGTCTCTTACCTACAACGATCTCATCTTCGAGTTTAGGACAAGGATTTGCCAATCAAGAAGCTTCCTAACTCTAGAGATCAAGAGGGGATGAAGGTCATCTTCTTCATGAGCTTGGAATGCTCTTAATCTTGTGTTAAAGCACAAGGAAGATGCCTTGCATAGGTCAAGGAATAAGCCTCAAAAGAACTCCTTCAATGGTGGCTTTCCTTCCTCAAAAATCCCTCATTCAAAGCCCAAAATCGGAGCACTATATGTAGCAAAACATAGCCCCAACGGTCATAAAACGGGCAAATAACGGTCATAAAGCGACCTGTCCCGACCGGTCATGACCGGTCGGAGCCCCCTGCTGGAGAACTTCAAGTGCATAGGCCACAAACATGGGCCGACCGGTCATGACCGGTCGGACCCCTTCACTAGACAGCCAAAACACCTTAGGCCGATCGGTCATGACCGGTCGGCGTCCCTTGCTGGACATGTGGACATGCCAGGCCGACCGGTCATGACCGGTCGGCCATACCTGCTGGACGGCTGAACAATGCATGAAGCCAAGAGCTGGCCGACCGGTCATGACCGATCGGACCAGCCTGGGTCCCTTCTGCAATGAGCTGAGTTCTTCTCTCTCCAGCATGATCATTGTGTCCTAGGTTGGGATGATCAAATGGGACACCTAGGGCCTATCTATGATGCCTAAAGGGTTCTAAATATGGTCAAGGACATCAAGGATACAAAGGGGATGGGTTTTGGTCGAGGTTAAGGCACCAAGGCATCTCATATACCTGAATCTTCATTCTTGATGCAGCTAGACGTCTTGAGTCTTCATTCTTCGTCTTCATTTGGCTCAACCGACACTAGACTCACAGTCGTAAGTGATTGACAAACAAGGTGCACTAGTATGCCACGGACAAGTGCACTAACAAATTGCAAGGAACTCATGTCCGGAGCACACAAACTCTCACAAAACTTCTACAAAACCAAACTTTATTCAAACTAGAACTTGAAAATCCATGATTAAAGTAAAGGGTACTTGAAGTAAAAGAATTAAAGCATTGAAATCAACTACAAATTTCACCTCTAGCTCTAGCTAAGAGGTTAACTAAGAAAAGCATATTAAAACAAGAACTAGAACTAAGAAAAGGAAGAAAAACTAGCTGTAGGAGGCTAGGTAGCCTCCTAGGACTTGAACTCCTTACTTGATTTGGAATAGAAGAGAGCACCTCCTTTTATAATACAACAAGAGTACCACAACATAACAGATTTTGTTTCGCTTTATACGGCTTAACCAATGGTCGGATTTCCTTCAATTTTGATTTGCAGCTTCCTTGTACTGTGATCTTCCTCATAGAATATTTAGATTTCCAATATTATATTCTAAATGGGCCTACCAATCAGATCAGCGACCGCCTCTCAAAATCGTGCAATTCGGGTACCTTCAGAACCAGTCATCTTGCTTTCAACGCTCCAGAGTGTACAGAGGTCGGATTAATCTCAAATTTTGAACATTAGTAGAAAACTTCCTCCTCTACATGATAGAAGGATTAGATTGTCCAACATAATTTCAAAATTAGGTACGAAAATTAGAACACTCAGGCCTTTTATAAAATCTGCGCAGTTGGATCTTTCTGGATGGTCCATCTTTCCTCAACCGGTACGATCAAACCACACATCCTTTTGATCTGAAACTTTGTGGTTATCCATATATGGATGTGTTCTAGAAGATGGTCAAAGTAGATTCTTCATATCATCAATGATGGATCACCTGGACCGGCCCAGACTGGAGTAGGCAGAATCTGGAACTTTCTGGACAGTTCGTATTGTTTTGGCCACCACGGTCAATCCATAGCTCCAATCGACACGAAACGACTTGGGTTATTTCGGCGTCGAGCTCCGATTCAACATGGATGTGTTGGATTTTCAAATATCATCAAGATGGGCCCAGAAAACTAGGCCGAAAAACAGAAACGGGAATAGCCTGCTGTTTGAAATCTGGAAACCTGAAATTGCATGGCCGACCGGTCTTGACCGGTCTAGCCTGTCTGTTAGATGTCCAGGGAGTGCAGCAGACCGGTCGGAACCATTTTCTACATTCTTTCTTCTTTCTTTTCTTCTCTCCTTCCTCTCTCTTTGCTTTCTTCTTTCTTTGGCCCACCTTGGGTCTTCATCCAAGGCTCCTAAATGTCTCCTTTTGTCTCTAATTAGATGAAGTTTGCTCTCATTCCTACAATCACAAAACCTGCATTAGATGGACCTTTTAAACATACAAACCATGCATATAATGTGATGGAATGGCCTATACAATGTATAAATTGGAGGTTCAACACACCCCCCAACCAGCTTTTTTCTAGTCCCGAGCAAAACATGCGTGAAACAATTTCAAACCTCCAAACCAACTCTCCTTCAGAAACCATGTTTCTATCCATTCCAAGACATACAAGTATAAAATTTGGAGAAATTAGGTGATAGAAGTTGAAACCTTAAACTCTCACAGCATAATAAGTATCTACATGAAATTCTCGCTGATTGATTGATAAGTAGAAGAACTCGAACAACTTCAACCTAGTGTGCATAGTGAAAGTTCATCTCATGAGTTTCTGAGATTATCTTCTTCATAGATCAACTAAACTATCAATCTCAAGGTGTATAGAGCAACAACAAGCCTATGACAGGAATTTGCCTTCCCGTCTTTCCGACGGCTTTCACACTACGTCCCATTTCCGACTTTGGTTACGGGTAGACCATCCCCCGGTTGGTAATAGATAGCCATTTTCGGAATTTTCCACCATTTTTTCATCATTCCCAATTTCATCCTTCCTTTTCCTTTTTCTTTTAAATTAGATAGGATTTTTAGAAATCCATATCTTTCGTTATTTTCCCATGGACAAGGATGGACAAATTACCCTGACTTGGTTTCTCAACACCTTAAATCAAAGTCTAGCTAATCCACAAATCACATAATCCTTTCAACCCATGAAAATCGTGTAATGTGAACTAGGTGTAAAAGTGTTCAAATTTTCTATCAATCACATAAATAGGGGAATTCACATATAAAACCATTATATTAAGAGAAGTTCAAAGCTTGCAACATTACTCACTTCATATCTCCTCTTCTTATACTCGTATCATCCCAAATGCAAAGAAACAAAGTTTTCCAAAAGAGTTTTGAATTTTAGAAAAATCAAAAAATTTCTACATAATTGCTCGAAATGTCACAAAAGCTAGTAGATTCATCTAAGGAATCTCACCCCCCAACCAAAATCTTACATTGTCCTTAATGCAACAAGATATGTAATAAGCATGACATGAGAGCAATGAAATAAAACAAAGGAGAGTGAGAACGAGAGTACCTGGGGTAGCAAGTTGATCAATTCTAGCATCTTCCATTGTCTTGATGAGACTTATTTAATCCTAATTTCAGAAAAATAAATCCTAACCTACCTACCTACCTTTGATTAGTCCGATCGACTACATGATCAAATTTGAGCAGGATTTTCATGAATTTTAATAAATTTCTCATGAGGACCATCCAAAGTCCTGCTCGACAGTAAACATGTGTGCTTCTTATCATTGAAGTCCAATCGTATTGTGCACCACATGCATAAAAGGAAGAGATAAGAGCAGCAAAAAGATATCTCTTCAAATTCTGATATGGGTTATGATCGATTAAAAATGGGTCCTCCCAATCAGAATTTTCAATGGGATGAAGGACCCATGATGGTGGAGAGACATTCATCGTGTATTCTTCAGTTAAAGTTGTCTCCTCCACAATTTCAGAATTATATGATGCTTCCACAAACAATGGTAAAGAGTGTAAAACAGTAGAATGGTGTTCTTCAGGCACCGACACCGTGTCTAACAAAATGTCTAACTCCTTAATCATCTCATCATCAAGATCATAAGATTGGGCCAAGCATTCCTCTAAGAAATCGAGATAGTCGGATGAAGGATCATGATCTTGCTTGAGTGAGTGCAAAAATTTAGTTTCGATGGTGAGGGACTCTCCTTCCATGGAGTGGAATTCTTCCAAACTAGGTTCTCCATAACTAGTATGAGGCACCAAGTCGGAAGTATGCAAGGCTTTAATAATCTCTTGAATAATGGGGTCGTTTGAATTTTCAAAGTGAGTCAAGCATTCATCCAAAGAATCTGAATTTTCACTCATGGGAGTCTCATTCTCCACATTAAAATTAAGAATGGCAAGTTGGTAGAGTGACTCAAAAATATCAACCTCGGCCATCTCTCTAGCATGCATATCCTCTAGAGACTCATAATCATTATGCCCTTGGGAAAAAGAAACCATAGGTTCATAACCATTCACCAAACCCTCATTGTAGGCAACCCCACTACCGCTTTCAAATTTTATGGATCCCTCGGGTTCGTCAACCATCATTGAAGTCTCTTCATCATTAAGTTCAAAGTATCCAAAAGAGATAATGGACTCACCATAATTGATGATGATATTGGGATCATTGAAATCAATCTCCTCTAAAAGTCTATTCATTAAATTCAAAGAAGGTGGGACTTGGGTAGCCCCATCCTCCTCATGAAAGGGGATTGATTCGATGCCCCCAATTTCGGGCTCAACATCTTCATAAGATGGTGAGTAAGCTTGATTTGATTGTTCATCTACATACTCATTCCATATTTCCTCAAGTATTTGTGCATACTTATCATCACAAGAGGAAGACATTTTAGGGTGATTGTTAATAACCATAGTTGGTTCCTCCCTTGAACAAGGAGAATGGTGGTTTTCCTAATTAAGACCATACGCATTGTAGGATGAAGAGTTATATGATGGTTGATAGGCATATCCATACAAGTGATCACGCATTGTCTTAACCGGTTGGCTACTATTCACCCATTCCTTTTGTTGTTGCACACCTCCTACCATAACCGGTGGAACACTCATGTTATTTTCAATCCAGTAATCACGTAATGTTTTTCCCGGATGATCATTATTCAATTTTGCTTCGTTCCGGTATTCCCCCATCGTCTTACGTTGTGTCTCAATATGTGTATTGTTTTCATTAATGTAATCACGCATTGTCTTACGTGGGGGGTAGTGGAGGTTCTTTGAATCTAAGAAAAATACTCATGTTTGGAGGGATCCCGATCACAATGAGTTTGGGTCCCCCAATCCGATGTCTCATCTTCCAAAAGGTACTTATACGCACCATTCGTCAAATCATACATGATGAAATTTTAAGGAATTGAAAACTACCCTAATCTAGAAAAAAGAACAAAAAGAAGGGAGATGGAGAGATGTTACCCAATAGAGTGAGATCTATGTCAGCAACAATGTCCTACAAAATCAAACAAAAAATTATTAGTAATCTAGAAGAAGAAAAAAAAATCAGAAAATCTACTTCTATAAAAACTAAAAATCCTACCTAATTAAAACTACCCTATAGCTACTAGAACAATTAGAACCGTTTAACTAAATTCCCCGGCAACGGCGCTAAAAACTTATTCGCTCGCCTCAAGTGTAAGGCTGCAATGTAGTAATAATTCTCGGTAAGACCGAGGTCGATCCACAGGGAAAGAGGTAAACAATTCCAACTACTCTAACAACTAGAATCTAAGAAGTTTAGGAAAATAGTTTTTCATATAAAATAGGAAAATCTGAAATTAAGAAGACTAGAGCATCAAGGATCCACTTGCAGTAATCCAATGCCAATTCATTCATCCAAGTACAACACAATTAGAATCAAAGTCCTATCTCTCATTTAATTGGAAGATATAACATTCAAGCACAAACAGTCTCACTTAAATCTGAAAATCAGATTTCTAGTTCTAATGAAGCACATAGAACTTGAACTTGTAGCCTTCGGAGTAACAGCCATGCCTATGGACTATGGCATGCTCAAGGGTTACTACCATTCGAATTCAAACAACCCAATCATGGTAATCTTAGAGAATTGTAAGGAACTCATGTTCGGAGCACACAAACTTTCACAAAACTTCTACAAAACCAAACTTTATTCAAAATAGAACTTGAAAATCCATAATTAAAGTAAAGGGTACTTGAAGTAAAAGAATTAAAGCATTGAAATCAACTACAAATTTCATCTCTAGCTCTAGCTAAGAGGTTAACTAAGAAAAAGCATATTAAAACTAGAACTAGAACTAAGAAAAGGAAAAAAACTAGCTGTAGGAGGCTAGGTAGCCTCCTAGGACTTGAACTCCTTGCTTCCCACGTCCTTGCTTGATTTGGAATAGAAGAGAGCACCTCCTTTTATAATACAACAAGAGTACCGCAACATAACAGATTTTCTTTCGCTTCGTACGGCTTAACCAATGGTCGGATTGCCTTCAAATTTGATTTGCATCTTCCTTGTACTATGATCTTCCTCATAGATGATTTAGATTTTCAATATTATCTTCTGAATGGGCCCACCAATCAGATCAGCGACCGCCTCTCAAAATCACGCAATTCGAGTACCTTCAGAACCAGTCATCTTGCTTTCAACACTCCGGAGTGTGCAGAGGTCGGATTGATCACAAATTTTTAATATTAGTAGAAAAATTCCTCCTCTACATGATAGAAGGATTAGATTGTCCAAAATAATTCTATAATTAGGTACGAAAATTAGAACACTCAGACCTTTTATAAAATCTGTGCAGTTGGATCTTTCTTGATGGTCCATCTTTCCTCAATCGGTACGATCATACCACACATCCTTTTGATCTGAAACTTTGTGGTTATTCATATATGGATGTGGTCTAGAAGAAGGTCAAAGTAGATTCTTCATATCATCAATGATGGGTCACCTGGACCGGCCCAGAGTGGAGTAGGCGGAATCTGGATCTTTCTGGACAGTTCGTATTTTTTTGGCCACCACGGTCAATTCGTAGCTCCGATCGATGCGAAACGACTTGGGTTATTTCGGCGTCGAGCTCCTCTTCGACATAGATGTGTTGGATTTCCAAATATCATCAAGATGGACCCAAAAAACTAGGCCGAAAAACTAGAAACGGGAATAGCCTGCTGTTTGAAATCTAGAAACCTGAAATTGGATGGCCGACCGGTCTTGACCGGTCGGACAAGGCTGGCCGACCGGTCTTGATCGGTCTAGCCTGTCTATTAGATGTCCAGGGAGTGCAGCAGACCGGTCTTGATCTGTCATGACCGGTCGGGCCTTCTTGGCCGACCGGTCAAGACCGGTCGGAACCATTTTCTACATTCTTTCTTCTTTCTTTTCTTCTCTCCTTCCTCTCTCTTTGCTTTCTTCTTTCTTTGGCCCACCTTGGGTCTTCATCCAAGGCTCCTAAATGTCTTCTTTTGGTCTCTAATTAGATGAAGTCTGCTCTCATTCCTACAATCACAAAACCTGCATTAGATGAGCCTTTTAAACATGCAAACCATGCATATAATGTGATGGAATGACCTATACAATGTATAAATTGGAGGTTCAACAGACCCTCTTGGATTCAAGGTAGTTATCCCTTGGGGAAAATGGTGATCGGTCTCAACACGTCCCCCCTACGTTAATGGTATCAGAGTGAGGTTTATTCCTTAGGGCGATGGCTTCTCACGAAGGTTCATATGGTGCTCCAATAGATTATCTAACTACGGCGACTTCCGAAGTGGCATAGCGAAAGAATCGGTTGATCCTGCATGGTATACAGGCATCCCTTGATCATATTGCAGCGGTGATAATTCCAGCCAAAGCGCATGGCGACAATCGACCATCACCTCCTGTGCTCGTTGTACGAAACAACCCCATATTCCATTGAGCACCCCAGGTGGTTAATCGCAAGGCTACCCCAAATGATTCAAAACCTATCGATGAGGAGATCAAATACATTATTGTACGATGGCTTGTGCACGAGAACAATCGTGTGGATCATGTTGAAAGATTTTTTAGGTAAAGCTGAACTTCCTAGTTTTAATGGATTACTATGTATAGAGGATACTCCAAGTTTTGGAAATTATGCTCTTCAAAACTCTCCACCACCAACAATTGAAATCAATTGAATTATTATGGACGCTCAGGAAACTCCTACCGAATCTGAAAATGGTGATTTAGATATCATTGAAATACCAACCTTTAGTCGAATTTCAACAATGGGTCAAGGTGTCCAAGGTTTTGTATCTTTTTTTGTGCAAAAGGTGACCGTGTAGTTTCAAATGATACTTCGGTAATATCTGCGATAAAAGATTGGAAGGCATTGCAGGGTAACCTAGTAAAAACTGAGCTAAGAAAAGGCAACACAATTGATGAACCTATCTCTTATACAAGGAAGAGCATAAGCCGAAAAGGAATAATAAACGTCGACCTCCAAAGCTGCGAGCGTATTGTGGATCAAGTTCAAAGAGAAACTCGAGGATGAGGTTTTTTGTAGTGGAGGGGTCTGATGTAAGCACAATCCTATCACACATGGACCGGAAAAAAAAAACACGAAAAAGTCGCCAAAAATTGACAAATTTCGTTATAGGATGGGCCGGGCGAACCATATATCGATCATAACTTTTGATCCGGGATGAGTTACGGGACGCACAACATGTGGATTCCTACTGAATATTTGTTTCGGGGTGAACCAACCCACAATGGTGGGTCGTGTTCGTCATTTCACAAGAAAATGCACCGTTAAAGCAAAAAAGTGAGATTTTAGGAAAAAATATTATTTTTAGTAATTTCAATTTTTAGTGTCTTTCCTACTTTTTTTAGAGATTTCGTTTGTTTAGGAGTTTCAACTTTTGCTGAAGAATGAGTTTTAGAAATACTCTACTTAGTAGTGGTCTTTAATTAAGATTTTAATATTTGAGTAACTTTTTGTTTTGGAAAACTTACTATTTTTAGTAAATACGAATTAAGGTTTGTTTAGAGATATATAAGATTATTAAATTCTTTCTTAATGTTAATTCTCCTTATTATTCAATAAAATTTCAATTTTTACTAGTTTTCTCTCATGGATTCGAGATTTCCCTTACAAGGATCTCATCATAGAGTTCTGGATTTCATCATAGAGTTTTGGATAGGAATATCTCTATCAAGATCTATCCAAACTCTAGAGATCAAAAGAGGTACAAGTTCATCTTCATCATGAGCTTAGAATGCTCTATTCTTGTGATGAATCACAAGGAAGATGACTTGCTAGGGTTAAGAATAAAGCTCTTAATGATCTTCAACATTGGTGCCTTCTATCTCTTCAAAATCCCTCTCTTTTAGCCCAAAGACCGTCTCTCTCGTCTTTAAATAAAATCTCTAATGATCATAAAACAGGCAGAAAAATGGTCACTTCGATATATCGAAAAGGTGTTTCGATTGATCGGAGTTATCTTCGATATATCGAAATATCTGTTCGATATATCAGAGAATCTGTCCAAAGAATCAACAAGCTGCTAAACAGAAATCCCGATATATCGAAAAGGGGTTCGATATATCAAACATGCTCATATGGATATATTAAATAAGAATTTCGATGGATCGAAGAAACTATCCAGAGAGTTTATAAGTTTTGTTGGACATGTTTCGATATATCGAAATGGTCATTTCGATTAATCGAAGACCTATCAAACTGGTCTCCAATATATTGAAGGTTTATCGAAAATTATTATTTGGGCCAGATTGATTACAGCAACCTCCACATCTTTTATTAACTTAATTTATCATGTTTTTCTACATGATCTAAGGCTAATAAGGATGACTAAATGTATTCCTAGTTGGTCCAAGTCATCTAAGAGGATTTGAGTATTTTGGTTCAAAGGTTAGGATCACCAAGGCATCTCATTTACCTGTTCTTCTTCCTTGATGCTTCTAGTCTACTTGAATCTTCAGTCTTCAACTTGTCAAGGCTCAACCGATATTACAACATAATGACCCACGTGATTAACAAATAAGGTGCACTAATATGCCATAAAAAAGTGCACTAACAATCTCTCCCGTTTGTCAATTACGCGATAAAAACCTAACCTAAGACCGTGTCATGGTCCATACCAATGACACTACCAAAACACAAATACATTACATTTCAAATTAAAATAAATATTACAACTCAAAACATTAAGACATGTAATTAAGCTATGCTCCTCTTGATTACTCCCCTATAACCTGTCAATCCTACAACACGAAACAGAAAAACTTATTTTGGTGAGACTTGATCTTTCTCCCCCTTTTTATCAGCAATTGACAAACCAATCTCTCCCCCTTAATGGTACACCAATTAAGTTTAGGGTAGAGAGGATTAGAATGTTGCAGTTATAACTATAAAAACATGCTAACTAAGGAGAGTATAGGATGCATGAACATTAAAACATGGAGCATGCGATGGGAACATGATTAACAATAAAAATGTACTTATCTAAGCATAGTTAATCATGCATAATTGGTCATCTATGATATACATTAAGCAATAAAAGCTCAAGGGCTTGATGCCCAATCAACCAACCTCCCCTTATAATATATCATGACCAAACCTAAGCAAAGATTAGCATACAATTAAGCATGAAATTCGACAAGATTAGCTAATCTAAGCAGAATGATAGGCTATCAAACAAATATACCAAAATAAAGCAATGTTAAACTACCATATTTGAGCTAATGAGGCTTGAATCCTCTGATTTGCCCATACACATAAAAATGAGGCTAAAATACTTAGATTTACCTATGATTCTGTTAGTGCACTTTTCTGTGGCATACTAGTGCACCTTATTTATCAATCATGTGAGTCCATGTGTTGTAATGTCAGTTGAGCCTTGGTAAGCTGAAGACCAAAGATTCAAGTGGACAAGAAGCATCAAGGAAGAAGATCAGGTAAATGAGAAGCCTCAGGGACCCTAATCCTTTGAACCAAAACACTCATATCCTCTTAAATGACTTAGACCAACTAGGAATACTCTTAGTCATCTTTATTTTAGATTAATTAAAGAGGTGGAAGTTGCTGTTATTAATCCAGCCTAAAAAGCAAATATCAATAGACCTTCGATATATTGGAAGTTTATTCGATAGACCTTCGATATATCGAAAAGGTCTACTCGATATATCAAATCGAGTGTTCAGTAAATGCATAACTCCCTGGACAATATGATCAATCTATCGAAATGCCATTCGATATATCTGGATTAAAATTTTTGATAAATTGATACCCCAGTTCGATAATCAGAGAGATGATCCAGCAACTTCACAAATCCACTGGACATATTTTTCGATATATCGAAGATAAATCTGATTAATCAAAACACCAATTCTATATATCGAAGTGGCCATTTTCTGCCCGTTTTATAAACATTAGAGATTTTCTTTAAATACGGGAAGAGACAATCTTTGGGGCAAAGTGATGGGATTTTGAGGAGATAGAAGCTATCACCATTGCTTACCTTTATGAGCTCTATTCCTAACCCAAACAAGTTATCTTCCTTGGGATTCATCACAAGAATAGAGCATTCAAAGCTCATGATGAAGATGCACTTGTCCTTCTTTTGATCTCTAGAGATTGGATTGTCCTTAATAGTGATATTCATATCTAATACTCTATGATGAGATCCTTGTAGGTGAGACTCTCTAGGCAACCCACTTCCACTAGTTGTAGAGATCTCAAACCTACCTCCTAGCACCTTGGGCATCTCCATTGGAGCATCATAAGCGAGGTAGCTGATTTTGGAGCTGGAGCATTGGCGAAGCAACGGAATCAAAGATTTAGGGAGCACAAGGGTAGCTGATTGAAGCATGGGAGAGCGAAGATCAAGCAACCCAAAATGGCATAAAATGGGCTCAATTCGACAAGTAAGTTGTCATTTGTAAGAGTCCGGTACCACTCTATTCCCGGTAAGAATTGAGTGTAGAGTTTGTCTTCAAACTCGATAGGTTCGATTGTAGGACCTAAACCCGGTTGTAGGGTCGAATTGAGTCTCCAAGGGGGAGCCTCCGGCGGGAGTAAATGCCAGGTTCGGTTGTAGGACTTTGGCTCGGTTGTAGAGCTTAAAACCATTGAGGTTCGGTTGTAGGACCTTGACTCATGAGTGGAGTCTAAATTGAGGTTAAGTTGTAGGACCTTGGCTTGGTTGTAGAGCCTAAACAAGTCTCCAAGGGGAGTCACCAATATGGGTGTGTACGTGTAGGTTGGAAGGAACTAGTAAACTTCCCAGTTGGGTGGATCCGATTTAAAACACCTTGGTTGGGAGGAACCAAATTTAAACACCCTAGTGAATGTCAGTGTGCTCAAAGGGGTCGAGTACTTGAACCGAGAGTGGAGTAGACCCAAAGTCGAAACCACTATACATACTTGTGTTTGTGATTGTTTTGAGCTCACTGTTATCTTAGCATTATATGTTTAATTGTTTAATTATGAATGCTTGATAGGAATGTATGCTAGGCACTAGATAGGCACATCCATACACAAGATGTACTTTCACTAAGTTGTGTAGACTTAAGCTCATTGATTCATTCTCATAAGTCTACATAGGTTGCATAGATTAGGAACTTGATTTATTTAAATCATTTGATTATCCATGCACGCTTAGGCTAGGTTGTTTAATTGTTAATTATATGCTAGCCTTGTGATTGGACCCACTTAGGCTTGGAAGCCAAAGTATTAATCGTTTACTTAGTTTAATTCGTTAAAACTGTTAAGTAGGTGAAAAGATTTTAAAAGGTCCTAATCACCCCTCTCTAGGACTTAGCCATAATTCTAGTTGCTCCTTAAGCTTTCGCACACATATGCGTTGGTGTCGTGTTAGACTACCGACATAATTTCAAGTTCTTGTTTCTAGCTACCCTTACTAACTATATTTACTTTGATTAGCCTAAGCGTAACTAATTTCCACATCACTCTCATAAAATGTAGCATGAGGTGAGGAGTTAGGAATGTTCGCTCCCCAAGTATAGGGTTGCGATGTAGTAATAATTTCGGAAAGACCGAATATCGTCCCACAGAGATTTATGTGTGGTTATTCTCAGAATTTATCTAAAATAATTTATAATCGAGATCCTATTAAGAACTAAAGTTGGAAAATAGTGATTTGAAGTAAAACAGTAATTATGAGAGGTAATAATAATCTAAAAAGGCACTAGAGCACCAAGGATCCAATTTTAATAGTTTCAATGCATCAACACAACTACGTCTCTCACAACACAATCGAAATCGAATTCATATCTCTATCCGATCGGAATATGGAGCGGTTCAATCAACTCTTATCTAAAACAGTTGCTTGTTCATTGATTCAATTCCCACAACAATGCTCAGGCCTTAGGGCACACTCAATTGTATAGGTGAAGCCTCTTTCTAATCTGGTTGAGATTCATAACCATAGCTTTCATCAAATTTTGTCACTAGACTTGACTACGACTAATGATTAGAACTTGTCCGCTCGCCTCAAGTGCAAGGCTGCGATGTAGTAATAATCTGGTTAAGACTGAGGTCGATCCACAGGGAAGGAAGTAAACAATTCTAACTATCCTAATAACTAGAATCTTAAGAGGTAAATCGATTTTGAATATGAAACAGAAAAATCTGATAATGAAAAGATAACTAGGAGCATTAAGGATCCACTTATAGCTCTCCTTAAATGCATAATTCGCTGTGGTTTCTCACTTTCTCAACTAGAATCGAAATTAAGTTCTATCTAGCCGGATGATAGAGCAGTTAAAACAAACAATCTGCCATATGCGTGTTACATGATTCTCTCAATTCAAGTTAGGATTTGAGCACACTCAATTGCATAGATCAATCCTAGTTCCAATAGGTTGAGATCACAATCATAATCATCATTAAATTCTGTCACAAAGTATAACTAGATCATGATTTGAACTCAATTCAAATCACATAAACAACCACACATAGATAGAAATTCCAGAAAAGTAGAACTTTTGGTATGAAGTTCCCACATTAAGATCAAAGGTCTAGAGCGTATTGAATCGATTCCTTAGAGCATACAGGTCTAAAATAACTCCAAACAATTAAGAACTCAAGCAATTCTTCTAAACATCCATGAGCCATCATAAGATTAAGAAAAACTACTTAGAACTTTATTCAAACTTCTAAAAAAATCATTGTTCTTCAATAAATCCAACTTGAAACCAATAAAGCAAATTAAAACATCTAGGTAAACTATAAGCTTCACCTCTTAGATCTAGCTAAGAGGTTAGCTAATGAAAAGTATATTAAAAACTAGAACTAGAACTAGAAGAAGAAAACTAGTTGTAGGAGGCTAGGAAGCCTCTAGGTCTTGAATCTTTTGCTCCCCACGTTGCTAGATGCTTTAGGAAGAGAGTGGAGGTGGCCTTTTATAGAAGAAATCCGAGAATTTGCGGAGAAGTACTGCTCTTGCGTAGCGAAAGCCGGATTTGGAAACATCCTAGTGCAATCAAGACAATGGCCGGCCGGCCGGAGCTTAAGCAGTGTAGAACCCAACTCCCTGGACCTCATTCTGCACTGGCTGACCCACCAGCCGACCAGACCAAGGCTCGGCCTTCACAAATTTGTCACAGCGAAAATGTTGTTTCTGAACAGTTTAGCCGACCGGTTGGTGGCAGTGGCCGGCCGGCCAGTCAGGCATAAAAGTTGTGGATTTTTCACTTATTCTTCCTCTCTCTTCATTGCTCTTTTATTCCACCTCTTGTCCTTTATTTCTTTGATCTTCAAGGCATACAAAGTGACTCTTTTAACCATGAATTGGTGAAGTCTCCCTCTCATTCCTACAATCACAAATCCATGCATTATATTAGTCTTTAAATTATGATAACCATGCATAATGAGTGATGGATTGGGGTTAGAATATGCACAATTAAGAGTTCAACAGAACTCTAATTAAATCAAAATCAATCAGCAAACATCTATCTCAAATTATCTCAAAAGCTAAGAACTTCAATTTGAATGAGTTCCCACATGAAGATCGTGTCCTTGTACACAAGGAAATCAAAGGGTCTACCATGCCCGGAGTCGATGATAGATCAATGAGCTACACAAGCATAAACAATGCCAAAAAAGGTAAGCTACTAGGTTTAGATTCACTAAGAAGCACATGAGCTCGGAGTCATTAAGAGATCAAAGCAAAATCTAAACTAGTACTTTATTCAAACTCAAATTAAACTAAATCCTTCAATTAAAACATGAAAAGGAAACCTAGGTTGCATCAATCCATCAAAAATAAATCAAAAGCTTCACCTCGTAGCCCTAGCTAAGAGGTTTTAGTTCATCTCTAACATCCCTTGAACTAGAAGCCTCAAAAACCATAAAAATAACTAAAACTAGAAGAAAAACTAGGAAAACTTGAAGAATAATCTGTCTCTTGAGCCTCCTTAATGTTCCTCATGTCCTAGCATACCCTAGGAAGAGAGTGGAAGAATCATTTTATAGCTTTGATCTGAGAAATTGCAGAGTAGTACCGCACTTACGCAGCGAAATTCGAATTTGGAAGGTTCCTAGTGCAACCAAGATGTTGGCCGGCCGGCCGGAGAAAGTGCCTCCAATTGATGAATTCTCTGGCTAACAAATTACACAAGCCGACCCACTAGCCGGCTAATGGCAGTGGCCGGCCGGCCGATCAAGCTAAAAACATGTGATTTTCTCAATTTTTCCTCCTCCATATTTATTACTTCTTTGCTCCATCTTTGGTTTGTTGTTCCTTTGATCTTCAAGGTGTGTAAGAAGTGTCTCTAAACCTCCAAATGATAAAGACTCGCTCTCATTCCAACAATCACAAAACCATGTATTAAGTAAGTCTTTAAACATGTAATTCATGCATGGTTAGTGATGAAATGGGGTTAGAATATGCATATTTAAGAGCTCAACGGGGAACTCCTTCACCTAGAAGGGAAAATGGTCAAGATCCTCTCTTAGCTTAGGTGGAAGAGGGGTAGTGGTAGAAGCCATGAGAATTCTCACTGGTTTATGGCTCCCATTATTATTGGAGTCATTAGATTCAGATTTTGACTCATCTATGTCATCCGATGTTACTACCATAGCCTTTTTACACTTTTTAGGCTTCTTTTGACAATCAGTCGCAACATGACCATATTTATCACAGTTGTAACATTGGACTTTCTTTTTTATGGATTTCTCTTTGTATTTATCTACATTTTTTTCTTTCTTGTCACAACTTTTCCATCTTTCAAATTTGAGGAATCGTTTGAATTTTTTGTTTATCTTTTCTTCTTCATCATCCTCATCATCGTTATCTTCGGACGACTCACTCTTAATTGATTTTTGTCTATGTGAGTGTCTATGTGAAGTCTTTAAGGAGATGTCCTTCTTCTTAAAGGGGGCCCTAAAGTGTAGTTCATGAGTTTGTAGGGAACCTATAAGTTCTTTTACTTTCACGTTATCTATGTCTCTATACTCTTCTAAGGCCACTACCTTGGTACTAAATCTTTCTACATATCCTTCCTTCTGGAAACATTTCCCCCAAGGCAAACATAGAGTTGCAAATATCAGAAAGTTTAGTGTAAAACTCTATGAAAGTTTCAGTCTCTTCCATCCTAAAGTTTTCAAGTTTGGTGGTTAAGAGTTGAAGCTTCGAGCGTCTTACTGTGCTAGTTCTCTCATGAGTCACCGTCAAATGTATCCCACGCTTCTTTTGCAGTTGCGCATATAAGAATGTGCTGAAATTCTTCTGGGGACACCGCACAGTAAATCGCATTGAGAGCTTTGGCATTTGTCACATATTGATCTCTCTCATTGTCATTCCATTTCTCATCATCTTTGAGAATGACAATGATCTTACCATCAACCTCCACTTATTCTATAGGCATAGAATGTCCATTTAATGTACTTGCCCCACGGATCGGTCCATGGATTGAAGAAAAATCATCATCCTTAGACTTTCAATAGGCATAGTTGGACCTGTCAAAGAATGGTGGACAGTTGACAGTATTCTCATCTCGACTAGACATGATGCTAATGCTCCGGTATTGGATCTCACTAAGTCCTTGAAGAGCAACCCTTTCTGATACCAATTGAAATTACGTCGGGTGGTCTAACACAAAACTAACGTATATGCGTGCTGAAATCTTAAGAGCGGAGCAACTATAATTATGGCTAAGTCCTATAGGAGGGTGATTAGGACCTTTTGAAATTCTTTTCGCCTACTTACAAAATTTAACAATTTAAACTAAGTAAGGAAGAACACTTCGGCTTCTAAGCTTAAGTGGGTCCAATCAATAGACTAGCATATGATTAAAACAATTAACATCCTAGTCTAAGCATGCATAGATTAACATATGATTAAACTAATCAAGAACCTAATCTATGCAACCTAAGTAGACTATATGTGAGTGGATCATATAAGCTCAAGTCTATTCAAGCAAGTGAAAGTACATCTTGTGTGTGTGGATGTGCCTATCAACTGCATAACATACATTAATTAAACAATTAAACATAATGCATAATAAGAAATGTGCTCAAATACAATCACAAACACAACGATGTATAGTGGTTCGACTTCAGGTCTACTCCACTCTCGGTTTAAGTATGAGCCCCTTTGAGCACACCAACACTCACTAGGGAGTTTAAATTTGGTTCCTCCCAACTAAGGTGTTTTAACTCGGATCCACCCAACTAAGTAGTTTATAGGTTCTCCTAACCAACACGTTCACACCAGTGTTGGTGGCTCCCCTTGGAGACTTGTTTAAACTTACTTAAGCCAAGGTCCTACAACCGAACCTCAATTTAGACTCCAATCATTAGTCAAGGTCATACAACCAAACCTCAATGGTTTTAGGCTCTACTACCGAGCCAAGGTCCTACAACCGAACCCAGCGTTTACTCACACTAGAGGCTCCCCATTTGGAGACTCAATTCGACCCTACAACCGGGTCTAAGTCCTACAACCGAACCTATCAAGTTTGAAAATAAACTCTACACTCAATTCCCATCAGGAATAAAGTGGTATCGGACTCTTACAAATGACAACTTACTTGTCAGATTGAGCCTCTTTGTTGCACCACTTCGGGTTATTTGATCTCCGCTCTTCCATGCATCAATCAGCTCTCCTTGTGCTCCCCCGATCTTTAATGTCACCGCTTTGCCGAGGCTTCAATGATGCTCTATTGGAGATGCCCAAGGTGCTAGGAGGTAGGTTTGAGATCTCTACAACTAATGGAAGTAGGTTTCCTAGAGAGTCTCACTTACAAGGATCCCATCATAGAGTTTTGGATAGGAATATCACTATCAAGATCAATCCAAAATCTAGAGATCAAAAGAGGGACAAGTCCATCTTCATCATGAGCTTGGAATGCTCTATTCTTGTGATGAATCACAAGGAAGATGACTTGCTAGGGTTAGGAATGGATTTTTTAATGATCTTCAACAATGGTGCCTTCTATCTCCTCAAAATTCCTCTCTTTTAGCCCAAAGACCGTCTCTTCCGTATTTAAAGAAAATCTCCAACGGTCATAAAACGGGCAGAAAAACGGTCGCTTCGATATATCGAAAAGGTATTTCGATTAATTGGAGCTATCTTCAATATATCTAAATATATGTTCGATATATCGGAGAATCTGTCCAGAGAATCAACATGCTGCTGGACAGAAATCCTGATATTTCGAAAAGGGGTTCGATATATCGAACATGCTCATATCGATAAATCGAATGAGAATTTCGATGGATCGAAGAAACTATCCAGAAAGTTTATAAGTTTTGTTGGACATGTTTCAATATATCGAAATGGTCATTTTGATTAATCGAAGACCTATCGAACTGGTCTCCGATATATCAAAGGTCTATTGAAAATTGTTGTTTGGGTCAGATTGATTACAGCAACTTCCACCTCTTTTATTAACCTAATTTATCATGTTTTTCTATATGATCTAAGGCTAATAAGGATGACTAAGGGTATTCCTAGTTGGTCCAAGTCATCTAAGAGGATTTGGGTGTTTTGGTTTAAAGGGTTAGGGTCACCAAGGCATCTCATTTACCTATTCTTCTTCCTTGATGCTTCTGATACACTTGAATCTTCGATCTTCAACTTGCCAAGGCTCAACCGACATTACAACACAATGATCCACGTGATTGACAAATAAGGTGACACTAGTATGCCACAGAAAAGTGTACTAACAGTGTCGACTGACATTCTAAACAGCTTATGGTTTGCAACAATCATCGTAACAACCATCATATTGTCGTGGATGTGGATGAGCCACCTTGCATCCTCCTCAGTGAATGTGATGGGGTATGAATCTATTCGGGGCTCCTTTTCAAGTTGACCTGGTGAAGTCGATGCGAAGTACCTCATTGTTGAATTGGGCACTTCATGCATGAGCCCGACGTGCTCAGTTGGAGTCTCCCCCGCCAACAGGTCCTCTGAAGATTGTTCGGATCTCTCCCACTAGCTCGTTGTTGATCAGTTTTTCTTACCCTTCTTGCTGAGGAGGCGTCCTATTATCCTGGCGTGGGTCAACATATTCTTGTAGGAAGTCTTTCTGGATGAGAGGCTCAATTTTCTCCTTCAAATCGAAGCAATCAATAGTGTTGTGGCCGCGATCTTTGTGGAAGAGGCAATACTTCGACTTATTCCTCTTCTCAGGATCCGTCCTCATCATGTTCGAGTATTTCAGGTATTTTTCCTCCTTTATTTCCATGACAACTAGCTTGATGGGCTTGTTCAGGGGAGTGTACCATTCGAAATGGTTGGCAAGGGCCTTGGGTGGTCAAGACGTACCTGCCCCTGTCGTCATCTCTTCTCCACTTGGGGTCAGAGTTAGATCATTCCTTAGATTCCTTTCGCTTCTTATCTCTGGTCGAGCTGCATTAACCTCAGTTGGGGAATGATGAGCTCCTTGGCCTAGGAATATTTTTTTGCCCTGCTCATGTAACGCCGCGGCTATCATTAATCAGGTGTTGAGCCCGAGTTATGAAAACCCGAATGTAACACTCAAAGATCCACTTTACAGTATAATTTTTTTTATTTAAATCGTAATGGAAGCAAATCAAGACATGCAATGTCCAACATATATTAAACTGTACAAGTGACGCCCATAGGGCTTATATAAATCAAACGTCACAATATTGCATTAATAAAAAAAACCAAAAAAAAGAAACATTGCAAGTAGACTTGAGTCGCACCACCTTCCAATTTCTCATCCAAGCCACCTGCATCAATTGATATGGTTCGATAGCGTTAAAATGCTATCATAGTGAGGTAAACCCTCCAAGATTACCAAGCATGATAACAGTTGAGCAATGATTAATTAAAGGTAACAGATTACGATTTACACAAGTTCTAAAATTTTAGGAGATAATACACAATATGGCCAAATGTAAAATTACAGGCAACATTAACTAAAGGTAACAACTACAATTAGATAAAGAAACAATAAAGATAACAACTCTCATAATGACAAATTTAAAATTCTAAAATGCATTGAATATAATCAAATGTAATATTCCATCTACATCACAAACAACACAGCATTCACTCAATTCATTCCACACATATTAACATTGATCTTTTAAATACATGGATGCATGCACATGTTCATCAACCTGGGGATGCACATCCAGTTGGCGAATTTCAAACCAACAGTAACATGGCTCGTCACCAATGTTACCCGTAATGCAATGCATATTAAACCGACAGTAATGTGGCCCGTCACCAAAATTACCCACAAATGCCATGTATGTATGATTAGCCAATCTTTATTAGTCAGATTAACAAATCAATAATTAAAAGCTCACGGTCACTATGGGGGGCGCACACAACCCAGCATAGGCCGACGACTCAAGCATAGCATCCCAGAACACCATCCTCGGCCCATGAGGTGTCCAACAAGATTTACTATAGTATAAAACAACCAATTATGTTTATATGATTCTCTACAATTAGACCATTAACATTACCATCCTGTATGTGTTCCAAAGTTTCCAACAAAAGGATATTCTTGATATCCAACCAAGCCACTTAGGCAACAAGTCCATTGATGGACACCAACAAAGAGAGATCTTCCCAAACAAAGCCACATGGGCATCAAGTCCATTTGAGGATAACATTAAAAAGGTTCTTCCCAACAAAAATCACGTACACATCTCCATATTCAAATAATCATCAGTTCTTAAATTATAAGTATGTAAAAGTGATATAATTTAATTAACCATAATCATGAATTGAGATACTTCACCCACAAAAGTATGGTAGCAAGTGCAAATTCAATTCTCCACAACTAAAATCAAATTATAATAAATTTCTAATCATGGCACGTAATTAACATAAGATATAATAGCAATTCAAGAATTTTTGCACCAGTAAATATTAAAAGGTTACTATTAAAATGGAAGTAAGCTTGAGGGGTAGAACCTCACTAACGCCACGTTGATAATCAAGTATAAATCTCAAACAAGTAAAATACTTTGGAAATCAACTAAAGAAGCACCACTAAATTATTAAACAAACACTTAATATAAATAAAAGGAAATCTTAAAGGGAGAAAACCTCACCTCTCGAGTAGAAGTCCCAAGATTCCAAGTGTCCCAGAGTATGGAATTTCGAAAAGAATTAAGTCTCTCAATTGAATTGATTTCCAACTCTTAAGAGTGGTGTTTGAAAGCTTATAATTCCTACATTCCAATGTAAATTAATATAAAATTTCAAATCAAATTGGTGTCCTAAAATATCCTGAGTTAATTAATTTTTAACTTAATTGAGTTAATATGACTTAGCTCTAGACTCGACACCCAATCCAACTCCCAACCCAATATGCTTCCAACTTACATCGCTAACCAATCTAACTCGGTTAAACCCGGCCTAACTCAGTACAACAGCGTTGGACTCGGTTGGAAATTCCTAAAACCCAGAATTCGTACAACCCAACCCAGGTATGAAATTTCTCAAATCAGGTTAGAGCCGACTCAATTGAAATCCCTAAAATGACACAACTTAGAGTTACATTCAATCGATCTGGATTCCAAAATATTTGAATCTGATCAATTCCATTACAACCAGTAAACTAACATACTGAGTTATTGCCTCAAAGGCTCAGTGACCATAGGATGCAAACAACCCTACTATTTCAGTTCCTGACTAAGTCAGTTGCAACCAGCTAATATCAAAATATTAGATTAACTCTACACAACAACTGAATTGACTACAACTCAGCAGGCCGGATAGTGATAACTCAGTTATGAGTCGACTCCAGTTTACATCAAAACTGAGGTCATTGACTCAATAGTTGAACACTCACGATTTAGTTTGATTACAACTCATTGAGTGAGTTTCAACATCAATCAGAGACTGTCAGTAACTCAACCCCAATCAGCATCTACATGATCAATTGATAGAAAAAAATAGTGAGTTAAGCCGGAGAAAACTTATCTGGACAAATCATAGACGGAGAGGATAGACCACCAAACCAGCTCCAAACTCAGCAAGAATCAGCCGAGTTGCCTCTTCACAAGCTGCCTCCAAACACAGATGCCCATCCATCACACAGATCTTCTTCTTCCTCTTCTCTCCTCTGTACTAGAGCTCAAATGATTATGCCACAATCAAACAGATCTGATTCCTGACTCGGTTGAGCCGAGATAGTGCGACACATAGAGAAACGAGGAAGAAGCTACAACTATAGATGGTTGATCTTCAAACATTGGATTTATCCTTGAATTGATGCTTTCGAATGTGTGGATAGATGGTAGAAATCTCGGAGCAAGATCGAATTGAGGTTCTGTAGTGATTTTCCCGGCGGTTCGTGAATGAAGAAGGTCGATCGATTCTCAATAGCTGCTGCTCATGGCTAGAAAAATCAGAGATGGAGACGTCGAATCTGGTTTTTCTGATCTCTTAGAGCAAGGGAAGATGAGATGGAGGGTTTGAAGCAGCTAGATCTAGGGTTTGGGTAGTTTGCTTGGAAGATGAAAAAAAGGAGGAAGAGATTTCTGTTTCAGCTTTATAGGAGGCTATGAATCCGTGTGAAGCGTAATGGATAGTTGAGATCTCCGAAAAGAGGGCTTCTACAGTAGCTACGGACGAACCGAATTGGTTTGAACCAAATAAACGCGGATTGCCAACTTGGCAGTTTCAGATTTTGGAAAAACAATGGATACAACATGTCTTTGGGTACAAACCTGTTTGAATCTAATGGGTCTCATAAAATGATACCTACATGGTTAGACATGAGAGCCATACACACAACACAATGCATGGTTTATATCGTCCAACGGTGGACCATATCAATCACAAATGAGACAAAACCAAGCTGCTGGAAAAACAACTTCTATGTGGACAGCCTGACTTTAGCCCCGCATTGCACCTTCCTCAACGAACGGCTACCAAGATCTCCACCAAATTTATGGTCAACCCGACCACACAAACCAGGCGAACGGATTGGATCGTCCAAACCAATCCTCAAAAGTGGGCCACACACTGTCCAAAAACAAGCAGTGTCCGACCAAGTTTCCCTATTAGACGGGAAATGAAAAAAAGAAGAAAAAGAATCTTCTTCTTTTTCCACTCTAACCGGGTCAGCAACGTTGACCAATTTTGATCAAATCGGTGCTCAGTGAGTGTACCACTTGTCGTGTACACTCACGCCCCAAATGTGGTACCTACAATGATGATTTATAAAATCCCCTTCCGTCCAATCGATTAAACATACCATGCTAGGATCTTGGTCCAAAAATGGGACAGATTCCTAAATTAGGTGGGCCATATAAAGTGATTTGACATATTATAATGATTCCCATTAATCCAACAGTTGGATTTATTCCAAACTACCTTTCAACGGTTAAAACCTCCTAAACATTAGTATGGCCTATCCTATACGATAATACAAATAATTATTCTTACTGTCCATTTAATAACATAGAGACACATTATTATTATTATCTTGGTAAAAATGATAAGATCCACTATCTAAAATTATTGTGGGGTCCACTAAAGATTATTTGCATGATCAGGAAGCTATAAGGTAACACCTGAGTACCAAAAGGTACAGGATGTTACAGTTCAGGAGGTTCGACAAGGTGCTCGATGGATTCTTTTCGAACGACCAGAGGAACTTCTTGGCCCTTAATCCCCCCATGAGGCTCGTGAGGGCGATCTTGTCTATGCAGTCTGTTAGTGCACTTTTCTATAGCAGACTAGTGCACCTTATTTGTTAATCATATGCGTCCATGTGTTGTAATATCAGTTGAGCCTTAGCAAGCTGAAGATCGAAGATTCAAGTGGACAAGCATCATCAAGAAAGAAGAAACAAATAAAAGAGATGCCTTGATAACCTTAACCTTTTGAACCAAAACACCATAAACCTCTAGATGACTTGGACTAAGTAGGAAAACCCTTAGTCATCTTCATTAGCCTTATATCATATAGAAAAACATGATAAGTTAGGCTAATTATAGAGGTGCAAGCTACTATAAATGAAATACCCCAGACAGTAGTTTTCGAGTAGACTTCGATATATTGAAGTCCAATCTCGATAGGACTTTGATTAATTGGAGAACAAGTTCGATTGATTGAACATATGTCCAACAACATTGCAAACTCTCTAGATAGTTCTTCGATCAATTGAACACATCACTTCGATAGATCGAAGTTGATGTTTCGATCAATCGAAAATATGTCCAGCAACATTGTTGAACTCTCTAGACGATTTTTCAAACAATAGAAGTTATGTTTCAATCAATCGAATTTAACTTCAATCAATTGAAGGTTAATTCCGATCAATCGAAGATTTACAAATCTGCCTAATTTTTTTACCATTGGAGATTTTTCTATAAAAGCGGGGAGTTCATTTTTGGGCTAAGGAGAGGAATTTTGATGATTTAGAAGCCACTATTATTGAAGATCATTACGAGCTCTAATCCTAACCCATTGTAATTCATTTTCCTTGTGATTCATCACAACCTTAGAGCATTCAAAGCTCAAATGAAAATGATATTATTCCTTCTTGATTCATAGGAGTTTAGACACCTTCATCATAGGTAAAACCTCTGTCTAAACACCCCCTAGGAATCCTTTTAGGTGATTCTCTAACTTGTAACCCATTTCTACCCTTAAGTTGTAGAGAATACCCCACCTCCTCACCTTGGACATCTTGAAGAACGACCAAATGCAAGATAACTGATCTTAGAGCTGGAGCATTAGCAACGCATCGGCATCAGTGATCGGGGGAGAACAAGGGGAGTTGATTGAAGCAAGGGTGTTCACTCGCCCCAAGGGTAAGGTTGCGAAGTAGTAATAACTCAATCATCAGACTGAGATCGATCTACAAGGATTAGGGATAAACCAATTTTAACCGATTCTAATAATTCAGAAGTTGTAAGAATTTCAGAGATTAAGAACAAAGTAGAAGTAGTTAAATAAATAAGAGAAATCTGAGAATTAAGAAGTAACTAGAGCGCTGAGGATCCACTTATAGTAGATCAATGCCAATCTATTCATCAAGCACAAACACAATTGGAATCAAAGTCTTATCTCTCATCCAATTGGAAGATATTGCATTCAACACTTAAACCAAACTCAAATTTGAAAATAAGAACTTCTAGTTCTAATGAAGCATGGAGAAGATGAACTTGTAGCCTTCGAAGTAACAGTCATACCAAGAAATCATGGCATGCTCCAGGATTACTACAATTCAAATCTCATCAAACCATAGTGATAATTCTTAGAAACTTGCAAGCAACCTGTGTCCGAAGTACACAAACTCTAAAAATTGTCTAAAATATCAACTTTTATTCAAACTAGAACTTCAAATTCAAAACCAAAGCTTAGAGTACTTGAACAAACAAATTAAGCAATAAACCTAACTACAAGCTTCACCTCTTAGCCCTTGCTAAGAGGTTCTAGCCAATCAAAGACGTGATTAAACTAGAAAATAAAAGAAAAACAACTATGAACATGAAAAATCCTAAAAATCAGAATTGTAGAAGCTCCACTTTGCTCCTCTTCACCTCTAGCAGCTTTAGGACTTCTCTATGATGAGTTAAGACGTGGGTAGAGGTGTCCTTTTATAGCAAAAATCGCGCGCACCTCCTTGAAATCTTCTGAAAATTGCGTAACTGATGACGGTGTCGATAGGAACCTCGATATATCGAACCAGTTTCGATATATCAAAACTAATTATTCGATAGATCGAAGAAAGTGTCCAGAGAGTTATGATTTTTTTCACAAATTCTCGATAAATCGAAATGGGGTTTCAATATATTGAACTTCAAATCTTGATTAATCGAAAGTGCTTTAATATATCGAGGTTTATGTCCAGAGAGTATGAGTTTTTAGCTTCTCTTCTATCAATTGAAATGGGTGTGTCGATATATCGAAGACCTATCAAACACCTATCGAAGGTCTATCAAAACACCTATTGAAATCTGTTGTTCCTTCTTTCTTCTTTGCTTGCTTCCTCCTCCTCTTAGCTTTCGTCTAATGATCTTTAATTTCCTTCAAAGTAGTCCCATTAACCTTCTATTCAAAGAGTTCCTCTCTCATTACTGCATACACGAAAATACATATAAGATAGGTCTTTTAATACTCAAACCATGCATAATGTGTGATGAATTGGTGTTAGAATATGCACAATTCAGAGCTCAACATAGCCCCAAACCAGCATGTTGCTAGTCCTGAGCAAAACATGCGTAAATAAATTCAATTTTCTAACTCAACTCTCTTCTAGAAACTATGCTTCTATAAACTCCAAGACATACAAATGTAAAATTTAGAGAAATGTAGTGATAGAGGTTGAAATCTTAAATTCCCTAAACACAGTGAGTGTTTCAAAACAGAGTTCCCTCTTATTGTTTGACAATAGAAACATCTGAACAAGTGTGATCTAACATGCATAGTGAATGTTCAACTCATAAATTTTCAGGATTATTCTTTTTCATGGATCAACTAAACTAAAGATCTAAAAATGTATAGATCAATAATAAACCTATGACAGGAATTTGCCATACCGCTCCTTTGACGGCTTTTACACTATTTTTCATTACCAGCTTGGGTTATCAGCCCTCCCCTGGTTGGTGATAGGTAGCCTTTTTCGGTATATTCTAACAGATTTTCAACATCATTTCTTTCATGTCTTTTTATCAAGACATAAGATAGGATTTGTAAAAATTCATATCCCAACTTTCTTTTCTTCCAATATTTTCCTTAACGTGATGGACAAAAATCCCCGACTTTGTTCCTCAACACATTAAATCTTAGTCTAGTCAAACTAAAAATACTCCTAATCCCTTCAATAATGAGAATCGTGTGATGTGAACTAGAATCCAAAAGTGTTCAAAATCCCTATCAGTCATACAAATAAGGGAACTCATATAGAAAACCACTATAATACAAAAATTTTAAGAGTTTCAAAATCAAATCACTTCATATCTCTTCTCATATTCATATAAGATAGAGTGCATAGAAATAAAGTTTTCTAAAAGAGTTTTGAATTCAGAAAGTTGAAAGTTTTACACATAAATTGCTCGAAATGTCACAAAAACTAGTAGATTCGTCTAGGAATCTCACCCCCAACCAAAACCTTACATTGTCCTCAATGTAAAACACATGCAATATGCAATGATATGAGAGCAATGACATAAATAATGGAGAGTGAGAATGAGAGTACCTGAGCTAGTCAAAAGTGGAAAACCTACTTCCAAAAACTTAATCTTAATAAAATAAAAAATAAAATAGAAAATAACTTAATCCTAAGCTACTCTATACCTCCATCAGACTAAGAGATCAAACATCCCGATAAATGGGATTATTCAAAGTGATGGACATATTCTCTGAATCAAACTTCTCAATAAATGGGATTATTTCAAACGTTGTCCATTCACTTTAAAACAGTTACCATTCATTGCATTCTCTATCTCGACTACCCCATGAGGAAAGATTTCTTTTACAATATATGAGCCGATCTATCGAGATTATAATTTTCCTGAAAAAAGATGTAATCGTGAATTGTACAAGAGTACTTTTTAGCCTTGATAAAAGGATTTTCTAAAAATATGTTTGTCATGGAAGTCCTCTATCCTACTCTTGTAAATCCGCAAACTCTCATAAGCATTTTCTGAATTTCCACAAGCTCATTCAATTGTAGCTTGCGAAGCGAGCTAACCTTGTCAAAATTGAAGTTCAATACCTGAATTGCTCAATAGGCTTTGTATTCAAGTTCCACGAGAAAGTGGCAAGCTTTCTCATAGACAAGCCTATAGGGGGACATTCTAATCGGGGTTTTACAAGCCGTACAGTAAGCCCAGAGTGCGTCAACTAATCTCAGCAACCAATTCTTTTGATTTGGATTTATCATTTTCTCCAAAATGTGTTTGATTTCCCGATTAGAAATCTCAGCGTGCCCACTTGTTTGTGAGTGGTATGGGGTAATCACTTTATGCGATATGTCATATTTCTTCATTAAGGCTTTAAAAGTCCTATCACAAAAGTGAGAGCCACCATCACTTATGATGGCTCTAAGCGTTCCAAATCTAGATAGTATGTTTTCTTTTAGGAGTCGTAGAACCGTTCGATGATTGTTGGTTCTACAAAGAACCGCCTCAACCCACTTGGACACATAGTTTACGGCAACCACTATATAGACATATTAAAAAGATGAGGGGAATGGTCCCATGAAATCAATGCCCCAAGAGTCAAATACTTTAATATATTGGATCGGGTTGAGAGGCATCATATTCCTATGGGACAATTCTCCTAGCTTTCAACAACGCTCGCATGCTTTATAAAACTCGTGTGTGTCTCTAAATATGGAGGCCAATAAAAACCACACTGCAGAATTTTTGCAATGGTTTTCTTGGCAGAAAAATGACCATCACACACTTGAGCATGACAAAAGGAGATGATAGAATTTTATTCATCATCAGGGACACATCTCCTTATGATTTAGTCTGGGCAATATTTAAACAATAACGGTTCATCCCAGAAAAATTTTCTCACTTCCCTTAAAAATTTACATTTGTCTTGCGCTATCCAATGTATCGGCATCGCACCTATAGAAGTATAGTTCGCTATATCAACGTACTATGGTGGATGCGTAGCAACAAAGAGTTTCTCATCAAAGAATAAGTCCTCAATAGGTGACGCGTCAATGGAATTGGGCAAAATTAGGCAGAATATATGATCTGCCACCACATTCTCTACTTCACTTCTTATCTTTAATTTCTAAGTCGAATTCTTGAAGGAGTAGGATCCATCTAAGCAAGCGGGGCTTAGCATCCTTCTTAGAAAGAAGGTACTTCAACGTCGCGTGATCATGTATATAATGACCTTGGATCCTATCAAGTAAGGCCTGAATTTGTCCAAGGCAAAAACCATGGCTAAGAGCTCTTTCTTCAGTAGTCGAGTAATTAACTTGGGCGAGATTCAAGGTCCTACTCACATAGTAGATGACATGAGGCTTCTTATCATTTATCTTAGCACCGCCCCAATAACATAGTGGCTCGCATCGCACATCAACTTAAAAGAAAGTGACCAATCCGGTGGTTGTATGATGGGTGCGGTTGTTAACATGTTCTTTAGCTTTGAAAAAGCTACTTGACATTCGACACTCTACTCGAATTAGTTGATCCTTTTAGAGGAGATTACATAAAGGCCTAAAGATTTAGTTGAAATCCTTTATGAATCTCCTATAAAAAAATGGCGTGTTCTAAGAAGGACTGCACATCACGTGCGCTCTTGGGTGGTGGTAGATTGACAATGATATCAATTTTGGCCTGATCTACCTCTGTTTCATTGGACGAGATAATATTTCTAAGAACTATTCCTCTTTGTACCATGAAATGACACTTCTCCCAGTTTAGCATAAGATTTTTTCCCTCACATCGGGTTGTTAAGCTCTGAATTGTGCATATTCTAACCCCATTTCATCACTCATTATGCATGGTTTGCATGTTTAAAGTACTAATCTAATGCATGTTTCAAGTACCTATCAAATGCATATTTTTGTGAATGTAGGAATGAGAGAGAGACTTAACCAATACAATGTTAAAAAATCACCTTAGAAGCCATTTGATGATGATAGAAGATGGGCCATGAGAAGAAAAAAGAAGTAAAGAGAGGAGAGAGAAGAAAGAAAGAAAGAAAATAAAGGAAACAAAGGTCTGACCGGTCATGATTGGTTGGCCATATGGCAGCCCCCTCTACTGTGCTCACTAGACCATCTGAAGGTGGGTCCGACCGGTCATGACCGATCGTTCATGTACAATTTCAACAAGAAAGCAGCTTCTACTTCAAGCTCCGATTTTTCACGTGTAGTGAGTAAGTATTGCGCGGATTCTAAAATTTCTGAGTCGGTGAAGCTTTGATGCTATAAAAGGACACCTAGGGGTGGATCTAAATACATCATAGAAGGCTGGGAAGTCGTCGGAGGTGAAGAGGATCGCTGTAGGAGTCTCTGCTATCTCCCGAATTGGGTTTTTTACGTTTTACAGTAGTTTTCCTTTGGGTTTTAGTTTAACCTATTAATTGTTGGCTAAACCTCTTAGCTAGGGCTAAGATATAAAGCCTATAGCTGTTTACAATGTTTAATTCGAATTAATTCAAGTACTTTTAGTTTAATGAAGAACACTTCTAGTTCAAGTTTGAAATAAACTTAGTATTTTTAATTTAATCTTCTCTCTTGTGATTTTGCTTACATGAGATGTTTTGATTTACTAAGATTTCTTAATGGTGTGTTGTTGATAGAATTTTGGGTTGTAGAGATCTTAGATCCATCATGATATGTTGGATGCTAGGAGATCTTATAAACCAAGTTTCCTAAGTGCTTATCTAGAACTAAACTATAAGGGGTTCTTATCTTTTGATTTGATCTGAGATAGATGTTTATGTATTGATTTTGGTTCAATTGAAGTTCAATTCATGCTTCTAAATCAAATCTAGTAACAAGACTAAATGAAGAATCATGAATGTGATCTTACTTGTTTTGTGAAGATTGGGCCGTGTAATTGGATACACCTGTTGGAACTAAGGAAATGAACCGCGGGGAACATCTTTTGAGATGTGGTGTTTTGTTGCTCTGGGGTTCTGAGTAATAGAAACATTCATAGACAATCACAAGCATGCACAAAACGCACACAAGAAGATATATCGCAAGGCAAATTTTATTCCACAGATTCTGAGATCTTGTACATTCCAGGCCGTGGTCTGGCACGGGCCCTTAATTACATCGAATGATCGATGACCCTTGATTAAAAGGCAAAAGACTAGTCAGCAGAGACTATGGTCTTAGAGTTTGTGGTCGTAGAGACCTTTATTTATCTTGTTGTGTACTGAACCGCCTTTGGATTAGTCAGATGTCTATGTCCCATATTTTGGTCGGAGACCCAGGTTGAGACTGTCAGGGTTTATTACTAAGATGGACGACTCTAGGCCCGCGCCTGTCAATGTAGGAACAGGTGACCTCGGGAAGTTCATTCTACAGTTGTGTGTACCTGCGCAGTCCAACCGGCGGATACCGTTTTAGATGGGTAGGGCATCGACTTGTTGTGTTGTGGCAGTTGAGCAATTAGTTTGTAGAGAGTCGAAACTCTTTGGCATGGTTTATTGTGGTAATCATGGCCCTGCTGGTCTAGCTTTTGGCATAAATCGGATCATGCCTTTACAGCGAACGTAAATGTCAGCATATTTGCATAGCTCTGGATGTTGGCGGCTCCTTTCCGGGAAGGTTACTCCGTTCATCGCGTCGAGTCGGGTCAAGTCTTGAAGACGCTCGATTCTGCTCATTTAGAGTTCTCGAGACGTTCGTTTGACCGTTCCAATGCATCCGGAATGCTCGAAATACTCAAGACAGGCTCAGACGGACCTTGAAAACACTCAAAATTGAGCCCGGTGCACCTGCAAACACGCTCTGCAATTGGCTGATTTTTTAGGTGCGTGAGACTTGATTTACGGGTGCGTGGGGCTCCACGCACCTGTCAATTCAATGTCGATTTCATGACAAATTTAGGGGTGCGTTGGTCTATACTCAGGATGCGTTGGTTCACTTTTACAAAGTTTGATTACTGCTGAATTTACGGACGCGTGGGGCCAATTTAACGGATGCGTGGGGTACTTTTGGATGCGTGGGGTCCTTTTACAGGTGTGTTGCTAAATATATGAGATTCAGACCTGTAGTGGTGTATCTGTGATCGGAAAGAGGATTCCGATGAAGATTCCGGTGAGGGTTCCGGCGAGAATTTTTGGGTTTCCGGCAGCGGCAGCTCTCTCTCTCTTTTCTTGTGTGTTAAATGAGTGGGAGGAGGGGGTATTTATAGGTGAAGTCGGCAAATAGGGAGCTGCCACATGTCACGCACCTGTCAAATGTCCCCAACGCACCTGTTTATTGATGTGCGAATGCCCAACAATCATTGGATCTTTCGGGTGCGTGGGGCTCAACGCACCTGAAACTGGTTTTTAACCAGCCATGGTCTGCGGGGGTGCGTTGACGGTTTTTCAAGGTGCGTTGGGTGTATGGGCCTTCACGAATGGAGGACCGACGCGCTGCCTTTTTAAGGGTGTGTTGGGTGCGTGGGGTGCCCTAATTTTCAGGGTGCGTTGGACACGTAAATGTGGGCTCCACCGATTGGGTTTTGACTTTCGGAGGGTTTGTGGGGCCTGTTTCGCTGCGCAATCACTTGCATGGTTCATCATAAATAATAAAGGAGTTGCGGGTCCATTTCCGGGCGGTTCCGAACACGGTGATCGACGGGGCCCACTTAGAGAATTTGGCTAAGTTTAAGAAAATCCTGTATACTTCCGTTTTGCGTGCACCGGAAGGCGTTTTGCGTGATTCCCTTCAGAGGTATATGGTTATTTGGCTTGTTTTAAGAGTCCACTATTTGGGACCCCAACAGATGCCCCTCCGGTGGGTCACGACGGACGTACGATCGGCTGATGTGACGCATCGGACTTCCCGGGTCCCACTATAAATAGACGAGACGGCTCATTTTTGTCATTTCACTGTTCTTTATCGAACATCTCACATCAAGCCCACGCACCCTTCTATTCTCCAACGCACCTAACAATTGTCTCCAACGCATCTATTTAATCCGTACGCACCCATTTATTCAAGGTAGAAGTGACTTCAGGGGTGCGTGGGATGCACACTGCATCCGATAATTTGAACTTGGGATTTTTGTGGATGCAGTAGGGTGGTACGCACCTGATAATTTTTTGAATTTTGTGGAGTTCCCGAATTTTTTGGGTGCGTGGGGGTGCACGCACCCTTCGTCAAACTTTGAGCAAGCCTTGGTCCTTTACGCACCATGAAATTGGGTTTAAGTTGGCTTTTAAGGATGCGTTGGGGCCCACGCACCCAGCTAATGAACTTGGCCAAAAAACGCATATTTATGGGGTGCGTTGGACCTCACGCACCCTTCGTCAATTTTGTTGGTGGATTGCCCTTCACTGCACCTGAAATTGCGGTTTGGATAGGTTTAAGGGTGCGTGGGGCCTTACGCACCTGGGAATATGATCTTGACATCCTTTTAAATTTCGGGGTGCGTGGAGACCCACGCGCCCAGCTTACAGGTTTTGTAAAAATTTGTTTCAAGTAATCTTTTGCGAGGCTAGATACTTAAGCGTATGAGCCCCTTAACCTCTGCCTCGTATTCGGGCACATATGGTATTTATCTTTGAAGAGGCGTAGGGTCTCATAGACTTTTGAGCTTTCTAGATCGCATTAGTTTTGGAGGTAATACCTATGGTGACCTCAAGTTATGTTTCGAGTGTACCTGAGCATGTCTTCTTGCCCCCCCTTTTTTTGACTTCACTCGATTAGCTTTTCCTGCTTCCTGTTTTCTCTCTTTTGTCGGACTACTGTATCAGTTCATCAGCCTTGTTTCCTAGCAGACGATGGTTGTAACTCGCGCTTCCCTCCGCGAGGCCAGCGATTGCCTGAGGCGGCTTCTAAATGCTCTAGACCACCCTGAGGCTTGGTCATCTCTCGCCGGTCAATGCGACGAGGTGGCCGAAGCCTTGACTCATCTCGGCGCGGAATCCCGCCCCATTCTTCAAGCTATCCAGAATGTCTCGGCTGATGGCCTCCATCTCTGACGAGCATAAGGAGGCCATCTCTAGCTTCATCGGCGATTCTTCCCTTTTGGAGGAATTGGTGGTCCTGGAGGCGGCGGAGCCTTCTCTGGCCTGCTTCTTTTCTATCCCTGTCGAAGCGACTCAGCTTCCTGAAGGAGGAGAAGAGGGAGAGCAGGTGGTTCCTAGCTTAGCTTGTCCCGTTAGCGGAGGCCGAGTATCCGAATCGCCGCGCCGGCATCTGGAGGATGGTCAGGGAGGCCATACGAGAACAAGATGACCTGGCGATCGACGTCTCGATCATAAGGAACTATGCCAACACCGAACATCTGAATTTCGATCTCGTGCAACAGTGCATTTCTGTCTTAGTGGACTTGATCTTCAAAGAAGGCCAGGTTCGGGCGAAAGTTAATGAGTTGAAGGCTCGGGTTCTCCTGCTGACGCATGACTGAGGTCCTTGCTTTCTGGCTTCGGGGAGGGGTCCCCACAATTTTGAGTCGTCTTACATTGACTATTGTTGTTTGATCATTTTAAACAGTTGTTATTAACAATTTAGCCATTTGGAATGGCCCTTATGGTTGATGAATGCTAATTTATACTTTTCGCTTCACTTCTGTCTTTTCTTGCTTGTATGTTCTATGATGCTGATGTTGTGGTTGTGGATGTTGTTCGTTTCATTTCTTCTTCCATTGGTTTCGAGTACGTTCCGCAGTGGCCTAGGTTGGCGCTTGTACTTTGTTCATTTGCTGCTTTGTGTTCCCTTTGCCTTTTATGAATGTTTGATCGACTTTGTGCGAACGTTTCCCCTTTTACTTTGTACCTGAGTTTTCTGCATATCGTTTGCAGGTTCCAATGGCTAGCGATCCTTCACAGGCCGGTCCTTCAGGGTCCTCCCCAAACTCCTTCCAAGCGTAAGCGCGCTGCTGCCAAGCAGGTCGTCAGATCGTCTGCTGAAAATCCACAGTGGTTTCTCCCTCCGGAAACGTTCAACTTTTATGAGCGGATCCTCACATTATCGAAGGATATACAGAAGAAGATCCTTTGCGATAGGATCGTGCCGCCCCCTCCAGACAGGGGCACGCAGGAGCAATGGGATGCATGGTACGCTCCTCTCCGGGGTTTCCGGAGTGACGGGACAATGGGTTCTGAAGAGGGCGAGGCGAGTCCGTCGATCCCTACCCAGGCCACCAGGCGCGGTCGCCCAAAGAGGGCTGGCAAAGGCGCCAAGCAAGTGTACTTGGAGAACCAGGCCAAGTCTAGATCGGATAAAATGAAGGTGGCCTGGTCTAGTGCCAAGCTTGTTACTGCTGCCACTCGTCATGAGGAACCCCTACACTCGGGAGTATATTCGTTATGCGAAGAGTTATCAACGGCAGCGGTCTCTCCCGAGCATCGAACCGTCCGACATCTGCAGGAACAACTCCTTCTATGGCGTCGATGCTTGGACATCCGGTCCCGGCGTCGTTCCTCAGTTGTTCTCTCTCCAAGAACGGGAAGCAGCAGTCGATCCTGGGCGTGAAGGATATGATTTTCCTGGGGCCGAATCACAACCCCCATCAGCCCTTTCCCAGACATTACTTCGAGACTCTCCGCCAGAGGTTTCACCATTTGGGGGATGCCGAAGTCTGGTTGTCCGGGGCATTCCGGACTCGCAGCCATCTGGTCCTTCATCCGGGCTACGAGGCGTGGGCAAACCGGATCTTGGAACAGCATAGGGCGACCTTACGGGCGGTGGGCTTGTACAAGGCGATCGAAGCGACATCAAGCTACTTTTACCGAGAGCCCTAGGTATATAAGGGCTTCCTCAACCACTGGTGCTCCATCACCAATTCTTTTCACATGCCGTGCGGCGAGATGAGCATCTCACTCTGGGATCTCAACAGGATCGCAGGCCTCCCAATTCGCGGGAGGATTTATGATGAATGGGACCCAAGCGACGATGAGCTATCGCGAAAGAAGAAAGGCATCAATGAAGGCTTCTTCTCCGAGGCCTGCTACGAGCTGTTTGCCGAACTACCCCAATTTTGGGGTATCAAAGATAAGCTCCTATTCGAGGACTGGCTGGTCTATTTCAACCATGGCTTGAAGTAAGTGTTCTGCAACGAATTGTGCCTTACTGCTCTGTCGTGCTTCTTTCTTTCTTCTAACACCTCGTCCTTTCCCCTCTTCAGCTTGGACTACGCGGCCTTCGACGAGGGTAGTGGTGATAAGGCGCTTTTGGAGAAATGAATGAGGGAGAACTTCCCGCGCCCCAACAAACTCTCCCCCTCCTGCGAGCTGGCCGGCTTCCTGGCATATTGGCTCAGTTGCGTGGCGCTTTCGAGCTCCAAGCAGGCGGATAATATCAGAGTGTCTTGTTTCGCCAGTTGCAGGGGCTCTAGCAAACGGTCACCGGTACGCGCTGGCCCCAATAGTCTTATGTTCGATATACCGGGCATTCAGCTACGTCATCAGCAACAAGGAGCGAGCTGCCTATGGGATGAACTCCGCTTACTGCGGATGGCACTTTTTCTCCGGTTGGCTCGGGGTATACTTCCCCTGGGTCTACGGCGTATGGCGCGGAGATTACATCAGAGAGGGGAAGCTCCCGCTACACTTTTTCCAGAAGAAGAGGATGATCAGCCATAACTTAAACACTATCGAGGATAGGATCGCGGGGCTCGATGACGTATACTTCTATCACTTCTCTGGTACCCGTAGCGAAGAGTCGGTCTTGTGCACGGATGACGACAGCATTGATTATTACGAGCGTTCCTTCCTGATCGCGATTCGTCCTTCGTCACTGCCGCTTCGCGAAGGGCTGGAGTTCTGGAGGGAGCCTTATTACCCAAATCGTTTCGCCTGCCAATTCGGGTATGATCAGGGAGTGCCAGCGACCTTAGAACCAATGACGCGCGAGCAGCGGGCGTATGGTGTTGGGCCTATTCATTGGAAATGGATGTGGCAGTAACTCCTGCTGACCAGAACCGACTGTTCCTTCGTGATCCCGGGGACGCAGTGTTTCGCCGGGGCCACCTTTGGGTGGATGAGGTGGTGGGCCCACCAATATGCGCTGGTGCAGGAATAAAATGCTCGTCACCGAGCTCGTCTTCGTCACGCCCCCCATTGTTACGCCTACTCCTGCCAACGGGCTCGGCTATGTATCGGAGAACCTTCATCAACCTGCGGTGCCAGGCATGGAGAGATTGCAAACCTCTTTGAACTTGGTGATCGATCATGAAAAGCCGGAGCACACCCTGGAAGGCTGGATCGCCTATGAGGGAGAGGAATGTGACAGCGGTGGGGCCAGAGTTCCTATCTCTTGGGCCTATCGATGAGTTACCTACTGAAGGCGGCATTCTGAGAGGGGAAGATGAAGGTGATGATGGTGAAGAGGGCGACGATGGTGAAGAGGGAGACGATGGTGAAGATGGTATGGCTGAGGCATGGGGTGAGGGAGATGATGCTGTTGCGGAAGGCGATGGTGGTATGGACGGCGATGATGCTATAGGCGGAGCCGGCGGAGGTGATAATGGTGCGGGAGGTAGTGGAGGCGGAGGCTCTGATGGTGACGACGGTGATAACAATGGTGATGACTGTGACGAGGGCGATGAGGGTGCAGGGGTTGAGCGCGCGGGCCCTCGGGTGAAGACTGCTCCTCGTCTTCCTGTCGTCTGTGGTGGCAAGAAAATAAAGGATTTGTGGAAACTGCGCCGGGCCAAGCGTCTGCGGGAGCAGCTTTCAAAAGAGGCTGGCGACGCTCCGGTCGTTATCACGGGAGAAGCCAGGGAAGAGGGCGAGCTAAGCTCTCAAGCCAACCTGAGCGAAGGCTGCCCTACCCGGGGGAGCAATGAAAGTGAGCCTATTTATGATAGGTCTATCCCCGAAGAGGACGTGGGGGTGATCTTCATGGACCTAGATGATGAAGCACCTGCTGAGTCCGCCCTTTCCCCCCAATCCTTCTGTGGCGGACGCTGAAGCTCAAAGTGGGGTTCCGGAAGTGACCGTCGCTGCCGTGGAAGGGGTAGCGGTTCCTACTATTGAGTCGAGTGCGTTCGAACCTGTTGTGGGGGCTCCTCCTTCCGCTGAACCGTCATTAATTGAATCTGGCGTTGACGTTCCGTCCGTCGCCATGTCGTTGCTAGCCGAGCCTGCCACCGCAATTCCTCCTGCTGCTGGACCAGCGCCTGATGCCAACATTCTCGAGGTCGTGGTGATATCCTCCCCGGAACTGCCTGAACCATTGACTGTGGGAACAACGGAGCCGGCCCTAGTGTCACCTGTGCCTACCACTTCATCCAACGTCCTTGCCGTTGGCATTCCTGATGTTGCTGGTATGTCATTTGCTTTTACTGTCTTGACCACTTCCTTTCTGACGATGATTTTTCTGTACTAACATTTTCCACTCTCTGTGTCAGTAACTGCTCCTGCTGATGCCTCAGCGTCTATGGCATTGCCAGAGCCATTCGTCTCATCCCTTCGGGGCCTATCGAGGACCAAGTCAAACCTTCTCAAGGGTCTTCTGTCTGATATCGCCAACTCTTTGAGACATGAGGAGGAGTGGCCTGTCTTAGACGAGGCGTTGCAGGCACTAGGGCTTAACGCTGCCTAGCTTGGGATTGACTTGTCCTCCGTAATTGGTCAAGTGACTCTGTTTAAGGAAAGGGTGGCCCGAGAACGTGAGGCAAAAAGCCTCCAAATTGACCCTTCTACTGAGGAAAAGCGTGGTCACTTACGATCCCTTCTCCTGAAACTGGAATTACACGAGGCAGGGGTGGCCGCGGTGAAGAAGGACTGGCAGATTGTTGATGATGGGTGTCAAGAGGCCACTGCTCGTTCGGTAGAGACAGACAGCGAGGTGGCTCGACTGCAAGCCGAACGCTCGATAGTCCACCTTAAACTATCCAAGCTTAGCGGTCAGAGGACTCGTTTACAATCTTCCCTTGATCAGCAGGAGGCGGAGCGGGACGTTGTGAAAGCCCAAGTTGTGGAGTTGGAGCAGTCTCACAGGGACATTCCTGACCCTGCTCTAGTTCTAGCTGAAGCCGAGACGGCACGGAAGGCGGTCGAGGAGTCTGCAGCAAACTTGTTAGACCAATGTTTGAAAACTTTAAACAGTTGAGCTGTAATGACCTCCATTTGTACTTAATACTAATTTTTAGAACACGTTGTAACAAATACTGTGCCAATATGTATACTACTGTGATTTTAGGTTCATGTTGCATTGTTAAGTTATTTGTAAATTTTGAGCTTTGAATGCGAATTGACTGAGTCATCTGGGAAGAGCGTCCCCCTATTAGGACCCAAACCTGTGCTTGTACGAACAGGGATGTGATCGAGCCTCTATTAAGGGCTTACCCCCTTTCTAAATGGCCTTGAAGAGTAGGGTGTCATTCCCGACGTATTCTGAGCCTTGACTGACTTCCTGATACCTGTGGCAGGAAAGGTAGATAATTAGTACTTTGCTCCGACCCTATGAGGTATTATTTCTTTTGGTATTTCCTTCATTACATCATCCCTCTAATGGGGCGTTTACAAAATATAATGATAGACTTCCATCAAGTATAATATCTTTTCAAGAACCGGCCATTCACCAGCGCACTGACGCCCTGTCCTTTGCAATCTATTACCCGATAGCTCCATTAGAGTACACCTCATTGATAATGCACACTGGATCCCATTTTGGATCGAATTTACTCTTTGGGCCTTGCACCGGTGCCGAAAGTTTCATCATTAGCACCAGGTCGCCTCTTTTAAATGACCTTCCCCGGACCCGTTTATCGTACGAAGCTGAGATTTGTTTTTGATACACCTCAAGCCTTTGCTGAGCGGCGAGTCTCTTTTCATTCAGGTCGTCAAGCTCGACCATTCTGATTTTATCATTGTACTCGGTTGTTAAGGAGTGTCGGAGCGCAACCCGTAGTGACTCCACCTGTATTTCCATCGGGATCACGGCTTCCCTGCCGTACACCAATGAGTAGGGTGTGGCTCGGGTGGCTGTGCGGTACGTGGTCCTGTATGCCCATAGTGCTTCGGGTAATCGTCTGTCCCAGTCCTTCTTATTTTTTGCCACCGTCTTCTTTAGGATTTTCACGATAGTCTTATTGAACGCCTCGGCTAACCCGTTCGCGAGAGGGTAGTAAGGTGACGAATAGCAATGCTTAATCTTGAACTTTGCGCATAGCCTATCGATAGTGACGTTCTTGAAGGGTGTCCAGTTGTCGGTGGTGATTCTTTCCTGGATACCGTGCCGGTATAATATGGCATGACGGATGAAACTTTCGACGTGTCTGGCTTTCACGATTCTTAAGGC
This sequence comes from Liriodendron chinense, assembly GCA_003013855.2. Taxonomy (NCBI): domain Eukaryota; kingdom Viridiplantae; phylum Streptophyta; class Magnoliopsida; order Magnoliales; family Magnoliaceae; genus Liriodendron; species Liriodendron chinense. The sequence goes on from ML058584.1 coordinate 79,564, forward strand.
AATGGCTTCAGCCCATTTAGAGAAATAATCGGTCGCAGCAAGGATGTACTGGTGCCCCTGAGAGGATGGCGGGTTGATCGGTCCTATCACGTCCATGCCCCAGGCGGCGAAAGGCCAAGATATCACTGATTGATGTAACTCTTCTGGTGGTGAGTGTATTATATCTGTATGTATCTGGCATTGATGACACTTCCTGACGTATTCTATCGCGTCTTTCGTCATTGTGGGCCAATAGTACCCCATATGTCGGACACGGTGATGCAAGTTCCTGCCACCTTGGTGAGTGCCGCACTCCCCTCCATGAGCTTCTTTTAGCATGGTGTATGCCTCATCCTGATCCAGGCAGCGTAGCAGCACTCCCTCATACGAGCGCTTGTAAAGGGTGTCACTCTGCATTATAAATGAACCGGCGCGTCTCCTGACCTGAGTACGCATCTTGGGTTCTTCCAGTAAAAATCCGTATTTCAAGTAGTCAACGAATGGTCTCTTCCAGTCATTTTCTTCTGTGATTTCGAAGCAACAGATGGGATTCACGCTCGATTCGTCGCTGCGCGGTAGGGTAGTTGGTAAGATCTTTCTTCGATCGTTACTTGAAGTGGGCTACCTCCGAGATTAGCCAGGGCAGCGGCCAGGCTAGCCAACGCATCGGCTTGTATGTTCTCTTGCCTTGGTATATGTGAAATGCTGCCATTGCGAAACTGGTCGAACAACGATTGCGCTTGGTGGCAGAAGGGTGACAACTCGGGCTTGCGAACCTCATATTCCGTCGTTAGCTGTCTGATGACTAGCCTGGAGTCACCGTAGATCCCTATTGCCTTGATACGCATCTCGAGAGTGAGCTGTAGTCCGATAATAAGGGCTTGGTATTCTGCTTCGTTGTTGGTACAAGCCGGCACGATCGTAAATGCATAGGGCAGTAGATCTCCCTGCGGGCTAATAAATATAACTCCTGCTCCTGCCCCTGTGGACCTAGCGGCTCCGTCGAAGTACATTTGCCAGGGTCGCGGTTCTTTAATCATCATAATCTGGTCGTCTGGGAGATCACATTCCATTTCTTCATTGCTTGGAACAGGGTGCGCAGCGAGGAAGTCCGCAATCGCTTGCCCTTTAACGGCTCGGGCCGGGACGTAAGTGATATCGAATTCCGAAAGTAGAAGGGCCCATTTTGCTAAGTGTCCGGACAACATGGGCCGATTCATGAGAAATTTGATCGGATCAGCCTTGGATATCAACGTTATTTGATGTGAGAGGCAGTAATGCCTAAGTTTCTTCACGGCGAAGATGAGGGCCAGACATATCTTCTCGATCATTGAGTAGTTAAACTCGGCCCCCACTAATGTGCGACTTAAATAATACAGTGCGTTCTCCTTGCCTCCTTCGTTCTTCTGTGCCAGGAGCGCCCCTAGCGAGTTATCACCCACTGCAATGTATAGAATCAGCGGTTTGCCCTTGATTGGGGCGGCAAGGACGGGCGAATTCTCAAGCATTTCTTTTAGTGAATCAAAAGCTTTCTGACAAGCGGCGTCCCATTCGAACTTGACATTTTTCTTGTTGAGTCGGGAGAACAGTTGACAACGACCAGCTAGGTTTGAAATGAATCTTCTCAGGTATGCTACGCGGCCCTGGAAGCTTTTCAGCTGCTTCAGGTTCTTTGGAGACGGCATTTCTATGATGGCCTTAATTTTTGCGAGATCGATTTCTATGCCCCTGTGTCTGACCACGAAACCCAATAATTTGCCGGATGCAACTCCGAACGCGCATTTTAGCGGATTCATGCGGAGACTCTTCTTACGCAGCTATTGGAATACTTGCCTTTAGGTGCTCCCTGTGCTGCTCATGATCGGCCGACCTGACGACTAAATCATCTACATAGCATTCAACGTGTTTATGCATCATGTCCTGGAATATGACATGCATTGCACGCTGGTAGGTTGCCCCTACGTTCTTTAATCCGAAGGGCATTACGTGGTAGCAGTAGATGCCGAGGGTTGTGTAAAAAGCCGTGGCTTCTTCGTCTTCTGGGGCCATGCGAATTTGATTGTATCCCGAATACCCGTCCATGAAAGACATCACTGCATACCCCGTCGTGCTGTCAATCAGCAGCTTAGGAATCAGGAGGGGAAAATCGTCCTTAGGGCAGGCTTCATTTAGGTTTCAAAAATCAATGCATATTCGGATTTGTCCGCTCTTCTTCTTGACCGGCACGATGTTTGAGATCCACCGAGGGTACTTCACCTCTCGGACGAACCCGGCCTGAATTAGTCTCTTGACTTCTTCCTCAATCTTCAGTATAATGTCTGGATGGAATCGTCGTTGCGGTTGTTTTACTGGCTTCTTTTCCTTCATGATACTTAGCTTGTGCATGGCGATTGTTGGGCTGAGCCCGGGCATTTCTGAATATGTCCAGGCAAAGATATCTTTATTTTCCTTTAAAAGCTGCAGGTATCTCTCCTTCTCACCTTCCGGGACATTTCTGCTCAAGTATGTATTCCTGGGCTCTTTGGGGGTGCCCAGGTTTATTTCCTCAAGTTCATCGATCGTCGGTTGTCCACCATCTTCTAGTTGCACGGGTGCGACACTTGGCTGGACTACATCGATAGGTTCCTGCGACTGGGTTTCTTCTGCCGGGCCGATGATTACCATGTTTACACTTTCCCTAGCTCCTAGGCCCTCTCCATTTCGGTAGACTCGCTTATGTTCTTCAAATGGGGCCAGTAACCTCTTTCCTGTGTCTATACTTTGGTCGGGGAATCCCATATTCTTCATGATCTTTCGGCTGGCTCTGCTATATCTCTTCTCTTCTATTGGTCGAGGCTGGGCGAGCCCCCTTTCCTCCTCTCTTTCTTCTGATGGTGCTGGCCGGCTTGACCCTGAGTGAAACTTGAAGTCTTTCTGGGTAACGTCTCTTGACGGTACGATGAACTGGCTCGGAGCTTTTGGAAATGGTTTGGTTCTTCCTATCTTGGGTACCGGTACGTTGAAGCTGGACTTGAGCACGCTCATGTCTTGATCTGAGATCAGTTTTAACACAGACTGCCCTGGCTGACGCAGATGTTGCGGTATCACATAGAACTTCTTCGTGATTGGCCGGGAGTGACTATCTAACGGATGTCGAGATCTCCCCTGGGTGGTGGTTCGAGGCTCACTTCCCTGCACGAACTTCTCTATTCGAGTTTTTGCCCCTTGCCCCTTCCTCGATACCTCGGTCCTTTCGCTGGTTTCATTGCCGTCGGCCGAGTTGTAGTACTTTGCATCGGCTAAAAATGATTCGGCTATTGTGTATGGCTTCGGATCCGCCGTTACCCTGTGTTGGATTCCGTCTCTGCTATATTTAAAACACTGGTGATATGTCAAAGGGATTATGCAATTTTGGTGGAGCCAAGGCCTTCCTAGAAGGAGGTTGTATGTTGTCACTGCATCGATCACCTGACATGTTACTTTCGTTGTCAGCCCTTCGATCTCTAACATTACCGTAATCGATCCGAGCGTAAATTGACTGTCTTGATTGAAACCTTGAATCACCATAGAACTCGGGCGTAATGTCGATTGCCTGTAACCTAGCCTCTGTAATGTCTTCAAAGGCATACATCTCTTGACCTCGGTATTCCTGATTATCCCTGTGACCATTAGCGGACGATTTTGGTCTATTGATTCTATCGTGCGGTCTTCTTCTGAGAAAGTGATGGTCGAAGGGTGATTGACAGGCATGACTTGTGACACCGGCATATACCCTTCCCAAAACTTATCTGGATTTTTCATTTCTTCTTCTATCTCTATTATTGTGACCTCCTTGACTTCATTGTCAAGTAAGGCGTTAATTAACATTTCCCTGTATACCTTTGAGAGGCATAGGGCATCATATATGCTCAGGCGGGCGGGAACCTTTCGTAGGTGTGACACAATGTCGTATGCCACTGGCCTAGGGTTTGGCTGACTGGTCGTAGCTTCGACGACCTTTTCTTTCGACTTTTGCATGCGAGGTCTTTCCTGTGATCTGTCAGGGGTACCGTCTTCTGGCGTCGGGTTATCTGGTCTGGGGAGAGTACGGTCAGGCATTTGCCTTCCTAACCGTAGGATGACTGCGTCAACTTCCCTCTCCACTACTCGCGGTGTTCCTTCGGGTGATGCCTGTTCGGCGAACGACACCATTCCGCAGCGGGCCATGCTCGCCATGAGTCATCCCTGCCCCTGCGACCTCTCTCCTCTATTCTTCTTTTGCTTCACGAGTCTTTGCCTGTTCTCAAGTCTTTTCTTACTACTGACTGGAGTCCACGGTTCCTTCGGCTTAGGGAATAGGGTTGATTGGCCGGTTTCACCTCCTATCGGGACTGTCGAAATTGCCCCGACTGCCTCCTTCACTGTTTTAGGTACCTTCATGCTGATGACTCCTTGATTGATCAATCGCTGTATTCTTCCCTTTAAGGAGAAGCAATCCTCTGTCTGATGGCTGATGCACTGGTGATATTTGCAGTATTTAGGGTCGTTCGTTCGTCCGACCTCGTGTGGACGAATTGGCTCTGGTAGGCGTATCAAGCCCTCTTCAATTAACTGTTCCATGATCAAAACTAAATCGGCCATGTCGAATGTGTATGGGCCGTTCGCCTTCTCTCTTTCGGCTATGGATACACGTTTGGGTACGTAGGGCTTTTTACCTTTATCTTGTATATCTGCCGCCTTCATCTTTGTCCTATGATTGGTAGCGGGACGCTTTCGGTCTTTCGGGTCCCTGCTCCTGTCGACCTGGTGGGTCTCCACCACTCTTCCTGTCTCTCTTTTCTGTCTCTCGGGCCTGAAGCTTACTCGAGATGCTGCTTCCTCTACCAAGTGTGCTTTTGTTGCTAGCTCGCGAAAGGAGTTGAAGGTGTTGCCTGACAGGCCATACGAGATCATCGAGGTCTAGGGCCCTTAGACACATCTTCATCTGCTCGCCTTCGCTGGGTAATTCTCGACATTGAGCTGCTGTGGTTCCCCATCGGTCGATGAACTTCTCAACTGGCTCACCATTTCTCTGTCTGACCATTGCAAGATCCGTTAACGAGATCTCTCTCTCTGTTGCGAAGAATTTTGAGATGAAGGCATCTTGCATCTGCTCCCATGTTCTCACAGAGCCGGCCGGTAGTGACATGTACCATTGGAAGGCTTTCCCTGTTAGGGTAGATCCAAATAGCCGCATGCAGTACTGCGGGACTGCAGACCAGTTTCCCAATGTGGTCAGGAAGTGGGTGATGTGCTCCTCTGGCGACCCTCTGCCGTCGAATTTTCTGAAGTCCGGGCATCTAAAGTTGGCCGGAAACGGTACCTCCTCTACTTCTGGCGGGTATGGGACTCGATATTTGTAGCTACCTTTCCTCTCTTTCTCCTTTTCCTGTTGCATCATATCGGCTATCGTCTGGGACAACTCTTCTCGTGATACGTGAGATGTGGAGAGAAGCGCGCGCCCTACTGGCATGACTCTGGGTTGGACGGGTGGCTCAAGATCAACCGGGCCTTCTGCTGCACCTTGAGATTCCTCCGCCGACTGACGGGTGAGTGGTGCGGTACTTCTGGTGGCATTCTGCGCTATTAGAGTGGTTAAGACCTCCTGGATGGCCTTCATTCACTCATTTGTCTCGCGGTTAGCCTCCACCAACCTGTCAATCTGATCTTATAAAGGAGGTAACTCTTCCGTCTCATATGGTTCTTCCTCTGCCTCTGCGGCTACCTGGACCATCACTACTTGCACCAACTGGATTTTTCGGATCGGCCCTTGTCTTGGTATGAGGATCATCGTGGACTTGGGCTTTTCATTCACCAGCCTAGTGGTTCTTTGTGGGGTACAAGAGGTTTTAGGCAATGGCGGGAATTGCTCAATCGTCATTGTGGGCATCGCAGGCTCTGCCAGCCCAACCCTTCTACCTATAAGGGTCTTCTGCCCCTGCTTTGGCTGCCATTGTCTCTTGGTTGCAGGGCGAGGTCTTGCGACATTCACCTTCTTATATGCTGCTAAGTTGACTGCTTTCTTCTGCTCTTTCTTTTATCGGCGCGTTTCGACCAACTGCCATCCCGAATTAGAGGCAGTTGTCGGGGTCGGGATGAAGCGAGGGAAGCTGAAGCCTCCGGTGGCAAGGAAGGTGCACAAACTGTTCATTGAGCATGCCATTTCTTTCATCTGTCCTAGTATCTTGTCCTAGTATCTTGCTAATTCTGTAGTGTCATAAAAATTGTTAGAACAGTTCACAAGTGTGGTCGGGAGTATAAGCCCATCGATCGCAGTGCATAAACGGTTATAATAAACAAGAAGACGACGAAATAGGTGTAGTTGTGGAAGTTGGTGGGTTTGCAAGCCTTTTTTAATGTCTATTGCCTTAGAGATGAAGGGAAGAACGTTCCCGTTGAGAGTCGCCAGTTTGACGCCCGAGGGGTGCCAAAACATTACGCCTCGCGGTAACTTTTCCTATGCGTAAACTCGTGTTTGCAGGTAATTGATCTTAGAGTGTTTCTATGCTCAAACGTAACCAGAGATTCTGGGTTCGATCCCCAGCAGAGTCGCCAGTTTGTTGGAACTAGGGAAATGAACCGTGGGGAACATCTTTTGAGATGTGGTCTTTTGTTGCTCTGGGGTTCTGAGTAATAGAAACATTCATAGACAATCACAAGCATGCACAAAAGGCACACAAGAAGATGTATCGCAAGGCGAATTTTATTCCAGAGATTCTGAGATCTTGTACATTCCAGGCCGTGGTCTGGCACAGGCCCTTAATTACATCGAATGATCGATGACCCTTGATTAAAAGGCAAAAGACTAGTCAGCAGGGACTATGGTCTTAGAGTTTGTGGTCGTAGAGACCTTTGTTTGTCTTGCTGTGTACTGAACCGCCTTTGGATTAGTCAGATGTCTATGTCCCATATTTTGGTCGGAGACCCGGGTTGAGACTGTCAGGGTTTATTACTGAGATGGACGACTCTGGGCCCGCGCCTGTCAATGTAGGGACAGGTGACCTCGGGAAGTTCATTCTACAGTTGTGTGTACCTGCGCAGACCAACCGGCGGATACCGTTTTAGATGGGTAGGGCATCGACTTGTTGTGTTGTGGCAGTTGAGCAATTGGTTTGTAGAGAGTTGAAACTCTTTGGCATGGTTTATTGTGGTAACCATGGCCCTGCTGGTCTAGCTTTTGGCACAAATTGGATCATGCCTTTATAGCGAACGTAAATATCAGAATATTTGCATAGCTCTGGATGTTGGCGGCTCCTTTCCGGGAAGGTTACTCCGTTCATCGCGTCGAGTCAGGTCAAGTCTCGAAGATGCTCGATTCTGCTCATTTAGAGTTCTCGAGACGTTCGTTTGACCATTACAATGCGTCCGGAATGCTCGAAATACTCAAGACAGGCTCAGACGGACCTTGAAAACACTCAAAATTGAGCCCGGTGCACCTGCAAACACGTTCTGCAATTGGCTGATTTTTTAGGTGCGTGAGACTTGATTTACGGGTGCGTGGGGCTCCACGCACCTGTCAATTCAATGTCGATTTCATGACAAATTTAGGGATGCGTTGGTCTATATTCAGGATGCGTGGGTTCACTTTTACAAAGTTTGATTACTGCTGAATTTACGGATGCGTGGGGCCGATTTGACGGATGCGTGGGGTACTTTTGGATGCGTGGGGTCCTTTTACAGGTGCGTTGCTAAATATATGAGATTCAGACCTGTAGTGGTGTATCTGTGATCGGAAAGAGGATTCCGATGAAGATTCCGGCGAGGGTTCCGGCGAGAATTTTTGGGTTTCCGGCAGCGGCAGCTCTCTCTCTTTTCTTGTGTGTTAAATGAGTGGGAGGAGGGGGTATTTATAAGGTGAAGTCGGCAAATAGGGAGCTGACACGTGTCACGCACCTGTCAAATGTCCCCAACGCACCTGTTTATTAATGTGCGAATGCCCGACAATCATTGGATCTTTCGGGTGCGTGGGGCTCAATCGCCGGGTGCGTGGGGCTCAACGCACCTGAAACTGGTTTTTAACCAGCCATGGTCTGCGGGGGTGCGTTGACGGTTTTTCAAGGTGCGTTGGGTGTATGGGCCTTCACGAATGGAGGACCGACGCGCTGCCTTTTTAAGGGTGCGTTGGGTGCGTGGGGTGCCCTAATTTTCAGGGTGCGTTGGACACGTAAATGTGGGCTCCACCGATTGGGTTTTGACTTTCGGAGGGTTTGTGGGGCCCGTTTCGCTGCGCAATCACTTGCATGGTTCATCATAAATAATAACGGAGTTGCGGGTCCATTTCCGGGCGGTTCCGAACACGGTGATCGACGGGGCCCACTTAGAGAATTTGGCTAAGTTTAAGGAAATCCTGTATACTTCCGTTTTGCATGCACCGGAAGGCGTTTTGCGTGATTCCTTCAGAGGTATATGGTTATTTGGCTTGTTTTAAGAGTCCACTATTTGGGACCCCAACAACACCCAATGCCTTAGTTATTATGAGATAACCATATCAGTAGATGATTCATCCATGTTAGATGTATGGTGAAAAAGATGGAGCTATAAATGTCCTAGAGGGGGGGGGGGGGGGGGCGAATAGGACAACACAATTCAATTCTGCCTCTTACAATCTTAAAATAAATCAGAGTATCAATTATAAGATTAGTAAGAATAAGTATGCAACTAATCAATCTGAAAGCAAATAAGCAAATAGAGAGCAATATGAAACCTTGGATTAAATCGTAGGACAACCTTTCACTTAGAAATTAAGTAGCACAACCTTTCACTTAATAAACTAAGTAGAACAACCTTATATCACTTAGAAATCCAAGTAAGACAACCTTATGTCACGATTTAAGGTTTTATAAACAATCAGGCACATAAGAAGATAAAAGATTAAATAATCACCACGACACAGAGAGTTATAATAGTTCAGTGCTAAAACAATTTGCACCTACTCCACTCCCAAAATTACTACTCCTTGTAATTTTGGCTTTCCACTTTATAAAAGTTTCCGCAGGTTCACCTTTAAAATCATATACAAAGATTATGATTTTCACAAGCTTATCACAACAAAACTTCAAGTGATTTTCACAGGCTAATAACTAACCTTAAGTAATTTTCACAAGCTAATCATTAACAACCTAATTTGAGATTTTCACGGTCTATCTCAAACAAAACGCGAAGTATGGAAAGATATTACCGTTCTTCTTGTAGAAGATAATGAAGCTTAGCAGAGATGAAGCTTCAATGGTGCAGCGATCCAATCTTTGAAGAAGATAAACCAATATAGCCCAAACAAGATGGATCTAGAAATTTTTAAAAGGAGTTTCCCTAAAAGCTGCAATTTCAGTTCTCTTAGCTCTAGCATGAGAATGATCTTCTCTTTATACAATCAGATTAAATGAGAAGAGAACTGAGATAGCTATAAAATAAACTAGGAATTAAGATCAGATAGCTAGACTATAATTGAGGTCTTTTTCACTAAAGAGATAATGTTTTCATGCTTTTTCTTGATGAAAAAATAGAGAGAAGAAAGCCCTATTTATAGTAAAAAAGTTAGGTCTTCAACTGACCTGAGTTTTCATTCGGCTGACCTAAAATTCAACCGTTTTATCCCAACAGCTATAGATTTCGCAGGTAAAAAAAAAATTAATCTGGAAACTTGACCAAAGGTTCTTGGGCCGGCTGAAGCCTGTTCGGCTGGCCGAACATAGGGTCGAGCTGACCGAACATCTTCTGAATTTTACAATTTCGCTTGTTAGAAACTTGACTGAAGTTCTCAGGCTGGCCGAAGATTATTGGGCTGACCGAATACAGGGTTAGGTTAGCCGAATTTCCTTGAAATATGACTTTAAAAGAAATTAAAGTAATTAACTTAAAAGTCATATGATACCACCTAACCTAGGATCATCCCTATGGTCAATATTACCTTTGGCATATATGGTTTATCTTTGAATCTTTGCCGTAACTTCTGTTGTAAAGTCGATAATTATGATCTTGATATGTTTGTTGAGGTTGACTCTTGTCTTCTCAAAGAACTTGCTTGCTCATACAACCTCATGCACTATACTATATTGTCTACAAAATTTGACAACTATACTGTGCTTAGCACTCACATTTTATGCAACTATACTTAATATTGTGACGATTAGATTGCTCCATATTCCAATTGAATGGGGATAGAACTCCAATTTCAATTGAGTTATTGGCTTGAATGATTAGATTGGCATTGTGAATGATTATAAGTGGATCCTTGGTGCTCTAGTGTTTTTTATCTTGATTTAGTTTATAGTTTTATGTTCTTAAAACCAATCCTTTGATACAAGTCTGAATTTAATCCATCATAGTTATATAATTTAGAATTGTTACGACAATCCCTGAGGATCGACCTCGGTCTTACCGAGAATTATTACTATTTCGCAGCCTTGCACTTGAGGTGAGTGAACAAGTTTTTTGCGCCATTGCCGGGGATTAGGTTAACGGTTCTGAATTTTGTAATTAGGGTATAGTTAGGTTAGATGTGATAGGATAGGATTTATTTTTTCATTAGGGTTTTCTTAGAATTTTTCTACTACTAACATATTTTGTTTGTTCATTTTGTACGATTTTCTTCACTAACCTAGTTCGTTCACCCAGTAACACCGTTCTAACTTAGACTCTTTTATTTTTTTAATTCTTATTTTTATTTTTAGATTTTTTTATTTTAGGTTTAGTTTTAGATTTTTGTATAATTTATGCCACATTGGGAGCGGGATCATACATTACGACTTCTAAGTGAGGGAGGTTTAGTTGGAGGTCGAGTTAATCACAAACGAGTGAGAAAATGTCTAGAAAATCTTGAATCGCCTGAAATCATGGCTGAAAATGAACCACATAATGTTGAGAATGTTGAGCATAATGCACCACCAATTAAGACGGAACGTAATGAGAATGAGGAACGTTTTGTTCCTCTAGTTAAAACATTGCGAGATTATCTACAACCGGAGAGAACAACCACGTCTTCCTGCATTGTCTTTCCACTTAATGTAGGAAACGTGGATCTTAAACCTGGAATTATCAAGTTACTTCTAAAATTTCATGGACTTAATTTTGAAAGTCCATATGCGCACCTGAGTGAATTTGAGGAGATTGCCAACACCTTTGAATTTAATGATGTCTCCCAAGATATAATCAAACTGAAATTGTTCCCTTTCTCTCTAAAGGACAAAGTCAAATCATGGCTTCAATCTCTTAAACCGAGAAGCATCGGGACATGGGCTGAGATGACCCGGGAGTTCCTTACAAAGTACTTCCCAGTTCATAAAACCAATGCATTAAGAGGGACCATTATGAACTTCTCCTAAAAAGAAGATGAGACATTTTTCAATGTTGGGAGAGGTTCAATGATCTTTTATTAGAATTCCCACATCATGGTTATAAAAAGTGGCGCTTGATTGACTTCTTCCAAGATGGATTGAGTTCAAACATGCGCCAATTTTTCCAAATGATATGTAATGGTGAATTTTTTAACAAAGCGCCCGATGATGCTTGAGATTACTTTGATATGTTAGCCGAGAATGCCCAATCTTGGGACATCTCCACTCCGACTAGTAATCCCAAATCAGCCCCAAGAGAGAAAGGTGTATACGCATTAAATGAGGAGGATGATTTAAATACAAAGGTGGCGGGTCTCACAAAGAAGGTTGAGGCCATAGAATTGAGGAGTGTTAACAAGATAACCACCGGTGAGGTCATTGAGAGTGTATGTGGTATTTGTGAGAGTGATATTCACTTAACAAAGGATTGCCCAACAATCCCTGCATTTTAAGATATCTTGCAAACTCAATCGAATGCTACAAACGCTTACCAATGCCCCTCTAGTGCACCAAATTCTAACTTTTCAAATCCTGATTGGCGGTTTCAAAGGAATCTTAATGGGAGAAATGGACCTATGGTAAATACAAACAATGCTTAACAAGGGCATCCCCAAAAGAGTACTCTTGAGGATACATTGAACGCATCCATGATTGAACAAACTCAGATAAATCAATCCAACATGCAAGCCATGAATGAACTTAAAATCTCGGTTGAAAGAATTGAGACACACCTAGGAGTTAGGGAGCAAAGGACCTTTTCGGTCTAACCTCAGCCTAACCCCAAGGAACAGCTTGAATCGAATCCAATTTCTTCAACCAATCAGGTAGAACATGTTCAAGCCATCACCACTCTTAAAAGTGGTAAAATAATTGAAAAATCTGAACCGATGAAGGCCACAAAGCTTAATGAGCCGGTTGATTCTAAGAGTGATGGTGAATCAAACAATGCTCCACAAGATAAAGAGCCGGAGCGTGTGTATAAACATGTGGCCCCATTCCCCCAATGTCCTATCTCAACCAAAAGGCCAAGTGAAAATCAAGACATTCTAGAAGTTTTCCAACAAGTCAAAATCAACATTCCCTTGTTGGATTCATTAAGTAAATTCCTTCATACGCTGAATTTCTAAAGGATTTATGTGCTGTAAAGCGTAAGCAAAACGTGCACAAGGGGGCATTTTTTACGAAACAAGTGAGTGCTATCATACAACAAAACACTCCCCCCAAATTCGAAGATCCCGGAAGCCCTACAATCTCTTACATGATAGGTAACTTTCGGATCAATAGAGCACTTCTCAATCTAGGGGCTAGTGTTAATTTGATTCCCTACTCGGTCTACAAGCAACTTAGACTTAGTGAATTAAAACCCACCAAGACAACTTTACAACTTGTGGATTGCTCCATTAGAGTACCAAAAGGGGTGATTGAGGATGTGTTAGTCCAAATCGATAAGTTCTACTACCCGGTAGACTTTATTATTTTGGATACACAAGCGGTTACAAATGTATGCACTTAAGTTCCCGTCATTCTAGGCTGATCATTCCTAGCAACCGCCAATGCTATAATCAATTGTAGGAATGAAGTTATAAAAATATCCTTTGGAAATATGAAATGCCCTCCATTAAATCTAGTTATCTGTTCTTAATTCCTAGTTTATTATTTGACTATCTCAGTTCTCTTCTCAAGCAATATAACTATCTAAGAGAGATTATTCTCAACTTGAGATTAGAGAATTGAAATTACGGCTTTTAGGAAAAAAAATTAAAAATCCCTAGATCCATCTTGTTCGAGCTATATTGGTTTATCTTCTTCAAAGATCAGATCGCTGCATCATTGAAGCTTCATCTCTGCTAAGCTTTAACATCTTCTACTTCAAGAAGAATGGTAATATTCTTCCTCTTAATTCTTTGGGTTTGTTTAAGATTGCCCGTGAAAATCTCATTTAAGGTTTTTTATGATAGCTTGTGAAAATCACTTGAGGTTTTGTTGTAATATAACCTATGAAAATCAGTATCAGGTTTTAAATGTGAACCTATGAAAACCTTTGTTATAGTGGAAAGCCAAAATTATAAGGAGAAGTAATTTTGAGAGTGGAGTAGGTGCAGTTGTTTTAGCACCAAACCACTATAACTCTTTGCGTTGTAGTGATTGATTATTCTTTATTTATGTGGTTGATATTTATGAAATCTTAAATCATGACATAAGGTTGTCCTACTTAAGTTTTTAAGTGAAAGGTTGACCTATGATTTGAACAAGATTTCAAATTGTGTAGTGCCTTTCTTATTCTTGTTATTCTTGTACTTTTACACTGATTGTATTTGAAATCGTAAGAATTCGGTGTTCCTATTCCCCCCCCCCCCCCCCCCCCCCAGGACATTTATAGCTCCACCTTTTTCATGGTCTTTCCTAGTTACTATGTTTAGTTTCTGATAATCTATGCACATACACCAATCAGTAATAACTAATTTACTCGGTATAATCTCATTGTTGGCGTTTTCTACGATGGTGATATCGGACTTCTTAGGGACAACTTGGGTAGGACTCATGTAAGACCCGTACCCTGATTAACCAAACGTACATTTAGTTTTCGATGTCGGTGCATCCCGGACTGACTAGATCAACGATCTCTTATCACGACCCTGATTTAATACCGCAACGACTTAAGACCTATACTTGGGCGACCGCATAGGCTCTGCGATTCCAATGCCGCACGGCACGCCCCATTGCGATACCCGGTGTGAAATTGCGATCATTTGCGCAATCCAAGGTGGGTCGCGCAATGCGCGTGTGGCGTGGGCCCCACTTGCACAAATCCTAAGAAAATGTCAAATCAATCACCATCACCCTCACCCATACCCCTCTCATCACCCTAGTCTACACAAGCCATACCCACCCCATCCCTCTCTCACCACAAAGTCAACTCAAGCCATACCTCCCATACCATCCCACCCCATCATTTCTTAAAATTCCCTTCATGTCCTAATTTCTCTACAATAAGGCTCCATACATTTGGCTGCTCATTTTCCCATTTGCAAGAAAGGAGAGAGAAAGAGAAAGAGAAAAAGGAGAGAGAGAGAGAGAAAGAGAGAAAGGAGAGAGAAAGAGAAGAGAGAGAAGGAGAGAGAGATTGAGGGAGGAGATCCAAGCTTGGAGGGCCCCAACCATCATCCGGACCGTCCGATCGACAACCCAACCCAATCCAACCGTTCATATTTCGAGGTGAGTGCAAGGGGGACATAAACTCCCCATTTTCCTTATTTACCTGTCATTTTCTTTTCTTTTTGGGCCCACCTTGTGATGGACAATCAGATGGATGGGCTGGATCATCCATGAATGGGCCCCACATACTTATAATAATAATATAAAAAAAGGGGGGGAGAGAAAGATAGACGCTGCTGCCCAGCAGCACATTGGAACGTGGGAGTGGGGTCCCCACTCGTGGGACCCACCTTGATGTATGGACTTAATCCACACCGTCCGTCTGTTTCTCCAACCCGGTTTAGGACTGCACACCAACAACGAAGCAGATCCAGATCTCAGTTGGACCACACCATAGAAAACAGTGGAGGCAAGGATGCCCACTGTCGAAACTTTCGTGGCCCACCGTGATGTTTGTAGACCGAATCACCAGTCCAATATTGGACTTATGGGCTCCCAATGAGTTAGGGAACCTGATGAACGGATTGGATCATACCCATGTGGGCCCCACTTGATATAAAGAAGAAAAAAAAGAAGGAAACCGTCCAGACGCTAGACGTTCACAGCGTCAGGGACGTTGGAACCGTCCAGCGTCAGCGTGGCTCAATGGGGTCCCCACTCGTGGGACCCACCTTGATGTTTATGTTGTATCCGCACTGTCCATTTGTTTTCCCAAATCATTTTAGGGCCGGGGCCCCAGTATGAACCAGATCCAAATCTTAAGTGGACCGCTCCGCATAAAACAGTGGAAATAATGATGTCTACTATCAGAATTTATTTGGCCCACGTTGATGTTTCTAGGCCTCGTAACGTACCCAATATAGGGCTCATTGGGCCCACCATGAGATGGCCCAGCTAATGAACGGAGTGGATCATCCTCTTGTGGGCCCCACTCGATCAAAACCAAAAAAAAAGGGAAGAGGGCTCCCAGTGTCTCTGACGCTGGGAGTACCTAGTAGCTATCTCGCTACTGACGTGACGTAACCAACTTCGATGGGCCCCATCGTGTTGTACGTGTTATATCCACACCATCCATCCATTTGGGGAGGTCATTTTAGGGCATGATCTGAAGAATGAGACAGATCCAAATCTCAAGTGGACCCCACTTGTAAGAAAACAGTGGGGACAGTGACCCTACCGTTGAAACCTTCCTACGGCCCACCATGATGTTTAATTGAGATCCAACCTATTCATAAGTCCACACACGTGTGGAAGAAGGGAAACCAAAAATATCAGCTTGATCGAAAGCTTCTGTGGGCCCCACTTGATAAAAATAAAAAAACATAAACAAAAAGAATAAAAATAAAATAAAAGTGGCGCTGGCAGCAACCAGCGCCGTGGGCTGGTTGGGCTGTCCAGCAGGTGGCCCACTCGTGGGACCCACCTAGAATGTACGTGCTTTATCTATTCCGTCCATATGTTTTTCCAGCTCATTTTAGTGGCTGAGCCCAAAATTTAAGCATATCCAAATGTCAAGTGGACCATGCCACGGGAAACAGTGAGAATAATGATTTTCCACTGTTGAAACCTTCCCAGGCCCTACAGTGATGTTTATTTGTCATCCAACCTGTTCATAATATCACATGGATATGGATGAAGGGGAAAATCGTAAATACCCACTTGATTCAAAACTTCTTGGACCCCAACTGGGCACCACAGGAGGCATTGTGCTTGGGCACGCTGACCCAGCATGTGGCCCACCCCATGGGTCCCATCGTGGAGTATCTGTTTTATCTATGCCGCCCATCTGTTTTTCCATATTATTTTAGTCCATGGGCCCTCCAAGAAAAGATGAGGCAATCCAATGCTCTGGTGGACCACATTGTAGGAAATAGTGGTCATTGATGCCCACCTTTGAAACCTTCCTTGGGGCCATTGTAATGTTTATTTATCCATTCAACCAAAGGTTATGGGGCCTAACTTTGGGTCCCACCTTGATGAATGTTGGGTATACCCTGTCGTTCTTCTTGGCAGGGGTGTGGGCCCAGTTTTGGGTGGGCCACACGTAGGAAATGGTGGTGATTGAATGCCTACCACTGAAACTTCCTAGATCCTACGATAATGTTTATTTGTTATCTAACCTATAGGCAGGGCCCACCTTAGTGTATATATTTTATCCAGATGTCCCAAGTCAGACAGACTTATCGTTGGGCTTGATGAAAACCATCCAAATGAATGGACCCTAGCATGTTATGTACATGATGGCCTTGGGACCACCTTAGTGTACGTGTTTGAATGACCGCGTTGTCCATCCCGTGGATCCACATTGATGATTAGTTGTGTAAACCCTTGTTGAAAGGTCATATAGATTTGGATCCATGGGAATTCCTAAAGTTCACTCGATCCAAGTCATAGAGCTACCTTCTTAAACTCACCCTGTTGAACCGTCTTGTCAACTCACCATGTTGACCCGCCTTGTCAACCTGCCTTATTGACTCACCATGTTGATTGATTCTGGTAACTCAGCTTGTTTTATACCCATATGACTCACCCCTCCTACCCTTGTACCCAACTATTAAGGACCACCATATCATGTATATCCCATCCACACCGTCCGTTTACCTTTAGGACGAGTGTGGGGCTCATTCTTGACATTAGTATGTCATGTAGGTCATCCATTATATGGAGCCTATCTTGCAGTATGAGGTTAGACCTGTCATCCCTTTTTGGACCTTATCGTATTGACCATCTATCTCAGATTACCCTACCATTTATGATTCTCTGTCATGACCTGTCTATCTTGCAACCCGTTCTATTACATTCCTTTTACGGACCACACATCGTGTTTATCTCAACTGTACTACATAATTATGGGTCTCGGCATGATTTTGGGTATTCTACTCTTGCCGCTCAAGTAGGTTCTACCTTTGATGTGTCGGTAGTGTATTCAATCATTTTCTTTCCATTTGGGTTATCTGAGTGTTGAAGGTTGATCCACACCGTTCAATTGTTACACCATCTGTGTTGTTGTATACCATCCATCTCGGGTCCTATCTCTTTAAGTTTGCTTGTGTTATAAGTGAATTATCTTTTTATGCTAATTTTAGTATATATGTTGCCACACGTAGTGTTGTTTCGAATATCCCTATGCGAGCTATATACTATATGCTTCGACGACCACCATGCATGTGTAATGAGTATGCATCCTGAATCACCATAGTTAGTTGGGGACCACTAGGGCATAAACGCATTCATAAGCATTCGAGATGTAGTCGCGCAAATTTAATTCACATGCTCTCTATCGCGAACTTCTCCAATAGGTATGGGACTATTCGAGGACAGGAATCTATCATCCTGACTTACACTTTATGGTAGGAATAACTTAGCATACCTTGTAGCCCTTGGTGCGAGATTCCCTGGCTAGCGACATCCCGCACTATGACTCGATCATTCATGTGTCCCCTCATCTTAATCATATCTCAAATAAGTTGGACTAAATTGATTTATAGCCATCATGGTAGATTGACTACTTGTTAACACTCATACTGTATGCTTGGCTCATGCATCATGAATGCTTGGCTCATCTGATTGTCTTGTATCAACCGGCCATAGCGGCCGCGATTGTCGTGCAGTTCATTACCAGTTAACGGTGACATTATATTTGAGACCCTATAGTTTATGGTGCTCTTTAGAGACTTGCACGGGCATGTCGTCCCATGTTTGTATGCATAGTTGCATTTCGCACCGTCTGCTTGTGCCGCACATAGCATGGTTACTACGTTACAACCACAGCTCCATCGTGGTTGCAGAACACCGAAAATATGTGCTCTTTAAACTGAATGCTAAAGATGTCCCTGGGTGAAAGTCCCTAATCCCGTTGATACCAAGGTGGGTGCTCCATTCAAGGACCGGTTGGTTTAATCATACACCAGTATGCCGAATATCAAGCGGCGGTGTTTTCCACTGCACGTGGTCAGTTTGGAAGGAGGCCTGACCTAACCTGCCGGAAGAGTGTTGGCAAAGTGGGTTGAGTTTGACCAGCTGTGAGTAGGTCCGCTATTGCACCAGATAGGCTTTGGCATTCTACTGGTGAGTAGTGAGGCCTGTGAGACCCCGGTGATGTTCCGTTTCAGAGATGGTATTGGTATCACTGTATGGTATTGGAAGGTCCTGACGTGGGCGGGTGTGATGTGGGCGGGGCTGTAAGCCTGGGCGAGCTACCACACTGGGCGAGCTACCAGTTCCGAGTCCTGCATTGCTTAGACGATTGCGTTATGACTGTTCGTATCTGGACCACTGTACTGAGTGGTGGTGATTTGCATACATGCATTGGATCATTGTATGTGACATTAGGCCCTGTAGGTCATTGCATAGTATGAGTATATAGCCTTGGTAGGCTGGTTACCTGTATTGCACGCTTACATCGCCATGGTAGGCTAGTTATATGTATTGCATGCTTGCATAGCCGTGGTGGACTAGTTATTCACATCACATGATCGTGTAGCCTAATTAGGCTAAGTTTTGGTTTAAATTTCTCATCATGCTTTACTGCTTACTCTGATATTTATCATGCTTGTCATACGCATTGCGCACGCACTCACAAAGCTTCGTTCGAAGCTTGTGCGTGTTTGTTACGCTGCAGGTTATACCAGAGTGTATCAGCAACGTTGAGTTGGAGTTGGGAGTGCAATAGCAGGAGGTGCCGGATTGTGCACAGTTTTTATATTAACGCAATTGTGTATTTACTTTTCAGTTCTATATGTAATGAAATGACTTAGTGGAAATATTGTGTTTGTCTTTTATGGTACTCATATGGTGATGCTCATGTTTCAAAAAAAAAATCAGACCCTAAAATCTTCCTTGTGGTATCCCAGGATCGGAACCTGGCATGTGGGGTTAGGATCCGAAATCGGGGTACTACGAAGGCTACCACCTCTGAATTCGGGTTACGGCGAATGGACGTCGAGAACCGAATTTGGGGCAGTGACAACTCACCCATTGGCTATCCAAGATAGGGTAGATGATGCCCACATCTAGTAGTTTAAGCACCTCGGCTTTGACAACCTCCATCATGTTTGGATTTAACCATCTTTGAGGTTGTCTAATCGTTTTGGCATTCTCCTCAAGGTGGATGCGTTGAGTACATATCGAAGACTTTATCCCTTTGAGGTCCGCTATTGTTCACTCCCCATGTGCAGGGTTGTGAAGTAGTAATAAATTCAGAAAAACCGAGTATCGTCCTACAGGGATTTGTATGTGAATATTCTCATAATTTATTCAAAATAACTTAAAATCGATATCACATTAAGAACTAAACCTGGAAAAGTGGAATTTGGAAGTTAAACAGTGAATATGAGAGGTGAAAACAATAATCTAAAAGGCACTAAAGCGCCAAGGATCCACTTTTAGTTATTTCTAATGCATCAACCCAACTAGGTTTCTCAATTACACAACGGAAATCGAAGTCTTATCTCTATCTGATCGGAATATGGAGCGGTTAGATCAAAACTATCTAAAACAGTTACTTGTTCATTGATTCGATTCTCACAATAATGCTCAGGTATTGGGCACACTCAATTATATAGGCCAATTCTCTTTCCAATCTAGTTAAGATTATAATCATAACCTTCATCAAATCTTGTCACTACACATGACTAGAACTAATGATTTGAACTTCAATTAAACCAAAATCAATCAGCAAAACAACTATCTCAAATTAATATAAAATATTAAAACTTTAGTTTGATATAATTCCCACATTAAGATTATGACATTGAACACATGGCAATTAAAGCATTTATCATGTCAGGAGTCGATGATAGATTAATGAACTACAAAGTATAAACAATGCAAACAGGTAAGTTACTAGATTTAGATTCACTAAGCATCACATGAGCCCAAAGTCATCAAGAGATCAAAGAAGAACTAAACTAGTACTTTATTCAAACTTTAATCAAACCATGTTCATTAATTAAATCATAAAAAGGAAACCTAGGTTACATCAATCCATAAAAAACAAACCAAAAGCTTCACCTCTTAGCTCTAGCTAAGAGGTTTTAGTTCATCTTTAACATCCTTGAACTAAACTCTCTCAAAAACATGAAAAACAACTAAAAACTAGAAGAAAATAAGAAACTAGAAGTAGAAATCCTTCTCTTAAGCCTCCTTGATCTTCACCACATCCTAGCATGCCTTCGGAATAAAGAGGAGGTGTCCTTTTATAACATAAATCCACCACCGAGTAGGAAGATTCGAGAAACTGCATAGCCTTTTCGCACTAGAAAATCGGAGGCTGAAAATAAAAACTGGAAATTTGAATTTCTGTGTGTGGCCGACCAGTCAGATTTTGCCTGGCCGACTGGTCATAACCGGTCGGACCCACCCAGTAATGGTCCAGCGAGTTTAGAAGTTCAGCAAGGGGTGGCCGACCGGTCAGACATGTCCAGTTGCCTTGTTTCTTCCTTCTTTCCTTCTCTTCTTTCCTTGCTTCTTCACTTCACTTCTTGGCCTTCCTTCCTTTGATATTCAATGATGTCCTAAAATAGTCTTTTGTCATCAAATTGGTGAAGTCTCTCTCTCATTCCTACACTCACAAAAGCATGCATTAGATAGGTCTTTAATCATACAAACCATGCATAATGAGTGATGAATTGGGGTTAGAATATGCACAATTCAGAGCTCACCACCCCCCCCCCCCCCCCCCCCCAACCAGCATTTTGCTAGTCCTGAGCAAAACATGCGTGAAACAAATCCAATTATCCACAACTCAACTCTCTCTTAGAAACTATTATTCTATAAACTTCAAGACATACAAGCACAAAATTCAAAGAAAACTATTGATAATAATTGAAATCTTAAGCTCCCTAAACATAATAAGTGTTTTCGGATAGAATCCCCACTGATTGATTAATAAATGGAAGAATCTGAACAAGTATAGTCTAGTGTGCAAAGTGAATGTTCATCTCATGAATTTTCAGGATAATCTTCTTCATAGATCAACTGGAACTAAAGATCTAAAAGTGTACAGATTAACCACATGCCTATGACAAGAATTTGTCTTACTATTCCTTCGACGGCTTTCACACTACTTCCCATTTCCAGCTTAGGTTATGGTGGACCTTCCCCTGGTTCGTGATATAAGTAGCCCTTTTCGAAACTTTTCAATATATTTTCAACATATTTTCAACAAATAACCATTTTTTTTCTTCTTTTCATTATAAATATGAGATAGGATTTTTAAAAATCCACATCTTAAACATTCATTACTTCTCTTATTTTCTGAACGTGGTAGACAAAGTTCCCCAGCTTGATTCCTCAACACTTTAAATCTTAGTCTAGACGATCTATAAATCTACATAATCCCTTCAATCATGAGAAATCGTTAATGTGAACTAAAATCCAGAAATGTTCAAAATTTATATCAATCAAATCAATAGGGAAATTCATATATAAAACTAGTATATCTAAGATAACTCAAGGTTTTTAAAATCATATTACTTCATCTATCTTCCTTTCATAATCATATCATCCCAAGTACATAGAAACAAGGTTTTCTAAAAGAGTTTTGAATTGAGAAAAGTCGAAAGTGTGTTCTACATAATTGCTCGAAATGTCACAAAACACTAGTAGATTCATCTAGGAATCTCACCCCCCAACCAAAACTTTACATTGTCCTCAATGTAAAAAAGATATGTGATGTATGCAACAACATGAGAGCAATGAGAACATAAAGGGAAGTGAGAAAGAGAGAGAGACTACCTGAAACATAACATGGTATAGAAAAATTGGCTTGGAGAGAGGGATTACTTCATTCTTCTAAAAGCTAAGTCTACTAATCAAAGCAAATCGTAATGCAATCTAATCCTAGGAAAGCAATTAAAAAGTTAAACTGGCATTCATCAATCTAGGAGGTTAATCCAGACAACCCATCCAAAAGCATAAAGTCAAGTAGAATCGTTAGATGGGCCAAAAGCATAAAGTTTAAGTTTAATTAACATTAGCGTATTGTAAAGTAGCCATTACCTCATCGAATTCCTTTACATGCAAATATGGGCTTTTTGAGTTTAACCCATGGAATTTAAGTAAGAGTTGTATCACTCCCGGCTTTATATCAATGTTTCCCCCATTGGTTGAAAAAACCACGCATGAGGGTGTAGTTGCTCCTACCGGTTGTAGATAATCACGTAGAGCTCTCATAGGAGGGCCATTGTGCACCTCGTTCTCTCCTACTTCCTCTTATGTTCGATTTGTGTTTGGAGTAGGAAGATTGGGATGATTCCTTATGGGTGTTTGATTTTCAACCATCGTTCCTGAACTTTCACAAACTTCTAAATACTTTCTCACTCATCTTTTAACAGAAACTGGCTCAACTATTCCTCCCTCAGTTTGGAGATGATTTGTGTGGTCACGTTCCCAACGGGACATAAACCACACAAAGCACTATCTAAACTAAAATCTAATCCTTAAAACAAAATTTGAAACTATAAAGTCTGAAAAAACTGAACTAGAAAGAGTTATAATGTTAGAAAGATGTTACCAAAAAGGTTGAACTAAGTTAATGAAGTTCCTACAAAATAAATAAGAGAAACGATGTTAGTTCTAGAAAAATCAGAAAAACCTAATTCTAGAAAAGATGGAAATTCTACCTAACTAAGAACTACTCTATAGCTACTAGAACAACTAAAACCGTTTTAGCCAACTAATCTCCATCAACGGCGCCAAAAACTTGTTTGCTCGCCCCAAGTGCAAGGTTGCGAAGTAGTAATAACTTGATCGCCAGACTGAGATCGATCCACAAGGATTGGCGATAAACCAATTCTAACCCTTCCAATAACTTGAATTTAAAAGTTTTAGGAATTTCAGATATTAAGAACTAAGTAGAAGTAGTAAAATAAATAAGGGCAATATGAGAATCAAGAAGTAACTAGAGCACTGAGGATCCAATTATAGTAGATCAATGACAATCCATTCATTAAGCACAAACACAATTGGAATTAAAGTCTTATCTCTCATCTAATTGGAAGACATTGCATTCAACATATAAACCAAACTCAAATCTAGAAATCAAAACTTCTAGTTTTAATGAAGCACGGAGAAGATGAACTCGTAGCCTTCGAAGTAATAGACATACCAAAAGATCATGACATGCTCCAGAATTACTACAATTCAAATCTCATAAACCATAGTGACAATTCTTAAAAACATGCAAGCAACTTGTATCCAGAGTACACAAACTCTAAAATATGTCTAAAAATATCAAATTTTATTCAAACTAGAACTCCAAATTCAAAACTAAAGCTTAAAGTACTTGAACAAACAAATTAAGCAACAAACCAACTACAAGCTTCACCTTTTAACCCTAGCTAAGAGGTTCTGGCCAATCAAAGACATGATTAAACTAGAAAATAAAAGAAAAACAACTAAGAATGTGAAAAACCCTAAAAATCGGAGTTGTAGAAGCTCCACTTTGCTCCTCTCCACCTCTAGCAGCTTTAGGACATCTCTATGATGAGTTTAGACGTGAGTGGAGATGTCCTTTTATAGCAAAAATCGCGCACCTCCTTGAAATCTTCTGGAAATTGCGTAACTGATGACAATTTTGATAGGAACCTCGATATATCGAAATTACTTGTTCGATGCATCGAAGAAAGTGTCCAGAGAGTTATGATTTTTTTCACAAATTCCTCTATATATCGAAATGGGGTTTCGATATATCGAACTTCAAATCTCGATTAATCGAAAGTGCTTCGATATATCGAGGTTTATGTCCAGAGAGTATGATTTTTGAACTTCTCTTCAATCAATCGAAATGGGTGTTTTGATACATCGAAGACCTATCAAACACTTATCGAAGGTCTATTGATACACCTATCAAATCTATTATTCGTTCTTTCTTCTTTGCTTGCTTCCTCCACCTCTTGTCTTTCTTCTAATGATCTTCAATCTGTTCAAAGTAGTCCCATTAACCTTCTATTTGAAGAGTTCCTCTCTCATTCCTGCAAACACAAAAACACATATAAGATAGATCTTTTAATACTCAAACTATGCATAATGTGCGATGAATTGGGGTTAGAATATGCACAATTCATAGCTCAACAATGGGAGAGCGGAGATCAAGTAACCTGAAGTGACTCATCAAAGGGGCTCAAATCCGACAAGTAAGGTTGTCTATGCAAGAGTTCAGTCACTCTCTTGCCATGGGGAATTGAGTGTAGAGTTTGTTTGTCAAACTCATTCAGGTTTGTTTGTCGATCCTTAGCTCATCAATAAAGCTTAAATCTCAAGTTTATTTGTCGATCCTTGGTGTCACGCCCCAAACCAGGGGACCGGGCTCACTAAATTCCCGATCGCCGACCTTGGTGCCAACAGCCTCCGTAGTACCCCATTCTCAGCTCCTAGCTCTCATGTGCAGGTTCCGATCCTGGGATCCTACCAGGAGGATTTTCAGGGTAAATTTTTTTTTGTACAGGAGCATAAACAAAACCATAAAACATCATCAAATATCCACTAATAAGTTTGTTGAGTACAGTACTGGAAAGGGAAATACAACATGAATCAGAAGTCCAAAATATCAGGTACATGAACCGCGCTCAACGCTGCTGATAGGCTCTAGTACCTGCAGTGTAAACAAATGTGCATGAGCTTCCTACGAAGCCCAGTAGAGTGCGTGTGTGCGCGTGTGATGCATATGACAAGTATACAGATATCAGAGTAAGCGAAAGTAGTAGAGGGCTAAGTTATTAAGTTCATGAATGCTGTCAGCCATCCCAAGGCTATGCAATGCAAGGGCCTACATGGCCGAGTGTTACATGCTAGAGATGCAATGCAAACACGTCAATCCTCAACTGATCCACATATCAAAATAGTTCTCATCTGGGACATCACCGGGGTCTAGTATACTCTAATATTGGCCGCCGCACATCGCGCGCGTAACCAAGCGAGTAGAAAAGACCTCACTATCCGCCTCGTCAGTGGCATGCCAATGCCCACCCGGCTCGCCGATAGCGGACCCATTCCATGAGCTGGTCAGACTCGACCTAGCTTACAGCCCACTTCACCCGGGCGGATAACGTCACACCCCTTTCCAACCGACCTCGACACAGTGGGAGACGCGGCCTACTGGTATTTGGCACACGGGCGCTCATGTTATCCACTCGGTCTCGACGTTGGAGCATCCTACTGGTACCACAGGGTTTAGGGACTTCCACCCAAGGACATCCATAGCGCCCACGTACTAGAACAAGTTTCCGGTGTCCAATACTGCCAACCATGATGTGACTATGGTGGCCACCACCCTGATGCTGCTAGGGTGTGAAAGCGATCGTGACATACATAATGCGAAATGCATGAGTCATACAATCCAAATCATGTACCAACTTACACATACTGTGCAATCATGTGGGGCGACCATGTCTCACACGGGTCCCCTAAGTATAACAAGCCAACTAGCATATGCTATGGTTAATCATGATCCATAACAGGCATACAAATGATGCGTATGGGCATATGAATGAGCATGGTATTCATTATACTAAGCATGTTATCAGTGTGACTTATCAAGCTAATCAAACTAGCATGTTACCAAACATATCATGTAACATTGGCCTTAAAAGGCCCAATACATATCTAAAGAGAGTGGGACCCGGACTGTGGGTCCCATTGGAAATGTAAAAGTCTTCGTGGCATAGCCCACTTGAGACCACATCGGCCACATACTTGGGCCTACACATACAAGATAGGCCGTCAAAATACGTGTACGGCATGGATAAGACATATACATCATGGTGGAGCTAACCAATACATCACGTTGAGACCCATAGGGTGGGCCACCTGCTGGGCAGCGTGGTACCCATCTAGTCCCAATAAGTTTTGAATCAAGCAGATATTTGTGTTTCCTCCTTCATCCATATCCATGTGATCTTATGAACCGGTTGGATAGCAAATAAACATCACTGTAGAACCTAGAAAGGTTTCAATGTTGGAAATCATTATCCCTACTATAGCATGGTCCACTTGACATTAGGATATGCTTAAAATTTGGGCCCAGCCACTTATGAATAGGTTGGGTGACAAATAAACATCATTGCAGGTCTAGGAAGGTTTCAATGGTAGAGATCATCATTCCCACTGTTGTCCCGTGGCATGGCCCACTTACCGTTTGGATATGCTTAAGTTTTGGGCTCAGCCACTAAAATGGGCTGGGAAAAACATATGGACGACACACGTATTCTAGGTGGGCCCAACGAGTGGGGCCCATTGACAATGCCCCTATAAGAGTAAGCTGTTGGGCAGCAGCGTCCCCTGGACGCTCTCTGTCCAGCAGCAGCAGTTTATATATTTTTATTTATTTATTTTTTTTGTTTTTATAAACTCATCAAGTGGGGCCCACAGAAGTTCTCGATCAAGCTGATATTTTTGTTGTCCCTTCCTTCATGTATGTATGAACTTATGAACAGGTTGGATCTCAAATAAACATCATGGTGGGCCATAAAAAGGTTTCAACAGTAGGGCCACTGTCCCTACTGTTTTCTGTGGTGGGGCCCCCTCGAGACTTGGATCTGACTCATTCTTGGGGTCATGCCCTAAAATGATGTCCCCAACTGGATGGACGGTGTGGATACAGCACATGCATCATGGTGGGGCCCACGAGTGGGCCACCAGCTGGCCGAGCCAGCGTGCAAGGACACTGGTACGCCCAGCGTCAAAGGCGCTGCCTCCCTCCTTCCGTTTTCTTCTTCTTTTCTTTTTTTTTATTTTTTATTTTGAGTTCATATCAAGTGGGGCCCACATGGGTCTGATCCACTCCGTTCATCAGGTTCCCCATCTCATGGGGGACCCAACAAGCCCCATATTGGATATACAAATCCATCTAGAAACGTTAAGGTGGGCCAAAAGATTCTGACAGTAGGAATCATTGTTCCCACTGTTTCATGCGGTGCGGTCCACATAAGATTTGGATCAGCTTCATATTTGGCCCCTGCCCCTAAAGTGATCTGGGAAAACAGATAGACGGCGTGGATTACACACAAACATCAAGGTGGGTCCCACGAGTGGGGACCCCATTCCAACATCCAAGTGACGCTGGACGTTCCAGCGTCAGGACGTCCAGACGCTGGACGTCCAGCACATGTATTTTTTTTCCCTTTTTTTTGTGCTTATCTTAAGTGGGGCCCACTTAGGGACAATCCACCCCATCCATCATGTTCCCCTGGTCGTTGGGGTCCTAACAAGCCCAATATTGGGCAGGTGACGTGGTCCACAAACATCACGGTGGGTCCAGGAAGTCTTAACAGTCGGCTTCACCATCTCCACTGTTTTCAATGGTTTAGCCCACCTGAGATCTGGATCTTCTTCATGTTTGGCGCCCAGCCCTAAAATGGGCTGGAGAAACAGACGGACGGCATGGATCTAATACATACATCAAGGTGGGTCCCACGTGTGGGGACCTGTCCACGCCCAAAAGGGGCTGTAGCCCACGAGCTGCTGGGCAGCAGCGTCCCCTGGACGCTGACTGTCCAGCGGCCCCCCTTTCCTTCTCTTTTTTTTTAATTATTATTATTATTATTATTATTATTACAAAGTGGGGCCCATTCATGGATGATCCAATCCATCCATCAGGTTGTCCACCACCAGATGGGCCCAAAAGAAAAGGAAAAAAAAAGAAAGGAAAGAAGGAAATGGGGGATTTATGTACCCCTTGCACTCACCTCAAAGAATGGACGGTTGGATTAAATCGGGTTGACAATTGGATGATCCGGACGGTCCGGATGATGGTTGGGGTCCTCCAAGCTTGGATCTCCACCCTCAAAACCTAGATCTCCCTCCAAATCTCTCTCTTCTCTCAAATCTCTCTCTTTCTCTCTCCTTTCTCAAATCTCTTTCTCTTTTTCTCTCTCCTCTCTCTCTCTCTCTCTTGCAAATATGGGAAGTGAGGAAGCCTCCTCTCCCCCTACGTATGGTATTGTATGGGGGGGGAGAGAGAAGCAATCATGGGTGATGATGGGTAGCATGGGAGAGAGGGATGGGGGGTATGGTGTGAGGGTTGACTTTGGAGGAGAGAGAGGGATGGGGGGTATGGGGTGTGTAGGCTAGGGTAATGATAGGGGTATGCGTGTGTAGAGTAGGGGCATGGGTTTGATTGATGTGACATGGTCTTGGCATTTGCGCAAGTGGGGCCCACGACACACGCACGTTGTGCGGCCCACCTTGGATTACGCAATCGATCATAACTTTCACACCGGGTATCGCAATGGGGCGTGCTGCGAGGCGTTGGAATCGCAGCGCCTACGCGGTCGCCGGGTATAGGTCTCAGGTCGATGCGGTACTATAACAGGGTCGCGATCAAGGCTCGCTAGTCTGATCCGTCCGGGACGTACCGGCACCGAAAATTAAGCTTACGGAGGGCAAATAAAGGTACAGGTCTTACAACTCTCCCCTCCTAACAAAAAATTTCGTCCTCGAAATTTGCAATAAAAACCTAAACTAGCCGAAGATCATAAAAAAAAGAATCGCATCACTATATATGCATATCGAATCAAAAAGCAATCATACAGATACAATCAATTATAAAAAAGATGAGGATAAGACTCGCGAATCTCTGCCTCTCGCTCCCACGATGCCTCATCTGCGCTATGATGACTCCACTGGACCTTCACCAAGGGAATGACCTTGGTCCGGAGGACCTGCTCCTTCCGGTCAAGGATACGAACCGGCTGTTCAATGTAAGAAGCATCCTCACGAACCTCCAACGGCTGCCAATCTATCACAGAAACTACGTCTGACTCACACTTCCGCAACATGGAAACATGAAAAACATTGTGGACGCCAGACAACTGAAGTGGCAAGGCAAGCCGATAGGCCACAGCGCCAACGCGCCCAGTGATCTCGAAGGGTCCAATGAATCTCGGGGCAAGCTTCCCCTTGGCTCCAAAACGAACCACGCCCTTCATGGGCGAGACCCTGAGATACACACGATCCCCAATGGAAAACTCTAGGGGACGACGTCGACGATCTGCAAAACTCTTCTGTCGACTCTGAGCTGTGCGCATCCTCTGCCTAATGATATCAATAGCCTCTGATGTCCTCTGCACAAGCTCGGGACCTAGGAGACGATGCTCTCCAACCTCGGCCCAACAACTAGGAGACCTACAGGGTCTACCATACAACGCCTCAAAAGGAGCCATACCGATAGTCGCCTGGTAGCTGTTATTATATGCAAACTCAACCAAATGCAGGTGTTTATCCCAACTACCGGAGAAATCCAACACGCAAGCCCGAAGCATGTCCTCAAGGATCTGGTTGACCCTCTCGGTCTGACCATCAGTCTGAGGATGATATGCGGTGCTGAACTTCAAGGCAGGCCCCATCGCCTTCTGAAAACTCCTCCAGAACCGCAACATAAATCTCGGATCTCGGTCAGAAACGATCGAAACTGGGACACCGTGCAGCCTCACAATCTCCTCGATAAACAATTCTGCAAGTCGGTCCAATGACCAGGTCGCACGAATCGCAAGAAAATGTGCCGACTTCGTCAAACGATCAACGACAACCCAGATGGCGTCATGACCGCGATCAGTCCTCGGCAATCCCATAATGAAGTCTGTGGTCACGTGCTCCCATTTCCACAATGGGACACTCAACGGCTGCAGGGGACCTGGAGGTTTGCGATGATCGGCCTTGACACGCTGGCAAGTGTCACACTCAGCCACAAAACTGGCAATCTGACGCTTCATATCGGCCCAAAAATACTACCTCCTCATATCACGATACATCTTGGTAGAGCCTGGGTGAATCGTGAACCTCGATTAGTGTGCCTCATCCATTAGGTCTCTGCGCAACTGAGGAATATCTGGAACACACAACCGACCCCTGAAACGAAGTCCACCATCTGACCCAATCTGCCAATCAGTCTGACCCTCTGACGCGGCCTCTTCCCAATAATCCTTCAACGTCTGATCTGTCTGCTGAGCCTCGATCACCCTAGAAACAAGAGAGGGTTGAATCGACAAGCTCGATAACTGCGCGATAGAAGACTGCAGGCTTAGCTCAAAATCATACTCGGCAACCTCCTCGAGCATCCTCCACTCCCGGACCATCATATACGCCACCAGGCCTCGTGGCTGACGGCTAAGGGCATCTGCCACCACGTTGGCCTTGCCAGGGTGGTACTGAAGATCAAAATCATAATCCTTCAGGAGCTCCATCCAACGACTCTGCCTCATGTTCAACTCGGACTGTGAGAAGAGGTACTTCAGGCTCTTGTGGTCAGAAAAGAGCTCGAACCTGACCCCATAAAGATAGTGCCTCCACACCTTCAGTGCGAAGACTACCGCTGCTAGCTCCAGATCATGCGTGGGGTAGTTCTGCTCATGGACCTTGAACTGGCGAGACGCATACGCTACTACTCTGCCATGCTGCATCAGGACAGCACCTAAGCCAATACGTGAGGCATCTGTAAAAACCACGAATCCTTCACTCCCGGAGGGAAGAGTGAGGACTGGTGTAGAAGTAAGACGGTCCTTCAGTTCTACAAATGCTCGCTCACAGGCATCACTCCAAATGAACTCAGCGCCCTTCCGGGTCAACCTGGTCAGCGGGGCTGCAATACGAGAGAAGCCCTCTATGAAACGACGATAATAACCTGCTAACCCCAGGAAACTCTGGATTTCGGACGCGTTCGTGGGCTGCCTCCACTGACGCACGACATCAATCTTCACCGGATCTACTGCTACTCCCTGCCTCGTCACCACATGACCGAGGAACTTCACCTCCTCCTGCCAAAACTCACACTTCTCCAACTTTGCATAAAGCTGGTGCGTGCGGAGGGTCTGCAAGGTGATCTCCAGATGCCGCGCATGCTCCTCCCGAGTCCTCGAATAGATCAAAATGTCATCGATAAACACCACAATGAACTGATCAAGGTAAGGATGAAAGACCTCGTTCATCAATTGCATGAACACAGCGGGCGCATTGGTCAGTCCGAAGGACATGACCTGAAACTCAAAATGACCGTAACGCGTCCTGAATGCCGTCTTCGGGATATCCTCCTCCCGGACACGGACCTGATGATAACCAGACCGTAGGTCAATCTTCGAAAAGAACTGGGCCTCCCGCAACTGATCAAATAAATCATCAATCCTCGGAAGTGGGTACCTATTCTTAATCGTGACCTTGTTGAGCTCGCGGTAATCCACACAGAGCCTCAACGAGCCATCCTTCTTCTTCACAAAGAGTACTGGCGCTCCCCACGGTGAACTGCTCGGACGGATGAAGCCTAGTTCATGCAACTCGTCCAACTGCTTCCGCAGCTCCTGCAACTCCAAAGGTGCCATACGGTATGGGGCCTTTGAGATAGGCGCAGTACCGGGCACGAGGTCAATCTAAAACTTAGTATGCCGACGAGGCGGCAACCCCAGAATCTCCTGAAACACATCCGAAAAATCGCAAACTACCGGCAGCTGGTCGATACACACGGCAACCGGTTCCTCTATGGCACATGACATCAAAGATGACAACTGCTCACCTCTAGGCTAGGCAACGAACTGAAACTGCGGCATGCCGGGTATAAGGAAAGTGACTGTTCTTGCGAAGCAGTCCAATACAGCGTGATACTCGGCCAGCCAATCCATGCCCAGGATAACATCAAACTCGGTCATCGGTAAAATAAACAAATCGATGGGCAAAAAGGTCTCTCCTACCAAGACGGGGCAAGACGAACAGATCAAACTCAATACTGCGGTCTTCCCTAAGGGTGTCGACACTGACAAACCCTGGCGCACGGAATCTAACGGCAAGCCAGTCGATCGGCAGAAATCATCGGATACGAAAGAATGCGATGCACCAGAATCAAACAAAACATGAGCTATGCATGCAGAGACAATGAGTGTACCATCAACGACTCCTCCAGATGCCTGAGGATCCTGCTGGGCTGCATAGACCCTGCCTTGAGTCTGCTGGAGATGTGTCTGTCCCCTCTGCGGTCGCCGCTGCTGCTGCTGTTGTCTATGCTGCTGCCTCTGCTGCTGTGGCTGCTGCTGTGACTGCTGCTGTGGCTGCTGTTGTCGCTGCTGCTGCTGTGGGTGGGGACACTCATGCCTACGATGCCCTGTCCCCCCACATCCGAAACAAACGCCCGCAAACTGTCTCTGGGACGGTGCTGGAGGTGCTGCTGGTGCCACTGGCGGTCGAACAGACGGACGAACCGGGTGCCTCTGCTGTGCCCGAGTCTGCTGCTGCCGGAAGCTGCTAGAAGGAGCCTTCCTCTTCCCCTTCCTGTCGCCGCTCTGGTCACGGATCCGCTGTGCATCGGCCCACTCTGCCTCATATATCTGGGCCCGCTCAACCACCTCCTCGAATGTGGGAAACTTGTGTCCCGTGAAACGGCCACGAAGGCCAAGGCGCAGTCCGGTCTCAAATCGACGGGCCTTCCGCACCTCGTCATCCACGAGATACGTCGCAAATCTGGATAGCTCAACGAATCGAGCCTCATACTGCGAAACTGACATATCTCCCTGGACCAGTGTCTCAAACTCTAGAGCACGCTGCTGGCGGACATGCTCAGGGAAGAACTTTCGGTCAAACCGGTCAACAAAGTCCTCCCATGTCCACTCGAAATCGGGCCCGGCTGCTCGGGTAACCGACGCCCACCAGTGCTCGGCCTCTCCCTGAAAAAGGAAAACGGCAAGAGGAACTCGCTCCTCGGTCGAGCATCGCATCGTGGTAAAGATCTTCGTTACCTCCGATTTCCATCTCTCCGCTGCAACTGGGTCTGGTCCGCCCAAAAACCGTGGGGGATCCATCCGCCTGAAGTCCATCAACAAGGAACGAGCACGATCCTTCTCCGATGGGGCAACTGCGTCAGATGACCTCCTCTCCTGGCGCTCTACCATGGAGGTCATAACCCGCATCATCTCCTGAAACTGACCAGCAGTCATAGCTGGAGCTGGAGCTGGGACTGGGGCGGTCTGGGATGTACCCGCACCGGTCGACGGCCTACCGGTGGCTCTCTTGGGCGCCATATCCTTCAGAAAAGGACAGGTACCTCTTAGCATTGATGCTCTCGAATGCACACACGTTAGGGAATCATATTCGGAAGTTTCTAAGCTCAACATAGGGAATCCTATTATAACTATGTTGTAACAGGATCCTAGTGTGGGTCGCTAAGTGCATAATATCGGGATCCTAACATCCTAAGTTTGCAACAATCATTCAGTTAAGGGTAGTTAATCTATGGCATTAGTAGATGTCACGCCCTGAAATCCGAGACTCGAGTATAACAACTCAGGCTCGAGTTTCAGAGTGTGAACTCAATCCAAATATAACCTGTAGAGATATTTCATTCCACATACCACAATAATACTAAACTGAAGTATTTTATTAACCATGAATTAAATCTCAAATAAAAGTTTAAATCAAACAACTACATCCATTCTGCAAAATATTCAAATCTACTAAAATCTGTTTTCAATCATCTTCTAAAGGAAATAAATTCAACGCCTAAACAAATATAAGTCTTCTAATAAAAATAATCGTCCAAATATTCTGCTTCAGCCACTCCTCCTTCCTCTTGATATCCTGCAGGAACTGTGGTGATTTTGGTGAGCTAAAGCCCAGTGAGATCATTTTCATCACAAGTAATATTCCAGTTGATAAAACGTTAGACGTGAAATACTAACAGCTAGGATTATATGAACATATATAAGAATATGATGAAGATTTAAACATCTTATGTCTTATTAGAAGTGAAGCATGTTTATCATGATGTCATGTATGTTATGATACGTGTAAGAGCACAAACGTCTAGAAACTCGTTGCCACTGAACATTAGGAACTGTCGCAAATCAACCATGCTCACCTAACCGGTACAACGAGGCGGCAAATCAACCATGCACGCCAGTGGCCAAATCAACCATGCACCACTGATCCAACCGAGCAAATCAACCATGCTCAATAAGTGAGACGACCAGAACTCGCTGCCACTGAACATTAGGAACCTGTCGCAAATCAACCATGCTCACCTAACCGGTACAGCGAGGCGGCAAATCAACCATGCACGCCAGGAGTCAAATCAACCATGCTCCTGTTCTGTCGTTGTGTATAAGAATATATATGAATGTCATGAATCATGGGAACATCAAGCATACAATGCATATCAAAATCAAATTCCAATCATACCATGCATGCATTATTCTTATTCAAATAATTCGTCATCTAACCCTAGTTAATGGTAAACTTGAAACTAAAGAAGGACAACATGTAAGATCTTAGTGTCTCGATACTTACTAGTGTTATTTCAACTAGAAGTCTTGTACACGACCTAATCTAGGTTGAGTTTGCTTAACAATTTTCCTGAGATACTAGTACAGAAAATTTGAGGGAAGAAAACATTAATAAGGAGGAAAAGAAATCAGGGGATGGATCTTAGAACAAAATCAAGTGATGGATCCCTTACCTAGGATGCGTACCATACACAAAATCAAACTCCTAAACCTTATTAGAAGAAGAGCTAAAGAAGGATCCTTACCTTAGATCCATAACATGAAACGACAAGACAATTGGAATTTGAAGAAAGGTGGAAACAAGCTAGCAAGAGAAAGATCAATGGAAATTTCTTTAGAAGAATCACTCACCTGAGGAATTGTAGGCTCAATACCAGCCTAAAAACGGAACACGGGTTGGTTCAACGAGTCGCTCAGCGAGTCGACTCGGTTTGGACGACCGGAAAAGAGATTTCTTCCTCTTTCTTCTTTCTTTCTCCTTTTTCTTCTTTCTTTCTTCTTCTCTCTTCTCTTCTTCTTCTTTTTCTCCCTTGCTGCCCCAGCAAGAGAAGCGACAGTAACCACAGCAGCAACAGCGGCACCGGCTGTAACAGCGGCAACAGCGGTCTCTTACTCTCTCTACCGCTGCTCTCTTTCTCTCTCTATCGTTCCTCTCGTTTCCTTTCTCTCTCTCTCTCGCAACTTCTCTCTCTCTCTCTCTCTCTCTCTCTCTCTCACAGCTCACTTTCTCCAGTTCTGTAAGGACCCAATGCAAGAATAACGAGCTTTATTACCAGGCTCGCACGCCAGCGCGATCCGCACCCGTCTCCGAATCTAACTTGGATTCGGATATCCATTCTTGCAAAACGAGCCACCTTGAACCGTTGGAACTATAGGTGGGGTCCACACGACCCTAGGGTAGTCGATCTTGATCGTCCATGCAGGGTACAGACTTGGATCTTGCCCAATATCCGTTTTAAACGACGAGTTGAAGAGAGTTGGCTGATTGGTTGCTGGAACGAAAACTCATGAAAACCATATTATCTTGACGAGAGAAGTCAGATGGACGGTTTGGATTTTACGATGGGGCCCACCCCGACGGTCGCAAGGAGGCCCACACACGTCAGCGTGCGGACGCTGTAACAGCGTCCGCTGTTTTCGCGGAGAGAAACCGGTGCGAGGTGGGAGTCTTCTTCCACCCACGCTACGTGCGGTGCACGTACACCCACCCCGGGGTTCCACTTTCACGTGGGGCCCACCTGTTGTGATCACCGACGGATGGTGTGGATGAAACCAGCGGCGAGCGTCCGCTCGCGGCACTGACAGCGGACGAAGAAGAAGAAGAATCATCTTCCAAACACGCGGTCAACGCGGGTTGACCGCGCATTGATGGTGCACGGGATGCACGTGGGTCCCACCGTGATGTATATACAAAATCCACTCCAATCATCAGGTAGGCCAAGTTATTTTAGGGTATGACACCAAAAATGAGACGATTCCGAAGTTAGATGGCCCACTTATGGCCCGATTTCTGATTAGAGCGTTTATAGAATGATCGGAGGGTTGAAATTTAACATGTATGGTTGGATCGTGTCCTAGAACTAGTATATAAGGTTTTGTACGGTAATGATTACCTGAAATCGTGATCCATGCAAGTATCCTATAACTTGAGTTCACTTAATACCCTATTTTTCTGATTTATTGTAGATTATACGAAAGCTGCCACTTCTACCCTATTCCAGTATTCGTGTGGAGCCTTCTAGTGAAAGGATCATACCATAATCCTCACAGGTCGTTTAATATTAACTCATTCATTAATTATTTAATTACTTAATTATTAAATTAAAGTATTAATTAAATTATCTTTGAATTCTAGCGCAACTACTGTAAAACCAGGGTTATTACATTCTACCCTCCTAAAAGAAAATTTTCGTCCTCGAAATTAAACGTACCTCAAAATAGTTCTGGGTATTTTTCTCGAATTTCATCTTCTCGCTCCCAAGAAGCTTCTTCAACTTCGTGATTACTCCACTCTACTTTCACGAGTGGTATCGTTTTGGTACGCAGTACTTGTTCCTTTCTGTCTAGAATCTTAACTGGCTTCTCAATGTATGTAGTATCTTCTCGAATCTCTAACGGTTGCCAATCGATGATGTGGGAGACATCCCGTTCGTACTTTCGCAACATGGAAACATGGAAAACATTATGAATACTCGATAACTGAGGAGGTAAGGCCAGTCTGTATGCCACAACGCCAACTTTAGCTAATACTTCAAATGGTCCAATATATCTTGGAGCTAACTTTCCCTTCTTCCCAAATCGCATGACTCCTTTCATTGGAGAAACTTTCAAAAATACATGATCGCCCACGAAGAATTCCAATTCCTTCCTTCGGTTATCTGCATAACTCTTCTGTCGGCTCTGGGCGACACGGATACGTTCCTTTATAATCGCAATCTTCTCAGAAGTCTGTTGTACAAGTTCAAGTCCTAATAAAGCTTTCTCGCCCACCTCTGTCCAACAGCTAGGGGATCTACAAGGTCTACCATAAAGTGCTTCGAACGGTGCCATTCCAATAGTCGACTGGTAACTATTATTGTATGCAAACTCTATCAGAGGAAGATGGTCGTCCCAATTACCCTTGAAATCGATCACACAGCACCTGAGCAT
This sequence comes from Liriodendron chinense, assembly GCA_003013855.2. Lineage (NCBI taxonomy): Eukaryota > Viridiplantae > Streptophyta > Magnoliopsida > Magnoliales > Magnoliaceae > Liriodendron > Liriodendron chinense. Next base: position 116,933 of record ML058584.1, read on the forward strand.
ATCTTCTAATATTTGATTCACTCTTTCCGTCTGGCCATCAGTCTGTGGATGAAAGGCGGTACTGTAATCCAGTTTAGTTCCCAACGCCGCTTGCAGACCCTTCCAGAATCGAGAAATAAATCTAGGGTCACGATCGGAAACAATCGAAACAGGCACCCCATGAAGTCTCACAATCTCCTTGATGTACAACTTACTCAGCTCTTCTAAGGAGTTATTCATTCGCACTGGTAGAAAATGAGCTGACTTAGTTAGCCTGTCTACAATCACCCATACAGCATCATGATTTCTCCCTGACCTGGGCAGACCCATAACAAAATCCATGGATATACGTTCCCATTTCCATTCTGTGATTTCTAATGGTTGTAGTAGTCCAGAAGGTCTCTGGTGTTCAGCTTTAACCTGTTGACAGGTGAAACACTTGGATACAAAATTTGCAATCTCCTTCTTCATGTTATTCCACCAATATGTCCTGCGAACGTCGCGATACATCTTCGTACTTCCAGGATGTATTGTCAACTTAGATCTATGGGCTTCCTCCAAAATTTCTTTATTTAGTTCGGCTACGTCTGGCACGCACACTCTTCCTCGATACCGGATCGCTCCATCTGTCCCCACTTTCCATTCAACTGCTGCATCAGCGGCTACAACTGAAATTCGATCCTGAAGCCACGTGTCCTGCTTTTGGGCGTCTATGATTCGGGTTACCAATGTTGGCTGGATCGACAAATTTCCAAGGAAGGCCATAGTGCTATTTTCCCATTGTTGGATCTCGTAATCCTTGATATTTTCTAACAATTTCCATTCCTGCATGGCGAGAGTTGCGGCAAGTAATTGTTTCTTCCTACTCAAGGCATCGGCCACGACATTTGCCTTGCCCGGATGGTAACAGATGTCGAAGTAATAGTCTTTTAGGAATTCTAGCCACCTTCTTTGCCGCATGTTCAGCTCTTTTTGGTCAAATAGATATTTTAGGCTCTTATGATCGGTGTAAAGTTCAAACTGCTCTCCATATAAATAATGTCTCCATATTTTCAGAGCGAAAACAACCGCGGCCAGCTCCAAATCGTGAGTAGGGTAATTTTGCTCATGTTTCTTCAACTGCCTGGAGCCGTAAGCGATCACCCTTCCATTCTGTGTAAGAATACATCCTAGCCCTTGGTGAGAAGCATCCGTGTAGACGACAAATTTTTCTCCCTCCGCTGGAATCGTTAATATCGGTGCCGACGTTAAATGTCTCTTAAGCCTCGTAAATGCTAATTCGCAACTGTCGTCCCATATAAAGGTCTTACTCTTCCCCGTTAGACTGGTTAACGGTCTCGCAATTTTAGAGAACCCGTCGATAAACCTTCTGTAATAGCCTGCCAAACCCAAGAAACTTCGTACTTCAGATGCATTTGTGGGTTGTTCCCAGTTAATCACGGCTTCGATCTTTGTCGGGTCTACTGAGATTCCCTTTTCCGACACAACGTGGCCCAGAAATTTCACTTCCTTCTTCCAAAACTCGCACTTTTTGAGTTTTGCATAGAGCTGGTTATCCTTGAGGATCTATAACACAGTCCTAAGGTGTTCCTCGTGTTCCTCATGAGTCTTGGAGTAGATGAGGATATCGTCGATGAAAACAATGACGCACTGATCGAGGTAAGGCTTGAACACCCTATTCATTAAGTCCATAAACACCGCCGGAGCATTCGTGAGCCCGAAGGGCATAACCAGGAACTCATAGTGGCCGTAACGTGTCCTGAAGGCGGTTTTTGGTATGTCTGGGTCTTTGATTCTTAACTGATGGTACCCTGACCTCAAATCTATTTTGGAGAAGTATCGAGCTCCCCTTAGTTGATCGAATAGGTCGTCGATACGAGGCAAAGGGTATTTATTTTTAATTGTGGCCTTGTTAAGTTGCCGATAGTCAATGCATAGCCTCATCGAGCCGTCCTTCTTCTTCACAAATAGGACCGGAGCTCCCCAAGGTGATGTGCTGGGCCTTATAAATCCTTGATCCAGCAGTTCTTGTATCTGCTTCTTTAGCTCTCTTAACTCCAATGGGGCCATGCGGTATGCTGCTCTAGAAATCGGGGCGGTCCCTGGTACCAATTCGATGGAAAAGTCCACTTCTCTCCGAGGGGGCAATCCAGGGATTTCTTGGAACACGTCAGGAAATTCGTTAACTATGTGAATTTGTTCGGTATGGTTTTCCTGATCCTCCGTCTCGGATAGTGCTGCCATGCTTATTATTGAATCTACATGTTTGCCCCCATGAAATGTGATGACTGATTGATTTGGGGCGGAGAAAGTCACTGTCTTTTCGTTGCAGTCTAAAGTGGCGTGATGTGCGGCTAACCAATCCATTCCTAGGATAATTTCGAATCCCGACATATCCATGACGATTAGGTTTGCTGGCAGGCAAGCCTCGCCTATCAAGATGGGACAGTCCTTACATATACGATCTAATACCACCGATCGACCAATGGGTGTGGCAATAGTTAGATTCCTATCCATATTCTCACTAACCAATTCCAAAGAAGTGACCACGGATGCAGAAATAAATGAGTGGGTAGCCCCCGTATCAAACAAAGCTTTGGCAGGTGTCGTGAATATAAAAAGCGTACCTTCGACTACTGTCCCATTTGTGTTATGCTCAGGTGGGGCATCTGTGACTGCGTAGCACTGTGCTGCTGCCTCTTCAGGAACTGGTTCTTCTTCGGGTGGCATTTCTTCATGTTCCTGTGCTATTTCAGGCTCCCCTGCTGGCGGGGCTACTGCGTAAACTCGCCCTTGAGCTTGCTGTCTTGGTGGTTGGTGACCAGGCCTCGTAATAGAGAAAGGTTGTGTTTGTTGCGGCCTTTGGGAGTATTGTGGAGGTCTCTGGTGTTGCACATGTGGTCGATGCTGTGGCTGTGCATATTGTGATGGTGGTTCGCGTGTCTGGGACACCGGGCGAGATGGCCCCTGGACCAATAAAGGGCATGATGACCGCGTGTGACCCACTTCGCCACAATTATAACATCTCCCTTGAAATTGATTGATGCTCGATGGAGGCGGGGGTGCAGAACTACTCATCATTCGCTGTCTCTTGTCTGCATGTTGGGGTAGTGCAGAAGATGACGCCTTGTTTTTCGACCCCGCGTCGGACTTTTTCTGATCCCGATCCTTCCAAAACTCTTCAAAGTCTCTCTCCACTACCAAGGCCTTATTAAAGACCTCCATGTAAGTCGTCAGCTCGAAGGCCCGCACTCTGCTGCGTATCGGTGGTTTGAGATCGTTCTCAAATTTTCGGGCCTTATCTTCTTCCTCTCGTACCATAGAAGTGGCATACCTCGCCAACTCTATAAATTTGGCTTCATACTGTCTGACGGAAAGCTTTCCCTGTTCCAATCTCATGAATTCCACTATCTTTTGATCCCGCATAGTCTTTGGGAAGTATTGTTTATTAAACTTGTCGCAGAAGGAGTCCCAGGTCCACACAGTGCCTGGGGCAACTGATCTTACCATGGATTTCCACCAGTGGTATGCTTCTCCTTCGAGTACAAAGGTGGCTAAAGTAACTTTCTCCTCGTCTCTGCATCCCATCCCATCAAAGAGTTTCTCCATTTCATTGCGCCAATGCTCAGCTTCGTTCGAGTCGGGCGATTCGTTGAATGAGGGGGGTCGTAACCGCTTGAATCTTTCCAGTAACCCACCTGAATTCCCATGAGTGGTTGGAGGGGGCATCGGGTTCTGCTGGTTATTCTGAAGCCCAATTACACTGACCACAGTCCCCAACACCTTCATCATTTCCTGTAGCAGCTGGTTTTGTTCGGCCAACCCAGGAATTGCCGTCGTCGTATTGTTGGTAGCGGGTGGGGCGGAGGGCGTCCCGTTTTGCTCGCTACGACCCGTCATGGTAAATCTACGAGTCAAATAAAATCATAAGTTAATACTCAATGGGGTTGGTGTCGTCAAAGGACTGGTTTATTCACCTTAAACCTAAGCCTAACCCATAACCCTAGGCACTGGAATCTCGAAATTCTCTCTGATACCAAGCTGTCACGCCCTGAAATCCGAGACTCGAGTATAACAACTCAGGCTCGAGTTTCAGAGTGTGAACTCAATCCAAATATAACCTGTAGAGATATGTCATTCCACATACCACAATAATACTAAACTGAAGTATTTTATTAACCATGAATTAAATCTCAAATAAAAGTTTAAATCAAACAACTACATCCATTCTGCAAAATATTCAAATCTACTAAAATCTGTTTTCAATCATCTTCTAAAGGAAATAAATTCAACGCCTAAACAAATATAAGTCTTCTAATAAAAATAATCGTCCAAATATTCTGCTTCAGCCACTCCTCCTTCCTCTTGATATCCTGCAGGAACTGTGGTGATTTTGGTGAGCTAAAGCCCAGTGAGATCATTTTCATCACAAGTAATATTCCAGTTGATAAAACGTTAGACGTGAAATACTAACAGCTAGGATTATATGAACATATATAAGAATATGATGAAGATTTAAACATCTTATGTCTTATTAGAAGTGAAGCATGTTTATCATGATGTCATGTATGTTATGATACGTGTAAGAGCACAAACGTCTAGAAACTCATTGCCACTGAACATTAGGAACTGTCGCAAATCAACCATGCTCACCTAACCGGTACAACGAGGCGGCAAATCAACCATGCACGCCAGTGGCCAAATCAACCATGCACCACTGATCCAACCGAGCAAATCAACCATGCTCAATAAGTGAGACGACCAGAACTCGCTGCCACTGAACATTAGGAACCTGTCGCAAATCAACCATGCTCACCTAACCGGTACAGCGAGGCGGCAAATCAACCATGCACGCCAGGAGTCAAATCAACCATGCTCCTGTTCTGTCGTTGTGTATAAGAATATATATGAATGTCATGAATCATGGGAACATCAAGCATACAATGCATATCAAAATCAAATTCCAATCATACCATGCATGCATTATTCTTATTCAAATAATTCGTCATCTAACCCTAGTTAATGGTAAACTTGAAACTAAAGAAGGACAACATGTAAGATCTTAGTGTCTCGATACTTACTAGTGTTATTTCAACTAGAAGTCTTGTACACGACCTAATCTAGGTTGAGTTTGCTTAACAATTTTCCTGAGATACTAGTACAGAAAATTTGAGGGAAGAAAACATTAATAAGGAGGAAAAGAAATCAGGGGATGGATCTTAGAACAAAATCAAGTGATGGATCCCTTACCTAGGATGCGTACCATACACAAAATCAAACTCCTAAACCTTATTAGAAGAAGAGCTAAAGAAGGATCCTTACCTTAGATCCATAACATGAAACGACAAGACAATTGGAATTTGAAGAAAGGTGGAAACAAGCTAGCAAGAGAAAGATCAATGGAAATTTCTTTAGAAGAATCACTCACCTGAGGAATTGTAGGCTCAATCCAGCCTAAAAACGGAACACGGGTTGGTTCAACGAGTCGCTCAGCGAGTCGACTCGGTTTGGACGACCGAAAAAGAGATTTCTTCCTCTTTCTTCTTTCTTTCTCCTTTTTCTTCTTTCTTTCTTCTTCTCTCTTCTCTTCTTCTTCTTTTTCTCCCTTGCTGCCCCAGCAAGAGAAGCGACAGTAACCACAGCAGCAACAGCGGCACCGGCTGTAACAGCGGCAACAGCGGTCTCTTACTCTCTCTACCGCTGCTCTCTTTCTCTCTCTATCGTTCCTCTCGTTTCCTTTCTCTCTCTCTCTCTCGCAACTTCTCTCTCTCTCTCTCTCTCTCTCTCTCTCTCTCTCTCTCTCTCACAGCTCACTTTCTCCAGTCCTGTAAGGACCCAACGCAAGAATAACGAGCTTTATTACCAGGCTCGCACGCCAGCGCGATCCGCACCCGTCTCCGAATCCAACTTGGATTCGGATATCCATTCTTGCAAAACGAGCCACCTTGAACCGTTGGAACTATAGGTGGGGTCCACACGACCGTAGGGTAGTCGATCTTGATCGTCCATGCAGGGTACAGACTTGGATCTTGCCCAATATCCGTTTTAAACGACGAGTTGAAGAGAGTTGGCTGATTGGTTGCTGGAACGAAAACTCATGAAAACCATATTATCTTGACGAGAGAAGTCAGATGGACGGTTTGGATTTTACGATGGGGCCCACCCCGACGGTCGCAAGGAGGCCCACACACGTCAGCGTGCGGACGCTGTAACAGCGTCCGCTGTTTTCGCGGAGAGAAACCGGTGCGAGGTGGGAGTCTTCTTCCACCCACGCTACGTGCGGTGCACGTACACCCACCCCGGGGTTCCACTTTCACGTGGGGCCCACCTGTTGTGATCACCGACGGACGGTGTGGATGAAACCAGCGGCGAGCGTCCGCTCGCGGCACTGACAGCGGACGAAGAAGAAGAAGAATCATCTTCCAAACACGCGGTCAACGCGGGTTGACCGCGCATTGATGGTGCACGGGATGCACGTGGGTCCCACCGTGATGTATATACAAAATCCACTCCAATCATCAGGTAGGCCAAGTTATTTTAGGGTATGACACCAAAAATGAGACGATTCCGAAGTTAGATGGCCCACTTATGGCCTGATTTCTGATTAGAGCGTTTATAGAATGATCGGAGGGTTGAAATTTAACATGTATGGTTGGATCGTGTCCTAGAACTAGTATATAAGGTTTTGTACGGTAATGATTACCTGAAATCGTGATCTATGCCAGTATCCTATAACTTGAGTTCACTTAATACCCTATTTTTCTGATTTATTGTAGATTATACGAAACCCGCCACTTCTACCCTATTTCAGTATTCGTGTGGAGCCTTCTAGTGAAAGGATCATACCATAATCCTCACAGGTCGTTTAATATTAACTCATTCATTAATTATTTAATTACTTAATTATTAAATTAAAGTATTAATTAAATTATCTTTGAATTCTAGCGCAACTACTGTAAAACCAGGGTTATTACAGTAGATATATGATGTCATCCGCAGGTATTCCCAAGTTATGCTCTGATACCAACTTCTGTCACGCCCCAAACTCGGGGACCGGGCTCACTAAATTCCCGATCGCCGACCTTGGTGCCAACAGCCTCCGTAGTACCCCATTCTCGGCTTCTAGCTCTCATGTGCCAGGTTCCGATCCTGGGATCCTACCAAGAGAATTTTCAGGGTAAATTTTTTTTTGTACAGGAGCATAAACAAAACCATAAAACATCATCAAATATCCACTAATAAGTTTGTTGAGTACAGTACTGGAAAGGGAAATACAACATGAATCAGAAGTCCAAAATATCAGGTACATGAACCGCGCTCAACGCTGCTGATAGGCTCTAGTACCTGCAGTGTAAACAAACGTGCATGAGCTTCCTACGAAGCCCAGTAGAGTGCGTGTGTGCGCGTGTGATGCATATGACAAGTATACAGATATCAGAGTAAGCGAAAGTAGTAGAGGGCTAAGTTATTAAGTTTATGAATGCTGTCAGCCATCCCAAGGCTATGCAATGCAAGGGCCTACATGGCCGAGTGTTACATGCTAGAGATGCAATGCAAACACGTCAATCCTCAACTGATCCACATATCAAAATAGTTATCATCTGGGACATCACCGGGGTCTAGTATACTCTAATATTGGCCGCCGCACATCGCACGCGTAACCAAGCGAGTAGAAAAGACCTCATTATCCGCCTCGTCAGTGGTATGCCAATGCCCACCCGGCTCGCCGATAGCGGACCCATTCCATGAGCTGGTCAGACTCGACCTAGCTTACAGCCCACTTCACCCGGGCGGATAAGGTCACACTCCTTTCCAACCGACCTCGACACAGTGGGAGACGCGGCCTACTGGTATTTGGCACACGGGCGCTCATGTTATCCACTCGGTCTCGACGTTGGAGCATCCTACTGGTACCACAGGGTTTAGGGACTTTCACCCAAGGACATCCATAGCGCCCACGTACTAGAACAAGTTTCCGGTGTCCAATACTGCCAACCATGATGTGACTATGGTGGCCACCACCCTGATGCTGCTAGGGTGTGAAAGCGATCGTGACATACATAATGCGAAATGCATGAGTCATACAATCCAAATCATGTACCAACTTACGCATACTGCGCAATCATGTGGGGCGACCCTGTCTCACACGGGTCCCCTAAGTATAACAAGCCAACTAGCATATGCTATGGTTAATCAGGATCCACAACAGGCATACAAATGATGCGTATGGGCATATGAATGAGCATGGTATTCATTATACTAAGCATGTTATCAGTGTGACTTATCAAGCTAATCAAACTAGCATGTTACCAAACATATCATGTAACATTGGCCTTAAAAGGCCCAATACATATCTAAAGAGAGTGGGACCCAGACTGTGGGTCCCATCGGAAATGTAAAAGTCTTCGTGGCATAGCCCACTTGAGACCACATCGGCCCCATACTTGGGCCTACACATACAAGATAGGCCGGCAAAATACGTGTACGACATGGATAAGACATATACATCCTGGTGGAGCTAACCAATACATCACGTTGAGACCCATAGGGTGGGCCACCTGCTGGGCAGCGGTGTACCCATCTAGTCCCAATAAGTTTTGAATCAAGCAGATATTTGTGTTTCCTCCTTCATCCATATCCATGTGATCTTATGAACCGGTTGGATAGCAAATAAACATCACTGTAGAACCTAGAAAGGTTTCAATGTTGGAAATCATTATCCCTACTATAGCATGGTCCACTTGACATTAGGATATGCTTAAAATTTGGGCCCAGCCACTTATGAATAGGTTGGGTGACAAATAAACATCATTGCAGGTCTAGGAAGGTTTCAATGGTGGAGATCATCATTCCCACTGTTGTCTCGTGGCATGGCCCACTTACCGTTTGGATATGCTTAAGTTTTGGGCTCAGCCACTAAAATGGGCTGGGAAAAACATATGGACGGCACACGTATTCTAGGTGGGCCCAACGAGTGGGGCCCATTGACAATGCCCCTATAAGAGTAAGCTGCTGGGCAGCAGCGTCCCCTGGATGCTCTCTGTCCAACAGCAGCAGTTTATATATTTTTATTTATTTATTTTTTTTATAAACTCATCAAGTGGGGCCCACAGAAGTTCCCGATCAAGCTGATATTTTTGTTGTCCCTTCCTTCATGTATGTGTGAACTTATGAACAGGTTGGATCTCAAATAAACATCATGGTGGGCCATAAAAAGGTTTCAACGGTAGGGCCACTGTCCCTACTGTTTTCTGTGGTGGGGAGCCCTCGAGACTTGGATCTGACTCATTCTTGGGGTCATGCCCTAAAATGATGTCCCCAACTGGATGGACGGTGTGGATACAGCACATGCATCATGGTGGGGCCCACGAGTGGGCCACCAGCTGGCCGAGCCAGCGTGCAAGGACGTTGGTATGCCCAGCGTCAGAGGCGCTGCCTCCTTCCTTCCGTTTTCTTCTTCTTTTCTTTTTCTTTTTTTTTTAAGTTCATATCAAGTGGGGCCCACATGGGTCTGATCCACTCCGTTCATCAGGTTCCCCATCTCATGAGGGACCCAACAAGCCCCATATTGGATATACAAATCCATCTAGAAACGTTAAGGTGGGCCAAAAGATTCTGACAGTAGGAATCATTGTTCCCACTGTTTCATGCGGTGCGGTCCACATAAGATTTGGATCAGCTTCATATTTGGCCCCTGCCCCTAAAGTGATCTAGGAAAACAGATAGACGGCGTGGATTACACACAAACATCAAGGTGGGTCCCACGAGTGGGGACCCCATTCCAACATCCAAGTGACGCTGGACGTTCCAGCGTCAGGACGTCCAGACGCTGGACGTCCAGCACATGTATTTTTTTCCCTTTTTTTTGTGCTTATCTTAAGTGGGGCCCACTTAGGGACAATCCACCCCATCCATCATGTTCTCCTGGTCGTTGGGGTCCTAACAAGCCCAATATTGGGCAGGTGACGTGGTCCACAAACATCACGGTGGGTCCGGGAAGTCTTAACAGTCGGCTTCACCATCTCCACTGTTTTCAATGGTATGGCCCACCTGAGATCTGGATCTTCTTCATGTTTGGCGCCCAGCCCTAAAATGGGCTGGAGAAACAGACGGACGGCATGGATCTAATACATACATCAAGGTGGGTCCCACGTGTGGGGACCTATCCACGCCCAAAAGGGGCTGTAGCCCACGAGCTGCTGGGCAGCAGCGTCCCCTGGACGCTGACTGTCCAGCGGCCCCCCTTTCCTTCTCTTTTTTTTTAATTATTATTATTATTATTATTATTATTATTATTATTACAAAGTGGGGCCCATTCATGGATGATCCAATCCATCCATCAGGTTGTCCACCACCAGATGGGCCCAAAAGAAAAGGAAAAAAAAAGAAAGGAAAGAAGGAAATGGGGGATTTATGTACCCCTTGCACTCACCTCAAAGGATGGACGGTTGGATTAAATTGGGTTGACGATTGGATGATACGGACGGTCCGGATGATGGTTGGGGTCCTCCAAGCTTGGATCTCCACCCTCAAAACCTAGATCTCCCTCCAAATCTCTCTCTTCTCTTAAATCTCTCTCTTTCTCTCTCCTTTCTCAAATCTCTTTCTCTTTTTCTCTCTCCTCTCTCTCTCTCTTGCAAATATGGGAAGTGAGGAAGCCTCCTATCCCCCTATGTATGGTATTGTATGGGGGGAGAGAGAGAGAAGCAATCATGGGTGATGATGGGTAGCATGGGAGAGAGGGATGGGGGGTATGGTGTGAGGGTTGACTTTGGAGGAGAGAGAGGGATGGGGGGTATGGGGTGTGTAGGCTAGGGTAATAATAGGGGTATGGGTGTGTAGAGTAGGGGCATGGGTTTGATTGATGTGACATGGTCTTGAAATTTACGCAAGTAGGGCCCACGACACACGCACGTTGTGCGGCCCACCTCGGATTACGCAATCGATCATAACTTTCACACCGGGTATCGCAATGGGGCGTGCCGCGCGGCGTTGGAATAGAGCGCCTACGCGGTCGCCGGGATATAGGTCTCGGGTCGATGCGGTACTATAACAGGGTCGCGATCAAGGCTCGCTAATCTGATCCGTCCGGGACGTACCGGCACCGGAAATTAAGCGTACGGAGGGCAAATAAAGGTACGGGTCTTACACTTGGCACATTTGTTAGACCTAAAATAAGTCTCCAAGGGGAGCCACTAACACGGGTGTATACGTGTAGGTTATGAAGAACGTGTAAACTCCCCAATAGGGTGGATCCGTGTTAAAACACCTATGTTGGGAGGAACCTGATTTAAACTCTCTTTAGTGAATTTCGGTGTACTCAAGGGGTGAGTACTTGAACCAAGAGTGGAGTAGACACATATTCGAACCACTATATATGCTTGTGTTTGTAATGTATTTGAGCACATTGTTAATTTAACATTGTATATTTAATTATTTAATTATGAATGTTTGATAGAATGTATGCTAAGCACTAAATAGACACATTCACAAACAAAATATATTTTCAATAATTAGTGTAAACTTGAGCTTATTTGATCCATTCTCATATAGTATACATAGGTTACATAGAGTATGTGCTTGATCAAGTTAAATCATATGTTATTCTATGCATGCTTAGACTAGTTAGTTTAATTGCTTAATCATATGCTAGTCTTGTGATTGGACCCACTTAGGCTTAGAAGCAAAAGTATTTTTGCTTGCTTAATATAGATTGCTAATTAATTTAAATAGGCAAAAAGAATTTCAACAAGGTCCTAATCACCCCCCCTTTAAATCTTAGCCATAATTCTAGTTGCTCTGCCAAGCTTCCGCGTATAAGCATAAGGTATTGTGTTAGACTACCGACGCAGTTTCAATTGGTATCAAAGCGAGTTGCTATTCAAGGACTTAACCGTCTAAAGTGAGATTCGATACCAGAGCACTAGTATAATGTTTAACCAAGATGGGAGTGTCATTAATTGTCCACCGTACTTTGACGGGTCCAACTATGCCTATTGGAAGGCTAGGATGAGGATTTTCTTACAATCCTTGGACCGTTCAGTTTGGGTAAGCATACAACGTGGATATTCCACACCCATGGAACAACTGAAGGTTGATGATAAAGAAATTTTCATTCCCAAAGACGATGAGAGGTGGAATGACAATGAGAGAGCTCAATACATAGCTAATGTCAAAGCTCTCAATGCGATTTGTTGTGCAGTTTTCCCAAATGAATTTCAACGCATACTCACATACGTAACCATAAAAAAAGCGTGGGACATTTTAGAGGTTACTCACGAGGGAATTAGCACAGTAAGACGCTTGAAGATTCAGCTCTTAACCACAAAATTTGAAAATATAAAAATGGAAGAGTCTCAAACTTTTATTGAGTTCAACATCTTATTGTCTGATATTTGTAACTCCATGTTTACCTTAGGAGAAAGGGTTTCGGAAGGTAGGATTTGTAGAAAAATACTTAGGTCCCTCCCAGAGAAATTTAGTTTCATAGTTATAGCGATGGAAGAGTGTAGAGACATAGACAACTATTGAGCTTTGAATTGTGCATAATCTAACCCCAATTCATCACACATTATGCATGATTTTCACTATTAAAAGATTTATCTTATATGTGTATTTGTGATTGTAGGAATGAAAGACAGATCTCATGAATTCTATGATAAAAGACTCACTTTAGAGAATTGACGAACGAAGGAGAAAGAGCCCAGAGGTGGAGGAAAGAAGCAAGAAAGAAAGAGAAGAGAAAAAGAAGAAAATACAAAAATAGGTCTCAAGGACCGGTCCTCAGGAGTCCAGAAATTCATATTTCAGGCCAAACCTTGCTGGACTGTTTTTGAACATTTAAGACCAGTCGCCAAACCGATCCTCAGATGCAAAGACCGAATTTCAGACCAGTCTTCAGAGTCAAAGACTGGTCGTCAGACCGGTACTCAGCGTTCCAGAAACTCCGATTTTCAGTTTTGTTCGTTTGTATATGGGTAAAGACTGGTCGCCCGATCGGTCAGCCACCGACCCGACTACGTAAGAACTTATGAAATTCTCAAAGATTCCAAGTCAATAGATAATTTTTATATAAAAGGATACATCTAACTCTCCTTAAGGCATCCTAAAAGAGTCCCAGTCATGTTAGATGTGGAGAAGATCAAAGGGGAGCTTCTACAACTCTGTTTTCTGAGTTTTTCTAGTTCTAGTTTATGTTTTTAGTAGTTTTTCTTTTAAGTTTTAGTTCAACCTTCTTCATGGTTGGCTAAACCTCTTAGCTAGGGCTAAGAGGTGAAGCTTATACTCATTTACAATGCTTAGTTTGTTTAATTAAAGTACTTTGGGATTTAACGATGAACAATTCTAGTTTTGGTTTGAAATAAAGTTGATAGTTTTAGTTTAATCTTCTATCTCTTGTGATGTTTTTACATGGGATGTTTTAATTTACTAAGATTGATCAATGGGGTGTTACTGAGAGGACTTTGGGTTTTAGAGATCTTAGATTCATCATGATGTAGTGGATGCTATATGGTCTTACAAACCAAGTTTTCTAAGTGTATATCTAGAACTAAACTAGAAGAAGTTCATCTCTTTTGGTTTGATCTAAGACGGATGTCTTATGTATTGATATTGATTTGATTGAATTTCAATTCAAGATTCTAAATCAAGTCTAGTGACAGGATTTGAGGAAGAACCATGAATGTGATTTCACTTGTTTTGTGAAGGATTGGCATGTGTGATTGAATACGCCTAATGCCTTAGTTGTTATGAGAGAACTATATCAATAGATGATTCATCCATGTTAGATATGTTATCATGATTTGATTGCTCCATATTCCGATTGGATAGGGATAGCACTCCGATTCAATTGAGTTATCGCTTGAATGGTTAAATTGACATCATGAATGATTATAAGTGGATCATTGGCAGTCCAGTGTTTAGTTTCCTGATTTATTCCAAAAATAGATTATTTTATATTTCTAAAATCCATCTTTTAATCTAAATTCGAATTTAGATAATCTTAATTACATAATTTAGAATTGTTACAACAATTCCTGAAGACAATCTCGGTCTCACGATCAAATTATTACTATATCGCAACCTTGCACTTGGGGTTGGCGAACAAGTTTTTTGCACTATTGCTAGGGATTAGGTTAATAGTTCTAAATTTTATAGTTAGGATATAGTTTGGTTAGATAGGTTAGGCTAGGATTTTTTTCCTAGTAGGTTTTTCTAAGAATTTTTCTACTACTAACAGTTTTTGTTTGTTTTGTAGGATTCTCTTTGGCTAACCTAGTTCTTCAATCCGGTAACATTGTTCTAACTTAGAACTTTTCTTGCTTTTTAGTAGTTTTCATATTTTTAGATTTTAGGTTTAGTTTTAGTCTGTGTGGTTTATGCCCCATTGGGAGCGTGATCATACATTACAACTTCTAAGTGAGGGAGGTTTAGTTGAAGGTTTAACTAATCACAAATGAGTTTAAAAACATTTAGGAAATCCTAAACCGTCTGAAATTATGGCTGAGAATGAACTAAACATTGTTGAGAATGTTAAGCATGATGCACCACCAAATAGGACAACACATAATGAGAATGAGGTACGCTATGTTCCTCTGGTTAAAACATTGCGAGATTATCTACAACCGGAGAGAACAACCATGTCTTCCTACATTATCTTTCCACTCAACGCAGGAAATGTGGACCTTAGACCGGGAATCATCAAATTACTTCCAAAATTCTATAGACTTGATTCTAAAAGTCCATATGTACATTTGAGTGAATTTGATGAAATTGTTAATACCTTGCAATTTAATGACGTCTCCCAAGACGTAATCAAATAAAAATTGTTTCCTTTCTCTCTAAAGGACAAAACCTAAAAGCATCGGGACATGGGTAGAGATGACCCGGGAGTTCCTTAAAAAGTACTTCCTGGTTCGTAAAATCAATGCACTAAGACAAGCCATTATGAACTTCTCCCAAAAAGGAGATAAGACATTTTTTCAATGTTGGAAGATGTTCAAAGATCTTTTATTAGAATGCCCACATCATGGTTATGAAAAGTGGCGTTTGATTGACTTATTCCAGACAGATTAAGTTCAAACATGCGCCAATTTGTCCAGATGACCTGTAATGGTAAATTTTTTAACAAAGAGCCTGAGGATGCTTGGGATTACTTTGATATGCTAGCTAAGAATTCCCAATCTTGGGACATCTCTACCCTGACTAGTAATCCCAAGTTAGCCCCAAGAGAAAAAGGAGTACATTGTTCGCTCCCCAAGTGTAGGGTTATGATGTAATAATAAATTCGGAAAGACCGAGTATCGTCCCACAGAGATTTGTATGTGGAGATTCTCTGACATTATCTAAAATAACCTAAAATCGAAATCATATTAAGAACTAAATCTGTAAAAGAATAATTTGGAATAAAACGGTGAATATGAGAAGTAATAATCACTCTAAAAGGCACTAGAGCATCATGGATCCACTTTTGATGGTTTTCAATGCATCAACAGAACTAGGTCTCTCACAACTCAATAGAAATCGAATTTCTATCTCTATCCGATTAGAATATGGAGCGGTTCAATCAACACTTATATAAAACAGTTGCTTGTTCATTGATTTGATTCCCATAATAATGCTCAGGCCTTGGGCACACTCAATTGTATAGGCCAAGCCTCTTTCCAATCTAGTTGAGATTCACAACCATAGCTTTCATCAAATCTTGTCACTAGACTTGACTACAACCAATGATTAGAACTCTAATTAAATCAAAATCAATCAGCAAACATCTATCTCAAATTATCATAAAGATTAGAACTTTAGTTTGAATGAGTTCTCACATGAAGATCGTGTCATTGTACACAAGACAATCAAAGAGTCTATCATGCCCAGAGTCGATGATAGATCAATGAACTACACAAGTATCAACAATACCAAAAGGTAAGCTACTAGGTTTAGATTCACTAAGAAGCACATGAGCCCGAAGTCATCGAAAGATCAAAGCAAAAACTGAACTAGTACTTTATTCAAACTCATATTAAACCAAATTCTTCAATCAAAGCATAAAAAGGAAACCTAGGTTGCATCAATCTATAAAAAAATGAATCAAAAGCTTCACCTCTTAGCCTTAGCTAAGAGGTTTTAGTTCATCTCTAACATCCTTGAACTAGAAGCCTCAAAATAAAATTAAAAAAAAAAAAAACTAAGAAATAGAAGAAAACTAGAAAGAAATCCTTCTCCAAAGCTTCTTTAATCTTTCTCACGTCCTAGCATCCTCTGAGGATGAAGAGAAAGTATCTTTTTATAGCACAAACCGCCCACTGATGAAGAATCTTCTAGACTTGCGCAGCAAAATCCGGATTTAGAAGTATCCTAGTGCAGTCAGGACGTTGGCCGATCGGCCTTCACGAAAACACTCTAATGAAAATGTTGCTTCTGGAGGGCATGGCCGGCCGGTCGGTCAGACTATAAAATGTGATTTTTCACTCTTCTCTTTCTCTATCTCCATTGCATCTTTCTTTCATCTTTTGTCCTTTCTTCCATTGATCTTCAAGGCATGTAAATTGTGTCTTTTATCATCATATGATTGAAATCTCTCTCGCATTCCTACAAACAAAAAACCATGTATTATATTCGTCTTTAAATCATAAGAACCATGCATAATGTGTGATGAATTGGGGTTAGAATATGCACCATTCAGAGCTCAACATACATGCATTAAATGGGGAAGATGATTTGAATGCAAGGGTGGCAGGTCTCACAAAGAAGGTTGAGGCCATAGAATTAAGGAGTGTCAACATGATAAGTACTGGTGAGGTCGTTGAGAGTGTATGTGGTATCTGTGAGAGTGATGTTCACTCAGCAAAGGATTGTCCAACAATCCCTGCATTTCAAAATATTTTGTAAACTCAAGCGAACACCATAAACGCTTACCAACGCCCCTTTAGTGCACCAAATTCTAACTTGCATAATCCTGATTGGCGATGTCAACCAAATTTTAATTGGAAGAATAGACCCATGGAAAATACAAATAATGCTTCCTAAGGGCCTCCCTAAAAGAGCACTCCTAAGGATACATTTGTTAGTGCACTTTTCTATGGCATACTAGTGCACCTTGTTTGCCAATTACTTAGGTCAGTGAGTCTAATGTCAGTTGAGCTTAATGAAGACGAAGACTGAAGACTCAAGCGAACCTGCTGCATTAAGGAAGAAAAAACAGGTAAAAGAGATGCCTTGGTGAGACTTGAGCCTTAAACCTTGACCTGTCCAAAATCATAACCTCTAGATGACTGTGACCATTAGGCATACCCTTAGTCATCTTAGATTGGCCTTAGGTGTTCCTAAAGATCACCAAAATAATGGTCAAGAGGTTGCATGTTCTACTATAAAATGAAACACATAATGCAACAGAAATACATGCCTGACCAGTCGCCCGACCGGTCGGCAACAGGCCTATATGGGACAACGAGCTTCAACTGTAAATTATTATCTCTGGGGATAATACGACCGGTCGGCGACCAACCAATTTGAGACAGCAAACTTTAACATGTCTGGCCTTAATACGACTGGTCACCCAACCAGTCGAGGACCCCAGTCCGACAGATCGGTCGATCGGTCAGACAGAGCCGTTTATAGCCGTTTTATTGCTGTTAGGGGCTTTTCTATATAAAGGCTTGGCTCGATTTAAGGGGTAGAGAGTGAATTTTTTAGAGGATTGAAGCCACCATTGTTGAAGAACATTAGAGGCTCAATTCCTAACATTTACAAGACATTTTCCTTATAATTTAACACAAGAATAGAGCGTTCCAAGCTCAAAGAAGAAGATGATCTTGCCCCTCTTTAAGCTCTAGAGTTTAAATCTTTCTTGATAGTCATATCCTTATCCAAAGCTCTAAAATGAGATCTTTGTAGGTAAGCAACTCTAGAAAACCCATTCCCATTAGTTGTAGAGTTCTCAAATCTACCCTCCTATCACCTTAGGCATCTCAAATACATCACAAGCAAGGTGATTGATCAAGTGTAGCTGAGGCATTGGTGATGTAACGGCAACATGATTGGGGGAGCAAGGGAAGCTGATTGAAGCACAAGAAAGCGGAGATCAAGCAACCCGAAGCGGCGCTGAACAAGGGGCTCATCCGACAAGTGAGGTTGTCTTTATTAAGAGTCATTTCACTCAATTCCCTATAAGAGTTGAGTGTAGTTATTTGTCAAACTCGAACTAGGGTCATTTGCCGATCCTTGGCACGTTTGTTGGGCCTAAAACATTCAGGGACGTTTATCGTTCCTTAACATATTTGTCGGGCCAAAATTAGTCTTCAAGGGGGAGCCTCTGACACGGGAGTGAACGTGCATTGGGTTGAGAGTTAGATTTGTCCAAAACTCCATTTATGGTTGAGATGTGAACCATTAAAACCTCTGTGTAAAGGTTGAGAGGTGAACCTCATTTAAAACACCCGATAGTGAATGCCGGTGTGCTCAATGGGGTTGAGTACTTAAATCGAAAGTGGAGTAGACCCAAAGTTGAACCACTATACATGCTTGTGTTTGTGATTTATTTGAGCACATTGTTATCTTAGTATTATATGTTTAATTATTTAATTATGAATGCTTAAATAGGAATGTATGCTAGGCACTAGATACGCACATCCACACACAAGATCTACTTTCACTAAGTAGGGTAGACTTGAGCTCATTGATCCCTTCTCATAAGTCTACATAGGTTGCATAGATTAAGAACTTGAATTGTTTAATCATTTTATTATCTATGCATGCTTAGACTATGTTGCTTATTGCTTAAATAATAGGTTAGTCTTGTGATTGGACTCACTTAGGCTTGGAAGCCGAAGTGTTAATGCTTAGTTTAAATTGTTAAATTGCATAAGTAGGTGAAAAAAAATTCAAAAAGTCCTAATCACCCCCCCCCCCCCCCCCCCCCCCCCCCCCCCCCTCTAGGACTTAGCCATAATACTGGTTGCTCTTTAAGCTTCCACACGTATACGCCTTTACAAGTGTGTTGATCCAAAAGGCGTAATTTCAACATTGAATGCATTCATGATTGGACAAGCTCAGATAAATCAATCCAACATGCAAGCCATAAATGCACTTAAAACGTCGGTTGAAAGAATTGAGACACATTTAGGAGTTAGAGATCAAGGGACCTTTCCGGCCCAACCTTAGCCTAACCCCAAGGAACAACTTGAATTGAATACCAATTCTTCAACCTATCATGTGGAACACATTCAAGCCGTCACCACTCTTAGAAGTGGTAAAACAATTGAAAAATCTGAACCGATGAAGGCTGCAAAGCCTAATGAGCCGGTTGATTCTAAGAGTGATGGTGAATCGAGCAATGCTCCACAAGACAAAGAGTCGAAGCATGTGTATAAACATGCAGCCCCATTCCCCCAATGTCTTGTCTCAACCAAAATGCCAATTAAAAATCAGGACATCCTAGAAGTTTTCCAACAAGTAAAAATCAACATTCCCTTATTGGATGCAACTATGTCAATTCCTGCATATGTCAAATTTCTAAAAGGATTTATGTGCCTTAAAGCATAAGAAAACATGCACAAGAGGACATTTTTTATAAAACAAGTGTTATCATACAATAAAACACTCCCCCCAAATTCAAAGATCCCGGAAGTCCTACAATCTCTTGATGATAGGTTACTTCCAAATCAATAGAGCACTTCAAGATCTAGGGGCTAATGTTAATTTGATTCCTTACTTGGTCTATGAGCAACTTGGACTTGGTGAATTAAAACCCATCAAGATAACTTTACAACATGCAAATCGCTCCATTAAAGTACCGAGAGGGGTGATTGAGGATGTGTTAGTCCAAATCGATAAGTTCTACTACCCGGTAGACTTTATCGTCTTAGATACACAAGCGGTTACAAATGCATGCACTTAAGTTCCTGTCATCCTAGGTCGACCATTCCTAGCAACCAGCCAATGCTATAATCAATTGTAGGAATGGAATTATGAAAATATCCTTTAGGAAATATGACAATGAAGCTTAATGTGTTTCATTTACATAAACAACAAGAGGACGAGGATGAAGATGAAGATGAGATCCACATGATTAACTTCATTGATACCATAATGGATGAGGATGAGCCACCTTCAACTGAATTTTCTAAAACCTTAGAGGTTTGCTTGGCTCATTCTAAGGATGAAATAATTTTAAATATTGATGACGCCTTGGAAGAGCCAAAATCTGAAAATTTGATTGACAAGACACCAATTAGTTGATTTAAATAATTTTTTTGTGCAGGAATTTGATGGATTTGTGCTTGATTTGACTACGAAGAGGCCAATTTCTGAAAGTGTAGGGGTCAATGACTTATTTCAACCTACACAAGTGACCGAGAAGGTGGAAGTTTCCTATGCTCTAGAAGAGTGTTTGGCATATTTTGAGGATTCTGATGATCCTTGCTCCGTGACATCGTCAATGCCTTAAGAAAAACTTCACCGGTGCCCAAAAAGATCCATTCCACAGAGTGTAAAGCTGAATCATCAATTATGGAAGCACCGATAAAATCTGACTATGTGGAGACCATACCGACCTATAAAGAAGAAATCCAAGTCACCACATCTCTTTGGTTTGTTCAAACTAAAGTGCAACATCTCTAAGATGATCCTTACTTGATTAATTTTTTTCCCAAACAAGTTGGAAATGACATTCATATTTAATGATTTTCAACCAAAGAAATTCTCCTTTCCTAATACATGAGGTGACAATTTTAAGAAACTTGCTAAAAAAATTTCAGCAGGATTTTTAATAGTTTAGAATGATGAATATGCCCCATGTTCACAATAAAGCAAGATGGTGGATGGTCTTATTGAGAAACCTTTTACTCTACCTTAATAATTTTGCTTGATTCCATTCCTTTCGATGATCATGTGTATCAGGATTGACCTGCTAGTCTGATGGAGGTATAGACTAGTTTCAATTAGTTTTATTTGTTTTTGTTGTTTGAATTTGTAGAAGAACACTTTTGACTCTCTCAGGTACTCTCGTTCTCACTCTCCTTTATTTTATCATTGCTCTCATGTCATTGCATATGTTTTTACATTGGGGACCATGTAAGATTTTGGTTGGGGGTGAGATTCCTAGATGAATTTACTAGTATTTGTGACATTTCGAGCAATTTATGCTAAAAATTCTGATTTTTCTGATTTTAAGACTCTTTTGGAAGCTTTATTTCTATGAAATCAATTATATGTAAATATGAGAGGAACGGATGTGAAGTGATTTGTTTTGAAAACTCTTAGAACTCCTTTAATGTAGTAGTTTTTCTAGATGAGTTCTCCTCTTTATATGGTTGATAGAAATTTTGAACACTTTGAAAATCTAGCTCACATTAAACGATTCTCATGATTGAAAGGATTACAAAGGATATGTAGATTAATTAGATTATGATCTAAAATATTGAAGAACTAAGCTGGAGATCTTTGTCCATCACATTCAGGAAAATATTTCAAGAAAAGAAAGTTTAAGATATGAATTTCTAAAAATCATATCTCATATTTTGATATGAAAAGACAAGTTAGGGACTATGTTGAAAATCTGTTGAAATACACCGAAAAGGGCTACCTATCACCATCCAGGAGAGGGCCAATAACCCAAGCTAGGAATTGGGAAGTAATGTGAAAGTCGTTAAAGGAATGGTAAGATAAAATCCTGTCATGAGCTTGTGATGATCTATACACTTTGGATTTATAATCTAGTTGATCTATGAAAAGGAGTAATCCTGGAAATTTATGAGAAGAACACTCACTAAGCACACTAGAACACACTTGCTTGGATTGTTCTATTTGTCAAATAATTATCTGAGACTCTATTTGAAAAACTCACTATGTTTTAAGAAGATTAAGATTTAAGATATTGATTGCTTCTTATTTCTGAATTTCACATTCACATGTCTTGGAGTTTATAGAATATAGTTTCTGAAAGAGGTTTAAGTTAGGGAGTTGGATTCGTTTCACGCATGTTTTGCTTGGGACTAGCAAAATGCTGGTTGGGGGTGTGTTGAACTTTGAATTATGCATATTTGAACCCCAATTCATCACACATTATGCATGGTTTTCACTATTAAAATACTTATTTTATATGTGTATTTGTGATTGTAAGAATGAAAGAGAGATCTCATGATTCTATGATAAAAGACTCACTTTAAACACATTGAAGAATAAAGGAGAAAGAGCCAAGAGGTGGAGGAAAGAAGCAAGAAAGAAAGGGAAGAGAAAAAGAAGAAAATACAAAAAACGGTCTCAAGGACCGGTCCTCAAGAGTCTAGAAATTTAAATTTCAGGCCAAACCTTGCTGGACTATTTTTGAGCATTTAAGACCGGTCGTCAGACCGGTCCTAGGATGAAAAGACCAGTTGCCATACCAGTCTTCAGAGTTAAAGACCAGTCGCCAGATCGGTCCTCAATGTTCCAGTAACTCCGATTTTCAGTTTTGTTCGTTGGTTCATGGGCAAAGATCGGTCGCCTGATCGGTCGGCCACCGACCCGACTGCGTAAGAACTTATATAATTCTCGAAGATTCCAAGTTGATGGGCAATTTTTTATATAAAAAGACACCTCCACACTCTTCCTAAGGCATCCTAAAAGAGTCCCAGTCGTGCTAAAAGTGGAGAAGATCAAATGAGAGCTTCTATAACTCCATTTTCTGAGTTTTTCTAGTTTTAGTTTATATTTTTAGTAGTTTTTCTTTTGAGTTTTAGTTCAACCTTATTCATGGTTGGCTAAACCTCTTAGCTAGGGCTAAGAGGTGAAGCTTATACTCGTTTATAATGCTTAGTTTGATTTAATTCAAGTACTTTGGAATTTAATAATGAATAATTCTAGTTTTGGTTGAAATAAAGTTGATAGTTTTAGTTTAATCTTCTATTCTTGTGATGTGTTTATATGGGATGTTTTGATTTACTAAGATTGATCAATGTGATGTTGTTGAGAGGATTTTGAGTTGTAGAGATCTTAGATTCATCATGATGTGGCAGATGCTATGTGGTCTTACAAATCAAGTTTCTTAAGTGCTTATCTAAAAGTAAACTATAAGAAGTTCATATCTTTTTGTTTGATCTGAGACAGATGTCTTATGTATTGATATTGATTTGATTAAAGTTCAAGTCATGATTCTAAATTAAGTTTAGTGACAGGATTTGAGGAAGAACCATAAATTTGATTTCACTTGTTTTGTGAAGGATTGGCATGCGTGATTGAATACGCCCAATGCCTTAGTTGTTATGAGAGAACTATATCAATAGATGGTCCATCCATGTTAGATTTGTCATATTGATTTGATTGCTCCATATTCCAATTAGATAGGGATAGGACTCTAATTCCAATTGAGTTATCGCTTGAATGGTTGAATTGGTCTTGCGAATGATTATAAGTGGATCATTGGCGCTCTAGTGTTTAGTTTCCTGATTTATTCCAAAAGTAGATAATTTTATGTTTCTAAAATCCATCTTTTAATTTAAATTCAAATTTAGATAATCCCAGTTACATAGTTTATTATTGTTATGACAATCCCCGAGGATGATCTCTGTCTCACGATTGAATTATTACTACATCGCAACCTTGCACTTGGAGTTGACAAACAACAACATGAAAGTAGAAGAACTCGTAATTTCTCTATAAAATCATGAAGTACACTTTAAGGCCCCCTCTAAGAAGAAGAGCATCGCATTAAAACTTCTAATAAGCAAAAGGCAATTAAGAGTGAGTCTTTCGAAGAGAGTAGCGATGAGGATGAGAAATTAAATAAAAAAATTAAGAGATTCCTCAAATTTTAAAGAGAGAAAAGTTGTGACAAGAATGACAAGAATGGTGATAAATACAACGGGAAATCATCCAAATCTGTCTGATGTTAAGGCTGTAGTAATCGTGGTCATATTGCCCCGAATTATCCGAAAGCACCTAAACCAAAAGGTAAGAAGATTATGGCAGCAACATGAGATGACATGGAGGAGTCCAAATCTAAATCTAGTGACTTCACTACTGATGAGAGCAAAAAACCATTGAGAATTCTCATGGCCTCCACCACTACCTCTCTTCCCCCTAATCTAAGAGAGGATCCCGATCACTTTCTCTTTAAAGATAAGGAGTTCCTAACCCCTCACCACATGCTGAATTTCATGAGGTTGTTGAGGAAATTAGTTACCCTTAGGATGATCAAACTAGAAATAGTTAGTAAGGGTAGCTAGAAATGGATACTATAGAAAAATCTGAGGATTTTAGCTCCATTTTGTACTTAGGGGCATATCAAAGGATCCATGCCTCATTAGTCCTCCTTTAATAGTTTAGCATTTTGTGTTTTTTTTTTTATCTTTAAAATGTTAGACTGTCATCCTGCTGAGATTAACTAATCTTGCTGAATTTTATGCTTTATGTATGATAATCTTTACCTTGGTCATTTGCTTTAATGTTTATCTTAGAATAACCAATGTTGAGCTCTCAATTATATATATTCTAACCCCTTTTCATCACCACATTATGCACGGTTTCTATGATAAAAGACTTATCTAATGTATGCTTCTTGTGAATGTAGGAATAAGAAAGAGATCTTGTGACATGATGCTAAAAGACTTACATTAGAATGTCATTGAGGATCATGGAAGAAAGGAGAAAAGAGGGAGTGTAGAAGACATGAGAAAGGAGAAAGGAAGATGAGCCACGTGGAGGAAAGAAGTGAAGAGAGAAGGGAAGGGAAGACATGAAAAATCAGCCACATAGAGGTTCGACCGATCAAGACCGGTCGGCCACTATGGCATCCCTTTTCACATGCTGCTGGACAGCCACCCAAGTGAGTTCGATCGATCATGACCGGTCGTCCATGCACAGACAGCAAAGTGCAGATTTGCTGCATCTAGTAATGTGGGGAGTAAAGTGTAGACTTGCAAATTTGCTGCATCATGCACAGACAGCAAAGTGCAGACTTGCAGATTTGCTACACTTTCCTATTCCGGATTTCGGGTGTTCGAAGTGCGGAAGGACTCTCCGGTTTTACAATTCTTCCAAGTCGGTGACGCTTCTATGCTATAAAGGACACCTCCACCCTCTTCCTAAGGCATCTAGCAACGTGGGGGAGTAAAGGGATCAAGACCTAGGAGGCTTCCTAGCCTCCTAGAATGAGTTTTCTTCTTCTTATAGTTCTAGTTCTAATTTTAACCGCTTTCTTCTAGTTAACCTCTTAGCTAGAGCTAAGAGGTGAAGTTTGTAGTTAGTTTCAATGCTTTAATTCGTTTCTTCAAGTACCCTTTAGTTTAACTTTGGATTTTTAAACTTCTAGTTTGAATAAAGTATGGATTTTTAGAAGTTTTGTGAAAGTTTGTATACTCCGGACATGAGTTCCTTGTAATTCTCTGAGATTGCCATGATTGGGTTGTTTAGATTCAAACTGTAGTAACCCTAGAGCATGCCATAGTCTCTTGACATGGCTATTACTTTAAAGGCTACAGGTTAAGTTCTATGTGCTTCATTAGAACTAAAAATCTGATTTGCAGATTTAAGTGGGACTGTTTGTGCTTGAATGTTATATCCTCCAATTAGATGAGAGATGGGACTTGATTCTAATTATGTTGTGTTTGGATGAATGGATTGGTATTGAACTACGACAAGTGGATCCTTGAGGCTCTAGTCTCTTTCAATTCTCAGATTTTATCTACTTAGCTTACTATTTTCTTAAAAATTGAATTTCTTAACTTCTAGATTCAAGTTATTAGAATGAATTAATTTACCTCTTTCCCTGTAAATCGACCTCGATCTCACTGAGTTATTACTACATCCCAGCTTTGCACTTAAGGCGAGCGAACAACCAATTATGCATGATCAACTAGGCTTAGATAGTTACATTTTCTTATTGATCATGTTTCATCATGCTCCATGTTTTAATGTTCATTCACCATATATTCTCCTAGTTAGCATGTGTTTATAATTAAAACTACGACACTCTAATCTCTCATTCCCTAAACTTAATTGATGTATCATTAAGGGGAACAGATTGGTTTGTCAATTGCTGACAAAATGGGGGAGAAAGATCAAGTCCCACCAAAATAAGTTTTTTGTTTTGTATTGCAGAGGTTGACAGGTTATAGGGGAGCAATCAAGAGGAGTATTGCTTAGTGTTACATGTCTAAGTGTATTTCGAGTTGTAATCTTTCAATCTGACATGTAATGTATTTGTTGTTTTGGTAATATCATTGGTATGGACCATGACACAGTCTAGGTTAGGTTTTTGTCACGTAATTGACAAAGGGGGAGATTGTTAGTACATTTTTTTTATGGCATACTAATGCACCTTATTTGACAATCATGTGCATTCATGTGTTATAATGTCGGTTGAGCTTGACAAGCTAAAGACTGAATATTCAAGTGGACAAGCATTATCAAGGAAGAAGAAACATGTAAAAGAGATGCCTTGGTGACCCTAAGCCTTTGAATCTGACTTGGACCAACTAGGAAAACCATTAGCCATCTTCATTAGCCTTAGATCATATAGGAAAACATGATAAGTTAGGCTAATTATAAAGGTTCAAGCTGTTGTAAATGAAATAGCACATACAACAGTTTTCGAGTGGACTTCGATACATTAGAGTACAGTCTCGATAAGACTTCGATCAATCGGAGAACAAGTTCGATCGATCAAACATATGTCCAACAACATTCCAAACTCTCTGGACAGTTCTTCTGTCAATCGAACACATCACTTCGATACATCAAAGTTGATGTTTCAATCAATCGAAGATTGGTTCGATCAATAAAAAATATGTCCAGCGACATTGCTGAACTCTCTATTAGAACTAGAAAATGCTCAAAGGCAGTTTTCTTGTGTTTCCTTGTTCTGGAGAGTTTCTGAGTATAGAGACATTCATAGATAATAAGAAGCATTCACAAAGTATACACGAGAAGAAATATCATAAGGTGAATTTTATTCAAGATATTCTGAGATCTTTTACATTATAAGCTATGATATTGATCATGAGCCCTTAATTACATCAACGGATGATCACCCTTGATTAAAAGGCAAAAGTAAATAAATGCATACATTATAGATAAATTAAATAAAGCAAATGAGGAAATATCAATGTAAATCATGCATACCATAGAGAACACAAAGATTTTTACGTGGAAACCCTTGCGGGAGAAAATCATGGCACAAAGCAACAAAACTCCACTATGGATAATGTTTGTACAATAGATGGGGTATTCGAGAAAAGGCCTGGATAGATTGAGCATGTGACTAAGTCATCAGGGACTATGGTCTTTGAGTTCATGGTCATAGAGACTTTTTATTTTCTTGTTATGGACTGAGCCATGCTTTTAGGTAAGTCGGATGTCTATGTCCCATTTTCTTTCGGGTTGTCCAGGTTGAAGGACTGTCAAGATTTTTAATTGAGTGGTGCAACGCTGAGCCCTCTTCCTGTATTTTTATGACGGGTAACTACTGGAGTACACGAGCATCAACTATTGGTCGGCATGACCCAAGGCCCTCTTCCCATATTTTTATGATGGGTGACCTAGAGAATGCATGACTCAACTGCCTGATCGAGGATTTTAATCGAGTGGTGCAACAATGGGCCCTCTTCCCATATTTTTATAACTGGTGACTACTGGAGTACATGAACATCGATTGTTGGTTGGCATGACCTGTAACACCCCAAGATTTCGGCTCCCGTGTACATCACGACGGCCGAATTCCCAAGGTTATTTGGAATGTGTGAGGGTTATACCCCTTACATAATTTTCACACAAACATGCACATTTCATACTATTTGGAAAATCAAAAGCAAGATGGTGAAACCAAACTTATATATTATTTCATTAACTAAACCAAATCATCAAACCATGTAACCATCATTCATTTAAACATCATGTTCATAACTACGTCCTCCCATTGGGACTTATTACAATTTCAAATATTAAATAAATGCTAGAACTATGAATGATTATGCGGTCTCGTCTTCCACCATCTGCTCCCACGAGCCATCATAATCGTCTCCTTGAGGCTCGGGCTCCTGAGGATCGTTACCTACATGTTCTAAATTATTTCCACAAAACACCGTCAAAAGCGGCATAGTGAAGAACTATTTTAAGGTTAGAAATAATAATTGCATAAAAATCATAACAAAACATCCATTACTCTTTCTTAATGCAATGCATGATAATGCATGACCCAGCGTAGGAATCCTTAGACATGCCGCCAGGGGTTTTGGGACACGCAAGCCCATAATTTTTGCCCGACCACGTGAGAAACGGGACACTCATAGCCCAAATCCACACGTGACAGTGTATGGGAGAAGTAGGACGCTCTAGCCTATTCTCAAATCCATACACCCACATGGAGCCACGTGCATGCATGAGTTAGCCATTCTTTATTATTATTTCCAATTTACACCAAGCCACTTATCGTCTAACCAACCTTTGGTACCACCACATCTTTCCTTATGGTTCATCACTCATCAAAATAGTCGTAACCGACGCATCACATCCCAGGATGGCGGCCCGTACTATTAAGCTTCATAACAACCATACTCAACTATCGTCTTATGGAGATCCTTAACAACTTTAGGAATAATAATAATAATAGTAAATATAATAATAGTAGTAGCAATAAATGGATTTAACAACCACTTAATCGGGCGATCTTGATACCACCACCACAGATCAGGGTGGCCACTTAACCGGACAAGCTAAAAGCATCGTCTCAGGTTAGGGCAACCTCTTAACCGGGTGTTCCGATATTCATCACCACAGATCAGGGTCCATCCATATATATATAAAAGGAATATATATAGCAATATAAGAATCTCCATTAGACAATCACAACCATTCTTTATACAGTATAGAAAGAAAGGTGGTCCCTTTAACGCTGGTTACACAAATCTCATATGTGCAACAAACATAATTCTATTCCTTACTAGTTCTCTAAGTCCAATGAATATCCTCATCACCATGAGATTGAAAAAAAAGTATCTAAAAGCATTCATATATAGCTAATTAAGGAGAGAATAAATAAACACATGTAAACAAAAACACATAAGAATTATGAACCTACAAAATATGAAATTATTAATCCAATCTTAAAGGAGTTCTCACCTTATGATCTTCGACAAGATGATGAAATAATGGCAAGATGGTACTCCTCCCTCTCTCTCTCTCTCTCTCTCTCTCTCTCTTTCTCTTTCTCTTTCTCTCTCCCTCTCTCAAATTCGTGGGTGGGAGTCACCTTTGGCTAAGAGGGGCCCTATATATAGAGGTAGGGTTGGAATTAGGGTTTGGAGGTGCGTAGTAGAAATATGGAGAGGGATGTGCACGCGGGGTCTTGTGTAACAACCTCTCAAGGTAGGTTTCTCAAATCTTAATATTCTGATGATTTTTGATCGATTTCAATCCGTTAATCTTATCAAGCTCGAAAAGTAGAGTTAGAATACATAAATTTCTTGATGATCCGCATTCTAGATTGGCCGATCCTTAAAAATGGCCTAACGGGTGCTAAAATGGGCTATATCTCAATTAACGGTCTACGCTTGATGATCAGGGCCCAAATTTTGAAAAAGTATGTAGTCATGATAGGCAAACAATTGTACAAAGTTTAGTGGTTGATTGATGGTGAGAAATGCCTAGATCTGAAATTCCAACTTTTGGCGGAAAAGGAAGGGGCTGGCTTTGTGGTTTAACGGTGTAGGATTGTAGATCGAGGTCCAAATTTTGTGTAAACTCGTAGTCATATGAGTATAATGGGTGGTCCAAATTTGAAAAGCGATTGATGGTGAGAAGTGGGTAAATTGAAAGGTTCAAATTTGAGAAGAGTTGGTAACTCGTTAATTTCTAGAACGGGATAATTTCGCACATAAGAAAGAGGCTTATCAATGTGGGGCAATCAAATCACACTATTGGTCCATGATAAAGATGATCCAAGTCACTCATATGAAGAAAAATATTCGACTACGACTAACCATCTACTTTCCTCACTCGATGGACATGAAAATCAAGGGTTAAGTCCTGATTTGACAATTGGACCACTTCTACTATGATTTAAGGGATGAAATTTGATGTGTATGGTTAATATGTGTCCAAAAGCTCAAATCCAGGATTTTGCGTTTTAATGATCGCTAGAAACATGCGTACTTAAAAATGGTCAGTTAACTTAAGTTTAACTAATGGCATTTTTGTAATTTTTGCAAATATTCGAGTTTAACGAAATCTAACTCTTCTATATTGTTAATGAGGTCATTCTAAGCAACTTTAATAAAGGGTACTCCATACGATCTCCTACGGATGTCCTGTTATTTGAATTTTAATATCAATGGCCAGTATTTAATATAAAAAAATAGAAATAAATTTCAGAAAATTTTAAAATAATTACGGTAAATTCGGGGCGTTACAACTCCCTCCACCTTAAAACTAAACTTCGTCCTCGAAGTTACCTGAATGTACGGCGAAAAGGTGTGGATAAGCTTTCTTCATTTCTTCTTCGGTCTCCCAGGTTGCTTCCTCTTCTCCGTGAAACGACCATACAACTTTTACTAGTGGAATGACTTTCCTTCGCAGTACGTGCTCTTTTCGGTCCACGATACGCAGTGGTTCTTCGATGTATGACCCGTCACTACGTACTTCGATCTTTTCCCATTCGATCACGTGAGCGTCGTCTCTGTTGTACTTCCTCAACATCGATACATGAAAAACGTTATGGACGTTTGCTAGCTGCGGGGGCAAGGCCAAGCGATAGGCTACTTCACCAACTCGTTGAAGAATCTGGAATGGCCCGATGAAACGTGGAGCTAACTTTCCCTTCTGTCCGAACCTCAGCATTCCTTTCATAGGCGATATCTTTAAAAATACATGATCCCCTTCTTGGAACTCCAGATTCCGCCGTCGGTTATCTGCATAACTCTTTTGCCTGCTTTGAGCTACTTTTAGGCGCTTCCGAATAATGTCAATCTTTTCTGAGGTAATTTGAACAATTTCCGGCCCAATCAAGCTTCGATCTCCTACTTCAGCCCAACATTGAGGCGTGCGACAAGGGCGACCATACAGTGCTTCAAATGGTGCCATACCTATACTTGCTTGAAAGCTATTGTTATAAGCAAACTCTGCCAGAGGTAGGTAATCTTCCCAACTTCCCTTAAAGTCCAACACACATGCTCGCAACATATCTTCTAGAATTTGGTTCACACGTTCCGTCTGACCATCCGTCTGTGGGTGGTAAGCTGTACTATACTTGAGCGACGTTCCCATAGCTTGTTGCATCTTTGACCATAATGATGACGTATAGCGTGAATCTCTATCTGATATAATCGATACTGGTACCCCATGTAAACGTACAACTTCTTTCACATACAACTCCGCCAATTCTGATACCTTCGCCGACACTCGGGTCGCGACAAAGTGAGCTGATTTGGTGAGGCGATCTACTATCACCCAAATGGCGTCATGATTCTTTCTCGACTTGGGTAAACCCGTGATGAAGTCCATAGTAATGTGCTCCCACTTCCACGTAGGGATCTCCGGTTGTTTCAACAATCCTCCTGGCTTTTTGTGCTCGGCTTTTACCTGTTGACACGTGAGGCACTTAGATACGTATTCTGCGATCTCTCGCTTCATGTTGTTCCACCAGTACTGCCTCTTCATGTCCTGATACATCTTCGTGCTCCCCGGGTGAATCGTTAACTTCGAGCGATGTGCTTCGTCCATCACTTCCTTCTTCAAACTTAGTTTATTTGGCACACATAGACGGTCGCGAAAACGTATGCCTCCATCTGATCCAATTCGCCAATCTACATTTCTTTCATCGGCCATAAATTTTGTCATTATTTCCTGCAATTCATCGTCTTGGTTCTGAGCATCAATGATTTTACGCATCAATGTCGGTTCTACTACAATATTATTCACTTTCACTACTTGGCTCCCAATGTTTAATTTTACATCAAAATCTTTTATAAAATTTAGCATTTCCCACTTCTTGAGGATGCAAGACATTGTTGTCTCATGCACCTTCTTCCTACTGAGGGCATCAGCCACTGCATTAGCTTTCCCAGGGTTATAGCACAACTCTATCTGAAAATCTTTAAGTGTCTCCATCCACCTTCGTTGACGCATATTCAGATCTTTCTGCTGAAACAAGTACTTCAGGCTCTTGTGGTCGGTGTTTAACTTGAATTGCTCCCCATACAAATAATGTCTCCAAATCTTCAAGGCAAAGATCACAGCTGCTAATTCTAGGTCGTGTGTGGGATAGTTCTGCTCGTGTGGTCTCAATTGGCGAGAGGCATAAGCTATTACCTTATCTGCCTGCATCAATACACAACCCAGGCCTGCTCGTGAGGCATCGGTATGGACCACGAATTCTACTCCTTCTTCGGGCAATACTAGAACTGGGGCTGTTGTTAATAATTCTTTTAGTCTTTGAAAAGCTTCTTCTGCTTTCGTGCTCCAGACAAAGCGAGTATTCTTCCTAGTTAACTCGGTCAAAGGGCGAGCGATCTTTGAGAATTCTTTAATGAAACGACGATAGTATCCTGCAAGCCCTAGGAAACTTCGCACTTCGGTGACTGAGGTAGGTTGGATCCATTGGCGGACCGCCTCAACTTTGGACTGGTCGACTGCTATCCCATCGCGAGTGACTACATGACCAAGGAACTTCACTTCTTCTTCCCAGAAATCACATTTCTTTAACTTAGCATACAATTGGTAGTCCTTCAGTGTCTGCAGAGCTATTTTTAGATGCTCGGCGTGCTCTTCCTTACTCTTCGAGTATATGAGGATATCATCGATGAAAACAATAACGAATTTATCTAAATAGGGCTTGAATACACGGTTCATCAGGTCCATGAATACTGCTGGGGCATTTGTCAGTCCGAAGGGCATAACAACAAACTCATAATGTCCATACCTCGTTCTGAATGCCGTTTTGGAAATATCTGCATCTCTCACTCTTAGCTGATGGTACCCGGACCTTAAATCAATCTTCGAAAAGAACTGGGCTCCTCTTAATTGGTCGAAAAGATCATCTATGCGCGGAAGAGGATACTTATTCTTAATAGTGGCTTGGTTCAACTTTCTATAATCAATACACAGGCGAAGCGAACCATCCTTTTTCCGTACAAAGAGGACAGGCGCGGCCCAGGGAGATACACTGGGGCGAATAAATCCTTGCTCTAGGAGTTCTTCTAATTGTTTCTTCAATTCTTGCAATTCTACAGGAGCCATGCGGTACACTGCCAATGCTATAGGTGCTGTACCAGGCACGAGATCAATGGCGAAATCTACTTCACGCTTCGGGGGTAGACCAGGAATATCTTGGAATACTTCAGGGAATTCAGCTACTATAGGGATTTGGTCGACAGATAGCTCAACCGATTCTCCGACGCACATCAACCGTTCGATTACTTCCTTCTTCTTCTTACCTTGAAACACTACCGGGTCGTGGCTCGGGAGAGACAATGATATGGTCTTGGCATGGCAATCCAAGTTCACTCGGTGCTTAGAGAGCCAGTCCATTCCCAAGATCACGTCGAAGTTCTTCATGTTCAATACAACTAGATTTGCTTCGAATTTAACTCTGCCAATGGTTAAAGGACACCTTCGACATTCCTTTCTTAGTTCTATAATTCGACCGATAGGTGTTGCTATGACCACAGATTCACCTAAGCATTCTACCTTTAAGTTTAATCGAGCCACAACTGATGCAGCAATAAAAGAAATGGAGGCACCGCTATCAAATAAGACAACTACTGGATCATCGCCGATAAAGATAGTACCTTCGATGGCGCGGGGGTCTTCTTCCATATTATCTGGTGGAGCCATAGCATAGAGACGTCCTTGTTGCTTTTGGTTTGGATTTGGTGCTTCTCTCTTCTGCATTTGAGGACGGGCTGCTGCAGGTGGTCTGGGTGCTTGATTCTGCTGTTGTGGTTGACTCCCCTTAGGCTGGGAGGCATTCTTCTCATCTGCAGCCTTCTTGAAACAATTGATGGCCTTGTGTCCTAGCTTCCCGCAGTAGTGACAGTTGAAGGGGTCCCGGTTCTGTTGCTGATTGGTTGGTGCAAGTCTTGGCCTCTTGTCAGGAATGGAAGGTGGGTTTGGTACTGCTCTGCTTTTCTGGCCTACTTGTCTTGTTTGATTTCGTTGCTGGATATAGCGTTCAGTGTCTTTCTCAGCGATCATTGCTCGATCTATGATCTCTTCATAAGTACGCAGCTTCAATATGCTAATCTTTGACCGAATACTAGGTCTCAAGCCTTCCTGGAACTTGTGGATCTTGTAGTCCAGGTCTTCTACTGCTGAGGGTAGGTAACTTGACAACTCGGCGAATTTGTCTTCATATTGGGCTACGGTGAGGTTACCTTGCTCTAGTTTCAGGAATTCCGACATCTTCTCTTTCCTATATGCTTCAGGGAAAAACTTGTCACAGAACTTGGCATGGAAAGTGTCCCACGTCCACTGGAATCCTTCTGGGACTCTTCTTTTAGCTGCCTGCCACCAAACGTAGGCCGCCCCCTCTAATAGGTATGTAGCTAGGGTCACTCGGTGTTGCATGGGGCAAGCCAGGGTGTCCAGTGCCTTAGCCACTTGCTTAAGCCAATAATCCGCCTTGGTAGGGTCAGGGTTTCCATGGAACTTCTCAGGATGTAGCTTCAGGAACTTCTCAATCAGGATGGTTTCTTCAGGAAGCATGAACCGAGGTTGATTTGGCGGAGGAGCCTGTCTAGGTGCTAGGGGTACTTGAAATGTTTCAGGTTGATTTTGGGGTGTTGGTGTGGTTGTCTGAGTTTCCACTGGAGGCGGAGGTGCGGTTTGAGTAGAGGTTGGAATCGGAGTTTGGCCAGGGGTCACGATCGTTATCAGTTGTTCGAGGGTGGCCTGGTGTCGGGTTTGTTGCTCATGTTGTTGGGCCTGTTGTTGCTGAATGATACCGGTGAGACGATCGAGTGCGCCTAACATGGCTTCCCAAGGTTGTAGAGCATTGGAGTTTCCTCCTACTGAAGTCATTGGTGGATTTGTATTAGGACTCGCAGTGTTAGCCATGGGTGGTGACTCAGGCTGGGGTGAGGCCGCGGGAATGTTTCTTGAAGATTTCCTCTTAGGGGCCATCAAGCTGAAAATAAGTGTTCTATAGGTTAGACGTCACTTCTAAGGTGAAAACTAATGAACTCAAATCAGAAAGTTAGAGTTAGAGGTTCACCTAGCTCGTAGTTTGGGAATCTGATACCCAGGACCTGATCGCGCTCTCGGATTTTTTTCTCTCAAACCGGAAGTCCTTTTCCTCTGAAATTTGGAGGGTAGATAGATGATTATGTGGGGAATACCTCAAATTTTTTTTAAGAATACAAATCTCATGATAAAGTATAGTTCTGACCCCCACAAGTCTGAAAAACGTAACAGATCAGCAGACTTTTACACAACATATGTGCTATTGCCAGAATTTTCCTGATTTAATTACAGATTGGATTGATCTGAAATTTTATACAGATACTGGGAACTGAGTTAGGAATCTCCAGAAAAATTTATAAAATTTTCTGAGATCTAAAAATACATTTTCTAATGTCAGAATTACAGATGGGTCTAAAAATCTGCCCTAATTGAAATAATTAGAAATAAAATAGTTACTCCTAATTATTTATGGAGAAAATTCACAAGATTCAATAAATCAATGATTCAAATATGGGGAATAGATGAGAGCCCCAAATATTTTTAAAAAAATGGAAATTTCTTTCCAAAAAATCCTAAAATGTTGAGATTTCTAAGTTCCACGACTACGCTAGTAAATTTTCAAGGAACCTAAGTGTGGGTCTCTAAGTTCATAACATTACATACCATTAATAGGATTGAATCTAAATGATTTGTCTCTAGTCATTGGGGACCTAAGCCCTAAGATGAGTTAATTATGATATGGATTTAGGCTTCTCGCCCAGAGGTCCCATTTTGCTTTGATACCAACTTGTAACACCCCAAGATTTCGGCTCCCGTGTACATCACGACGGCCGAATTCCCAAGGTTATTTGGAATGTGTGAGGGTTATACCCCTTACATAATTTTCACACAAACATGCACATTTCATACTATTTGGAAAATCAAAAGCAAGATGGTGAAACCAAACTTATATATTATTTCATTAACTAAACCAAATCATCAAACCATGTAACCATCATTCATTTAAACATCATGTTCATAACTACGTCCTCCCATTGGGACTTATTACAATTTCAAATATTAAATAAATGCTAGAACTATGAATGATTATGCGGTCTCGTCTTCCACCATCTGCTCCCACGAGCCATCATAATCGTCTCCTTGAGGCTCGGGCTCCTGAGGATCGTTACCTACATGTTCTAAATTATTTCCACAAAACACCGTCAAAAGCGGCATAGTGAAGAACTATTTTAAGGTTAGAAATAATAATTGCATAAAAATCATAACAAAACATCCATTACTCTTTCTTAATGCAATGCATGATAATGCATGACCCAGCGTAGGAATCCTTAGACATGCCGCCAGGGGTTTTGGGACACGCAAGCCCATAATTTTTGCCCGACCACGTGAGAAACGGGACACTCATAGCCCAAATCCACACGTGACAGTGTATGGGAGAAGTAGGACGCTCTAGCCTATTCTCAAATCCATACACCCACATGGAGCCACGTGCATGCATGAGTTAGCCATTCTTTATTATTATTTCCAATTTACACCAAGCCACTTATCGTCTAACCAACCTTTGGTACCACCACATCTTTCCTTATGGTTCATCACTCATCAAAATAGTCGTAACCGACGCATCACATCCCAGGATGGCGGCCCGTACTATTAAGCTTCATAACAACCATACTCAACTATCGTCTTATGGAGATCCTTAACAACTTTAGGAATAATAATAATAATAGTAAATATAATAATAGTAGTAGCAATAAATGGATTTAACAACCACTTAATCGGGCGATCTTGATACCACCACCACAGATCAGGGTGGCCACTTAACCGGACAAGCTAAAAGCATCGTCTCAGGTTAGGGCAACCTCTTAACCGGGTGTTCCGATATTCATCACCACAGATCAGGGTCCATCCATATATATATAAAAGGAATATATATAGCAATATAAGAATCTCCATTAGACAATCACAACCATTCTTTATACAGTATAGAAAGAAAGGTGGTCCCTTTAACGCTGGTTACACAAATCTCATATGTGCAACAAACATAATTCTATTCCTTACTAGTTCTCTAAGTCCAATGAATATCCTCATCACCATGAGATTGAAAAAAAAGTATCTAAAAGCATTCATATATAGCTAATTAAGGAGAGAATAAATAAACACATGTAAACAAAAACACATAAGAATTATGAACCTACAAAATATGAAATTATTAATCCAATCTTAAAGGAGTTCTCACCTTATGATCTTCGACAAGATGATGAAATAATGGCAAGATGGTACTCCTCCCTCTCTCTCTCTCTCTCTCTCTCTCTCTTTCTCTTTCTCTTTCTCTCTCCCTCTCTCAAATTCGTGGGTGGGAGTCACCTTTGGCTAAGAGGGGCCCTATATATAGAGGTAGGGTTGGAATTAGGGTTTGGAGGTGCGTAGTAGAAATATGGAGAGGGATGTGCACGCGGGGTCTTGTGTAACAACCTCTCAAGGTAGGTTTCTCAAATCTTAATATTCTGATGATTTTTGATCGATTTCAATCCGTTAATCTTATCAAGCTCGAAAAGTAGAGTTAGAATACATAAATTTCTTGATGATCCGCATTCTAGATTGGCCGATCCTTAAAAATGGCCTAACGGGTGCTAAAATGGGCTATATCTCAATTAACGGTCTACGCTTGATGATCAGGGCCCAAATTTTGAAAAAGTATGTAGTCATGATAGGCAAACAATTGTACAAAGTTTAGTGGTTGATTGATGGTGAGAAATGCCTAGATCTGAAATTCCAACTTTTGGCGGAAAAGGAAGGGGCTGGCTTTGTGGTTTAACGGTGTAGGATTGTAGATCGAGGTCCAAATTTTGTGTAAACTCGTAGTCATATGAGTATAATGGGTGGTCCAAATTTGAAAAGCGATTGATGGTGAGAAGTGGGTAAATTGAAAGGTTCAAATTTGAGAAGAGTTGGTAACTCGTTAATTTCTAGAACGGGATAATTTCGCACATAAGAAAGAGGCTTATCAATGTGGGGCAATCAAATCACACTATTGGTCCATGATAAAGATGATCCAAGTCACTCATATGAAGAAAAATATTCGACTACGACTAACCATCTACTTTCCTCACTCGATGGACATGAAAATCAAGGGTTAAGTCCTGATTTGACAATTGGACCACTTCTACTATGATTTAAGGGATGAAATTTGATGTGTATGGTTAATATGTGTCCAAAAGCTCAAATCCAGGATTTTGCGTTTTAATGATCGCTAGAAACATGCGTACTTAAAAATGGTCAGTTAACTTAAGTTTAACTAATGGCATTTTTGTAATTTTTGCAAATATTCGAGTTTAACGAAATCTAACTCTTCTATATTGTTAATGAGGTCATTCTAAGCAACTTTAATAAAGGGTACTCCATACGATCTCCTACGGATGTCCTGTTATTTGAATTTTAATATCAATGGCCAGTATTTAATATAAAAAAAATAGAAATAAATTTCAGAAAATTTTAAAATAATTACGGTAAATTCGGGGCGTTACATGACCTAATGCCCTCTTCCCGTATTTTTATGATGGTGACCTGGAGAAGGCGCGACTCGAAGCCCTCTTCCCATATTTTTATGACGAGTGACCTCGAGATGGTACGACTCAGAGCTCTCTTTCTATATTTTTATGACGGGTGACTGTGAGAAGACGCATCACAACTACCTCATCAGCTTAACCAGCGAATCCCATTGTGGATGGGTAGGGCATCGACTCACTTTATAATGGCAGTCCATAGCAGGATATTTTGAATGTTGTTGGAACTCTTTTGATTTTGATTTCTTATGGTAACCATAGTCCCTTAGGTTTAGCCTCGGACCTTTATCCAGGATGTATAAAGCTTGTACAGTACATGAATACAAAGTAAATATGTTCAAACTTAGAGTCTAGTGACTCGTCTTCGGGAACATTCATTCTTCTGATACTTCTGATAATAGATAGGGGATCGAATAAGTTGTATCGAGCTAGGCTCCTTCGAGGATTCAAGTCCAACGGACTAGATCGCATATTTCCGAGGCCTGCAAATGGCTAAGTATCGGGTCTGATAGATGCTCGTTTATGCCAATATTTGATAAACAATGGGGATCGATATCCCGTAAGTACTTGATTTAGTTGCCTTATAGCATGAGGATGTTGAGTTTACTTTGGGGCTAGTGAGATCGCATTTAATTTTATTTGGCATCAGCCGATCTTCAAGCCAACAGGGCACTTCCCAGGGCTGAAAATGACTAAGTACTGGCCTACTGAGCCTGTTTACCGCTTAATTAGGGTATTCGGTGATTAGGAAAGTGAATAACATCATTGCGATACATTATAACGGTATTTTGGATCATAGAGAAACTAAATTCCTCTCTTGGCGTCGGTCAAATTCCACATAGTTTTACCTTCTTTCGGTTGATTTATGCTCTTACAGGAGAATTTTTGGATTTGCAAATTTGGTTAAGTGTTGTCATTTTTTATTAAATCGTTGATTGTTAAGCTCTTAAATGTGTATAGTCTAAACCCATTTTATCACTAACTATGCTTGAAATACATGATTAAAGACCCAATTAATGGATGGTTTTGTGGTTGTAGGAATGAGAGAGAGAATTCATCAATTGAAGGCTTAGAGACGCTACTTACAAGCATTGAATATCAAAGGACCAAGCGCCAAAGGAGAAAAGAAAGAAGTGTAGAAAATAGCACTGAAGACCGGTCATCTAACTGGTCATCCATAGCCCAGGACCGGTCGTCCGACCGGTTTAAACACTCAACATGAGGACCCTAATGCTAAACACTGCTAGACCAATCACAACCGGTCGTCCGACCGGTCGTCCAATGCTCAGACCAGTCATCCGACCGGTCGTGGAATTAAAAATTGGGTTCGAATTTCCAGAAAACTCTCTGGACTGTTTTTAGCCTTTTAAGACCGGTCATCCATGAGCTCCGACCGGTCGGCTTCGTAATAGAGCTTCTTCTACAAGCTCCAAAATTTGCTGCGCAAAGCATAATTTTTGTGAGATTTCTCGAAGTTTCTTCGCACCAAGGGCTCCAAACCTATAAAAGACTCCTCTAGCTCGTTCCTAAGGCATCCTAGAAGAGAATTACCACGGTAGGAGGTGGCAGAAGTCAGATCTGGAGTTCTACAACTCCTTCTAGTTTGCTCTTCTAGTTTTATGTTTTTCTTAGTTGTTTTCATGTTTCCATGGATCATGAATGGCTAAACATCTTAGCTAGGGCTAAGTGGTGAAGCTTGTAGTGAATCTAAGATGTTTCAATTTGTTTGTTTTGGTTTCAAGTTGGATTATTAGTGAAGAACAATGGTTTGAAGTTTGAATAAAGTTCTAAGTAGTTTTTCTTAATCTTATGATGGCTCATGGATGTTTAGAAGAATTGCTTGAGTTCTTAATTGTTTTGAATGATTCTAGACCTGTACACTCCGAGGAATCGGATTCAATACTCTCTAGACCTTTGATTCTCATGTGGGAATTTCATACCAAGGGTTCTACTTTTCTGAATTTCTGAAATATGTGTGATTTTGTGATTTGAATGAAGTTCAAATCATAATCTAGTTATGCTTTGTGACAGAGTTTAATAATGATTATGATTGTGATCTTAATCTATTGGAACTAGGATTGACCTATGCAATTGAGTGTGCTCAAGTCCTAACTTGAGTTGAGGGAATCATGTACTTGAATCATACATATGACAGATTGTTTGTTTTAACTGCTCTATCATCCGGCTAGATAGGATTTAATTTCGATTCTAGTTGAGTAATTGGGAAACCACAGCGAATTAAGCATCAATGATTGTTACAAGTGGATCCTTGAACCCCTAGTGCTCTTTATTATTGATTACATTCAGTTTTAGTTCAAAATATCTATCTACATTCAATTTCAAAACCTTGTTTAGTTAGTTCTTAATTAGAAACCATTGGAAGTGTTTTGTGAGTTCCTACACAAGTCTCTGTGGATTGACCTCGGTCTTACCGAGATTATTATTACATCGCAACCCTACACTTGGGGAAGCGAACACTGATTCGAGCTGTTTAACGTCGACCGTTGGAAAAGCTTATCCGGGGATGGATAGAGATCGACGATGTGTGTCTAGGAGCGATAGTGCGATGGAGAAGCAGACCACATCGAAGGCGGGCCATGCCATGAAATTCCCAAGCACGGGAAGACCGTCCGAGCGCATTTACCTTGGGTGGTGGGCGCATGTGGCCTGAGGTGGGTGCATGTGGCTCCCTCTCAGGCTCATGTGCCAAAAATGAGAAGGAGAGGAGGAGTACTTTCCTCATAGCACATGCGCCTGAGCTATCATGGTGGGCGTATGTCACCCTAGGACTTAGCATTTTTCAAGTTTTTCCAAACCAAA
Source organism: Liriodendron chinense (assembly GCA_003013855.2). Lineage (NCBI taxonomy): Eukaryota > Viridiplantae > Streptophyta > Magnoliopsida > Magnoliales > Magnoliaceae > Liriodendron > Liriodendron chinense. Next base: position 158,443 of record ML058584.1, read on the forward strand.
AAGGGAGTGGGCGCATGTCACCCTTTTGCAAAGTGGGATTTTTCACTACTTAGCCAATTATCAGTTTCTCCGGGCTCCAAAGAGGTGGGCGCATGTCACCCTTTCTAGCGAGGGATTCTGGCAAGGGAGATGGGCGCATGTTACCCTTTCCGGTGAGGGTTTCTGGCAAAGGATTAGGAGCAGGCGTATGTTACCTCTTGCGTCGCTCTAGATCATCTGCAGATGATGTCTCTCTCTGTCATCAGGTGAGTGCACTATTTATAATATGTTAATCGGGTCCCGGGTCCAAACAAATGGAAATTAGCCAACGCATGTATTTGGGAGAGAGGGAGCAGGCGCATGTGGTATGAGCATGAGCGCATGTCCCGGTGTGGGCTCATGTGCCCCCTTGGTGGGCGCATGTGCCCACACTTAGGAAATTTTGAAGATTTGGTATTTGGAAGGAAGGGAAATTGGGCTCTCATGCGCATGTGGTAGGGGCATGGGCGCATGTCTCTCCTCTTATGCGCATGTCTTGCTTGTGGTGTATACATGTAGTCCCAAACTTAGAATATTTCTCAATTTTCAGGCTCCGACTGTCTACTCCAAAGGACAGGTACCTTTTCGGAGGTCGAAGTGAAAAATGATGGAGCTATAAATGTCCTAGAGGGGGGTGAATAGGACAACTCAATTCAATTCTGCCTCTTGCAATCTTAAAATAAATCAGAATATCAATCACAAGATTAGCAAGAATAAATATGCAACTAACCAATCTGAAAGCAAATAAGCAAATAGAGAGCAATATAAAAACCTTGGATTAAATCGTAGGACAACCTTTCACTTAGAAATTAAGTAGTACAACATTTCTCTTAGTAAACTAAGTAGGACAACCTCATATCACTTAAAAATCTAAGTAGTACAACCTTATGTCACGATTTAAGGTTTTATAAACAATCAAACACATAAGAAGATAAAAGAATAAAACAATCACCACGACACAGAGAGTTATAGTGGTTCAGTGCTAAAACAACTTGCACCTACTCCACTTCCAAAATTACTACTCCTTATAATTTGGCTTTCCACTATATAAAGGTTTTCACAAGTTCACCTTTAAAACCTGATACAGAGATTATGATTTTTACAGGCTTATCACAATAAAACCTCAAATGATTTTTACAGGCTAATTACTAACCTTAAGTGATTTTCACAGGCTAATCACTAACAACCTGATTTGAGATTTTTACAGGCTATCTCAAATAAAATCCAAAGTATGGAAAGATATTACCATTCTTTTTGTAAGAGGTGATGAGTTTAGTAGAGATGAAGCTTCAATGGTGCAGCGATCCGATCTTTGAAGAAGATAAACCAATATAACTCAAACAAGATGGATCTAGGAATTTCTAAAAAGAGTTTTTCTAAAAGTTGCAATTTCAGTTCTCTTATCTCTAGTATGAGAATGATCTTCTCTTTACACAATCAAATTAAATGAGAAGAGAACTGAGATAGCTATAAAATAAACTAGGAATTAAGAACAGATAGCTAGACTATAATGGAGGGCTTTTTCACCAGAGAGAGAGTATTTTTGTGCTTTTTCTTGATGAAAAATAGAGAGAAGAAAGTGTTCGCTTCCCCAAGTGTAGGGTTGCGATGTAGTAATAATCTTGGTAAGACCGAGGTCAATCCATAGGGACTTATGTAGGGATTCACAAAATACTTCCAATGGTTTCTACTTAAGAGTGAACTAAACAGGATTTAGGAATTTGGTGAAGATAACAATTTTAAACTAAACTGAAGGTAATCAATTAATAAAAAGCACTAGGGATTCAAGGATCCACTTGTAGTAATCCTTGATGCTTAATTTGCTGTGGTTTCTCACTTTCTCAACTAGAATCGAAATTAAGTCCTATTTAGCCGGATGATAGAGCAGTTAAAACAAACAATCTGCTATATGCGTGATTCATGTACATGATTCTCTCAATTCAAGCTAGGACTTGAGCACACTCAATTACATAGGTCAATCCTAATTCCAATAGGTTAAGATCACAATCATAATCATCATTAAATCCTGTCACAAGGTATAACTAGATCATGATTTGAACTTGATTCAAATCACATACACAGTCTCACATAATCCAGAAATTCCAGAAAAATAGAACTTTTGATATGAAGTTCCCACATGAGGATCGTAAGTCTAGAGCGTATTGAATCCAATTCATCGGAACATACAGGTCTAGAATAATTCAAAATAATTAAGAACTCAAGCAATTCTTCTAAACATCCATGAGCTATCATAAGATTAAGAAAAACTACTTAGACTTTATTTAAACTTCAAACCATTGTTCTTCACTAATAAACCAACTTGAAACCAAATCAAACAAATTGAAACATCTTAGATTCACTACAAGCTTCACCTCTTAGCCCTAGCTAAAAGGTTTAGCCGTTCATGATCCAAGGAAACATGAAAGCTACTAATAAAAATATAAAACTAGAAGAACAAACTAGGAGGAGTTGTAGAACTCCGAATCTAACTTCTGTCCGTCTCCCATCGTGCTAAATCTCTTCTAGGATCCTTAGGAACGAGCTAGAGGAGTCCTTTTATAGCTTTGGAACCTTAAGGTGCGAAGAAACTTTGAAAAATCCCGCGAAAATACACATTGCGCAGCAAAACTTGGAGCTTGTAGAAGAAGCTCTGTTACGCAGCTGATCGGTCGCATGACTGGTCTGAGCTCCTGGACGACCGGTCGCACGACCGGTCTCAAAAGTGCAAAAATTGTCCAGTGAGTTTTCATAATTTCAGAACCTAGAATTTTAATTCAAGGACCGGTTAGACGACCGGTCTGAGCATTGGACGACCGATCGTACGATCAGTCGTAGGATGGATCCGGCAAGGTTTGCAGTGAGACTCCTTTCGTTGAGTGTTCGGACCGATCGGACGACCGGTCCTAGGCTATGAACGACCGGTCTTGGGTGTATTTTTCTGCCCTCTCTTCTTCTCTTCTTTGCTTCTTTCTTCCACCCTTTGATGCTTGGTCTTTTGATCTTCAATGTTTGTAAATAGTGTCTTTAGGCCTTCAATTGATGAATCTTCTCTCTCATTCCTATAACCACAAAGCTATGCATTAGTTGGGTCTTTAATCATGTATTTCAAGCCTAGTTAGTGATAAAATGGGGTTAGAATATTCACATTTAAGAGCTCAACAGAAATCCCTATTTATAGCAAAAAAGTTAGGTCTTCGGCTAACCTAAGTTTGCCTTTGGCTGACCTAAGATTCAACAGTTTTATCTCAACGACTATCAGATTTTATAGGATAAGAATTTGTTCAAACTTCGGCTGACCCGAGTGTCGGTTCGGCTAGCCCGAGTGATCTTTGGCAGACCCAAGTTCTGAGTCTAGAAAATAGTTTCGAATCTAAAAACTTAACCGAAGCTTGTTCGGTTGGTCGAACACAGGGTCGGGCTGACCGAACATCTCCAGAATTTTACAATTATGCTTGCTGAAAACTTCACCGAAGTTCTCAGGCTGGTCGAAGATTCTTGGACTGACTAAATACAAGGTTAGGTTAGGCCGAATTTTCTTGAAATATGACTTTAAAATATATTAGAGTGATTAACTTAAAAGTCATATGAAATCACCTAACCTAGGGTCATCCCTATGATCAATATTACCTTGGCATATATGGTTTATCTTCGAACCTTTGCCACAACCTGTTGAAGAGTCGATAGTCTTGATCTTGATGTGTTTATTGAGGTAGACTCTTGTCTTCTCAAAGAACTTAGCTTGCTCATACAACCTCATGTACTAAACTATTGTCTACGAAATTTAACAACTGTACTGTGCTTAGCACTTACACGAAGTCACTGATGCCAAAGCACTTTAAGCCTCTCATCGGGCTATTGAATGAATTAGATGGGGTACGAATGATCAATTGTTACAAATTTTGGTAGTTCCTTACCAATTTGGACCCTTCCGATTGGCTTCATACAAGTGTAAAATACACTTCGGTGTGCGCAGGTAAAAATATACATTTTCCGGCATTCGAATTCAGGTGTTAAGGGTTTTTGGTTATTCTGGATCATTTGGTAGTAATACGCATATCCATATATACTCCGAAATATCATTTGTAGGTTTCAGACCTTTTTGGTTAGCTCTCGACGGGGGCAGAACGTACTTCACGGTGCACAGGTAAAAGTATGCATCGTATGACATTCAAATTCTGGAGTTAAGGGTTTTTTGACATTTTGGATCATTTGGCAGCAATATGCATGTCTATTTCCCTTCTGAAATAGTATTTGTAGGCTTTCAGATCTTTTTAGTCAGCTCCAAATAGGGGCAAGATGCATTTCGAGATGCGTAGGTAAGGATATGCACCGCGTGGCATTCAACTTGCTAGTTAATGGTTTTTAGGTATTTTAGACCATTTTGCGGCAATACGCATGTCCATTTCCTTTTCAAAATAGCATTTGTAAGCTTTGGTCACGACTACGCAAGTCACCTAGGGTTAGGGCTGCGCTGGCATTTTTCAGGTATTTCCCGACCCTGGAATTAATCCAGATTGTCGTAGATAGAGCGTCGCATGTTGGTTTATCATGGGTGCGAATTTGAGCCCCAACACTCTCTGGACAGTTTTTTGATCAATCGAAGTTATGTTTTGATCAATCGAAGGTTAATTCCGATTGATCGAAGATTTATGAATCTGCCCCTTTTTTTACTGTTGGAGATTTTTCTATAAAAGCGAGGGAGTTCATTTTTCGACTAAGGAGAGGATTTTGAGGATTTAGAAGCTACCATTATTGAAGATCATTAGGAGCTCTAATCTTAACCCATTGTAAGTTATTCTCCTCGTGATTCATCACAAGCTTGGAGCATTCGAAGCTCAAATGAGAATGATCTTGTTCTCTCTCGATTCTTAGGGGTTTAGATACCTTCATCATAGGTAAAACCTCTATCGAAATACCCCCTAGGAATCCTTTAGGTGATTCTCCAATTTGCAACCCTTCGTACCCTTAGGTTGTAGAGAATACACCACCTCCTCACCTTGGGCATCTTGAAGAAGGACCAAATGCAAGGTAGCTAATCTTAGAGTTGGAGCATTGGCAACACATCGGCATCAGCGATCAAGGGAGCACAAGGGGAGCTGATTGAAGTAGAGGAGAGCGGAGATCAAATAACTCGAAGTGGGGCATCAATGGGGCTCAAATCCGACAAGTAATGTTCTCTATTTGTAAGAGTCTAGCCACTCTCTTTTCGTAAGGAATTAGTGTAGAATTTGTTTGTCAAACTTGATCCAGGTTTGTTTGTCTATCCTTGGCTCGTTAGTTGAGCCTAAAAGTCTAGGTGCATTTGTCAATCCTTGGCTCATCAGTAGAGCCTAAATCTCATATTCGTTTGTTGATCCTTGACATATTTGTTGGGCCTAAAATAAGTCTCAAAGAAGAGGCACCAACACGGGTGTATACATGTAAGTTATGAGGAACCTGTAAACTCCCCGATATGGTGGATCTGAGTTGAAATACCTAGGTTGGGAGGAACCTTATTTAAACTCCTTTTAGTGAAATTTGGTGTGCTTAAGGGGTGAGTACTTGAACCGGGAGTGGAGTAGACACGTAGTTGAACTACCATACATGCTTGTGTTTGTGATGTATTTGAGTACATTGTTAATCTAGCATTGTATATTTAATTGTTTAATTATGAATGCTTGATACGATGTATGCTAGGCACTAGATATTCACATTCACACGCAAGATGTATTTTCACAAATTAGTGTAGACTTAAGCTTATATGATCCATTCTCATACAGTTTACATAGGTTGCATAGATTAGGTGATTGATCAAGTTAAATCATATGTTATTCTATGCATGCTTAGACTAGGTAGCTTAATTACTTAATCATATGCTAGTCTTGTGATTGGACCCACTTAGGCTTGGAAGTCGAAGTGTTCTTACTTATTTAGTTTAAATTGCTAATTAATTTAAGTAGGCAAAAAGAATTTTGAAAAGGTCCTAATCACCCCCCCTTCTAGGTCTTATCTATAATTCTATTTACTATGCCAAGCTTTCGCATATAAGAGCAATGTTTCGTGTTAGACTACCGAAGCAATTTCATAGTCTTCCGCCTGGACGGCTTCGATATTAAATTACACCAAGTAATCCCTCAAGGATTCGTCACTCTTTTGTTTTACCATTAGGAGGTGAGTCGTTGGCTTCAATATGCCTTTACCACTGATGAATTGGGTGGCGAAGGCCCTATTGAGTTGTTTGAACGAGGCGATGGATTTTGGCTTCGGGTTTCATAACTACATCCGGGCTGCGTTGGAGAGAGTTAGGGGGAATGCCCTGCACATGATGGGCCCGGTGGCATCGTGTAGCTCCACTCATGATTTAAAGTGTTTGAGGTACTTAGCAGGATCGCCCACACCCGAGTAGGTTTTTATTTGGGGTATCTTAAACCCATGGGGCAACTGCTCTACCATAATGTCGTCTATGAACGGAGGCTCAGTCTTCTGTAGAGGGCGTCGATGGACACCACGGGTTTTGCTTGGTATGCTTGTTGAATGTCATCGAGCTGGCCACAGATCTCCTTGATCTGTGCCTCCCTAGGGGACTTCGCTCTCCACCGTTTGTTCGAGGGTTGTGCCCCTTCGAACCTGACGCCTTTTGTCAAGTGTATGGCGTAGGTCGGTCTTGTCGAGCCTTCTGGCCATTCAAGCAGAAGCTTCTTGGCTTACGCTATCGTCGTTGGCTAAAAGTTGTTCCTGGTGCTGCCTCTAGCTTGATCGCTCAGGTTTGTGTGGGGAGGTTCGACTGTGACCTCCAAAGGGTGGCTCGACTGCTGGCCTTGCTGTCTTATCGTCGATGCAATGCGGGCCACTTGTTCTATTAGAGTGCCAAGTTGCTCCTCAGGAGAAGCAATCTGGTCTTTTTTGTTTTACACCTTCCCTGGCTTGAGGTCGCGAAGAATTTGGTTGAGGGTCATGCTAGGTCGACGTCCGCATAACCTGTTTGTCGCCAGGTAGGTCATGGCGGGAGGCTTCAATCATGACACGCGCCTTCTTTCCTTTATTCGCCCTGACGACGGTCTGGTGAAAAACTGGTTGTAGATGTCGAACTTAGGGGGTGAGAACACGAAGCTAGTCGTATTCCCATAGATGACGTCAACTGTTGTTGTACAAATATGGACAACGGGTGAGGTCGGCTGAGACCGACCTTGTAGCTTTTCATCCTCTAGTTCTCTCTAGATGCAGGATGCTGGAGACCCTCTTGGGTTTGCCGAACCTGCCAGAGAAGGACAAACTAGGCAGGGGGGAGGTGCCGCTATGCGGCTAGGAACTCTCTGATGCCTAAGTCAGGTTTGAGATTTGACAAAGTAAGAGCTTGAAGGCTAAGGAGTTTCCTATCTTGAAGGTGAAGATCCCGAGGGAAGTTTCTAAGAGTTGGGTCCTGCTAGGATACGTCGGTAGAGTCCTAGTCTTAGTAAGATTCTCTCTCCTATTGTGTCAGAGAAGTCCTACTAGTAATAGAAATAAGTCCTGGAATATCCGAATCTATTCGGATATCTTTGACTGACTCTAGAAGGTGGTTGGCCAGTCTTACCCGGGGAGCTCGGCATCCAAGCTCCCTCTGAGCTCCCTTACTTGGGGTCCATTTCAGACTATGGATTCCTCTCCTTGGAGGAGTGTTATTGACGAGCTCTTGGTCCTCGACCTTAGCTGATAACCGGGCTATGGTCTTGCTCTACTCTTCGTAGTTGTAGAAGTCACTTGTAGTCGTCGTCATATGACCTCATTGTTCTATTTTGAGGTCTTGTACTTTGGGCCCTTGGGCTATGAGCTTCTTCCTATGTATGGGCAAGCTCGGAATATCCCCATAACAGACTCAATATGCAATATGCTTCCATTTAATGCTGGCAGATGATTCAATCCATTTCATGCATTACCATGTAAAACCGCACCAATCAGATGATCCAATCCATCCATTATTTGGCCTTATTTTCTATGGCCATTTTCCTTCTAAGCCATCAATGGAATGGTTGTGATTTTTCTTAAAAAGTGATTTTTTAAATCATAATCCATTCATGATGGCCTAACAAATAGATATTTGAGTTATTTCTCTATCTAAAACAGAATCTAACAATGGTGTGGCCCATCTCACCAATGTGCTTTGAGTACTAAATTAAAGGCCACACACTTAGAAATTGAAAATCTGAGCATACAGTGTACATCCGTGGACAAGTATCATCTATTTGTCTCCTTACACAATAAATTCATATTATAGAACGTGGCAAATAGGTCAATCATGAGTTTATTTGATGAGGAAAGTATTAAATTTTTATTGAAATGGGAATAGGTGTGCTGCGTTTGGAGGCATGAGAATATGAAGTTTCACCTCGAACTCTACAAAAGATAGAAATTAGGTCAATATAGGGCGTGGATCAGCTAGTCCCAGTATGTGGGCCCCATCATGATGTATGTGTTTTATCCACACCGTCCATCCATTCTTCCATCTTATTTTAAGGTATGAGTCCAATAATGAGACAAATCCAAATCTCAGGTGGACCACACCATAGGAAAACAGTGGGGATTGAACGTCCACCATTAAAATCTTCCTAGGGCCTACTGTAATGTTTATTTCCCATCCAACCTCTTGATAAGGCCACATAGACCTAGATGAAGGGAAAAAACAAATATCAGCTTGATACCAAACTTCTGTGGCCCCCAAAAAGTTTTCAACGGTGAGCATCAATTCCCACTGTTTTCCTGTGGTGTGGTCCATCTAACATTTTGATCTGTCTCATTTTTGGGTTGGTAACTTAAAATAAGATGGAAAAATGGATGGATGGCGTGGATGAAACACATACATCATGGTGGGGCCACATAGGTTTGAAACCACCCCTTATGCTAGTCCGAGTGGACTAGCTGATCCGCGCCCGCCAATATGGCAAACATGACAAATTGCCAATTTTTAGACATTTATAGTTTGCGTTGAGAGGAGAGCTGCTTGGGATGGTCCGAATTAAGGGGAGGTATTTACATTTTAGGAAGCTAGAAGGGGAGTTTTCGCACTTATCCCTTTTTCTTTTTTTAATAATAAAATGATGAAATGTCAGTGCGCGTTCTCTCGTTTCCCCATATTTTGATGGCTCCCCTTTCTAGTTCAGTTTCATTTTCACATTATTTCTTATTACCCTCTCAACATAACCAAAACTCCTCTCTTACTTCTCCCGCCATCCCTCCCATCTGCCGGAAACCTGACGCCTCTCGCCGGAAAGTCCGACGCACCAACCCGGAACGGGAGGTGTCCGTTAACGTCCCGATGTCCTCCCAGCGGGAAAGAGAGGAGGAAGACAAGAAGCTTCTCCAACCGAAAGAATACCAACGCGATATTGAATGCCAGATGATGCCCTACAATGATGATGATTCTTCTTCGAGAAACTACTGTGAGCATTTTTAAATCCTCTTCTTATTTGATGCAACCAAATGGCCACACAAGCCAATTGATAAAGATTTGAAGAATCAGATTTGAAGAGATTCTTCAAATCTTTATCAATCGGCTTGTGTGGACATTTGGTTGCATCATTATTGCTTACTGATGCTCCAATGTATGTGTGTTGTTGAGGTCTAATCCTGGGCATTCTATGCTTTGCTAATAATCCCCTTTTGGTAAATATCTATCGAAAAATTAGACTTCACTGTTCAAAGAGGATTGGATTTTTCTTTTTGGGTGGAATTGTTTTTATTTATTTATTTATTTATTGAGGTCAGTTGTAGAATCTAGAAACATTAAATTTGGAATAAATTGTTCAAAGTTTTATGAATAAAGAGTACATTTTTGTATATAACTGAGTTGCCCTTGTACGCATTACTGCGTGGCTAGTATTGTTAGGTAATGAAGGTGGCAGTTACAAACTTTGGATTGAAGAGTTTGTTGTAGTGATTGTTCCCAATTTAGGAATATCTTGTGTAAGCTAGAGAGAATTAAGATGTCTACACTTGTTATCTTTGTCTTTTTTTTTTTTTTTCTTTTCTTTTCTTTTGTTGTGAAGATGACTAAATATTATACACTATAGTAGGACCAAAAGGCTGAAGAAATGAATACACAATGGCCCAAATTGTCATTTACCCTCTTGTTGTTCCACCTTGGGCACATCAAAAGCTAGAAAGAAAAGCAAAAAGAAAAATAAGCCAAAGGCACAATCAGACCTACATGCACAAGGTCCCACCCCCAGAATCGGAACAGAGAAACAACCAGCTATTCCCAACAACGAGACACCCCCGTTGTTATATAAAGATGCCACTAAAATCCCCTTGGAACTGAACGAGTGCTTTGAGGATCCAATTGGTGCTCGTAAAAGATCCTGGAGTTTCTCTCTTCAAAGCATGGTTCTTAATATTGGTCTGGGTGCGCGCATGGGCCTAGCTGAAATCAACACAATAGGGGCGTCGCGTGTTGGTATCTGCTTGGTATTGGCCCGTATCGGTTGAATTTTTTGAAGCCAAAATGTTTAATAATTTTAGTGACTCTTCTGCTGCTGTGTTCCATAACTCAAAAGGGTAGAATTATCTCTTGGGCCATGGGGCTTGGTTCTTTTGAAGGCTGTAAAAGGGCATATCTTTTTGGGGAATTATGTTGATGTTGTATAAGGCCTGGCTGGGATCCCTGGGATAATTGCTCACCATCTCATGGTTCCTTTAAAATAAATAAATAATAAAAAAATTCTGGCTTGCTTTTTGTTCGGTTTGAATAAAATAGCATTACCATTAGACAAAAAAAAAACTGCCATCCGTCAGTTTTCTGCTATCACTTTCTGCTTGTTTAATAAGTTTGGAGGTTATAATAGCTGATTGACTATTGTCAGTTGAGGGATTTCACCATCAAATCCTTAAACACAGTGGAAGGTCACAGATACCTGTCAGTGCTGCATTTTAGTTTCTGACCATTATAACCTTTATTCTTCTACCCACTGCATTTATCTTCGTAGAACACTTAATCAGAATAAGAATCTGGAAACGCTAAAATCTTCTTGCATCCATCGTCTTCTCGCAAAAGAGTAACAATCAAGGAAGACCAGAGAAGGTGTTAATAAATTGTATAATTTAGGCCGAGCACCCACCTTTATACGTCCCACAAAAGGTGGGGCCCATAAAGCCTATAAAAGGGCTTCTCAAGGCTTATTGAAGGAGAATGATGTGATCGTTCTGATTACTTATGGATGATTGCTGTTGATTTTGTGGTCGAAATTCTTGAAGTGCAACTGTTGTATTTGGAAGATTATAACTGCTGATTTTTTTGGGGATGAATGTTCAGATTTTTTGCTGAATCTTTCTAGTGTGGATAGAACTGTTGCTACACAATAACTAGTTTCTGGTATTGAGGAAATCTATGTTTGAGACTTGTAAGATTCTATGGTGCCCATGGGGTCTATAAAAGGATTGTTCTTGGATCAATCTTTAATTCTACCTAAATGATCACCAACATCAACAGTTTCAGTTGATATTGCTCTCAGAATATTTGCCAGTAATTTTTTAAGAGAAACCTTTAATATTGTTGCTCTCGTTTGCTTAAGTTATTTATGAATCTCTCTTGGTACATGTTGTAAATATGTACGGCAGTTCAAACCATTGGTTCTTCAGACTTACCATGACACATCGTTGTCCAAATCTAAAATTGCTAGGACAATCACGTGCATGCGTGCTCCTACAACCAAATCATGGAAGGGCCCAAAGGGATATGGGTGGAGATAGTAAGAAAAGACTCGATGGCCTATGGCCTAGCTGAAGTTCTGGCCCTTGATAGTGGAATGGTGGGATAAGATTCAGTAGCCACCCCCAATTAGTTGCGATCGTTTAGCCTTAGTTACCCTTCAACCTGCAATCACCTTTTCCCTTAAACATGTAACCTTGTTAGTTTCATCCGTATCTTCATGTTCCCTTATTAGTTTCATCAGTTTCCTATCTTGTTCATGAAGTTATTATTTCATTTTAATAACATTGATTCAGGAAACTAAGTGGTAGGGATATATTGTGGAATTCATATTCCTCCACCTTTTGGGAATTACGTTATGTTATTCGTTGATTTAGAGTTTCAGTGATGTATTTTGAGATTATCTTAGGTGGAATTTAAGAAACAAGATGCTCTCTCTCTCTCTCTCTCTCTCTCTCTCTCTCTCTCTCTCTCGTTTTATTGAGCTTATTTTGGAGGATATGACTTTAACTGTTTTACTTGGTATCTACAATCAGCAGATCCAGCATGCCACAACTTCTTTTGTTTTTAATTCAGATGCCTGATACAGGTGCTGCAACATCAAGGAACCAGCTAGTGTCAGGGAAAGGAGAATTGGTAGTTAGAGGTACTGAAGGAGAGACATCCTGCAGCAAAAATGCTCCCATGAAGAGCAAAAATTTCTTGAGGAATGTAAAATGTTTTGGGGTGGAATTGTCCCCAGATAACATTGCAGTTGCAATGGTATATTTTGTCCAAGGTGTTTTAGGCCTTTCTAGGCTTGCTGTGAGCTTCTACTTGAAAGATGACCTTCATCTTGATCCAGCAGAGGTACGTTATGTAAATTTTCGATTAACATAATATGGTTAGCGCTAAGTTGTAGTCAGATCTTTTAAACGTATGTGCTCTAATGATAATATGTACAAGAAGGTACTTGCCGTGCTTGAGTAGATTAAGATGCGTCCTACCAGAGGGGAGGTTCCAGGCTCGAGTTCGTCTTGATGTTAATCCTACCATCGTCATTGTCATAGCATTGTTCCAACTATTTGGGCTAGCTTCTGTATCTTGGTTCGCTGAAAATTCCTCAGGCATCTTCAGTAAGTGAGAAAGCTTTCATATCCCTTTTCATGACCTCTATCAAAGTCCTTTTACGTCCTCTTGTCATCCCCCTTTAAGATCCTTCAACCCAATCAAAGATCCTTAGTGGGGGAGTCTGGATTCCTCAGCATATGGTTTAACCATCTCAATCAGTTCTCCATTTTATCTCCAAATGTTAATATGGTTGTTGCAATGGTAAAACAACATGGATAGATTAGTAACCTCTCTCCTAAGTAGATTCCCTCTGTGTGTGCGCGCGCGTGCATGTGTCATTACAAGTTATTCTGAGTTGCTGCTCTTAAATGCATTCATGTTGATATTATAAGATCTTATTTCTCTTTTCGTTTTCAATGCCTATTATTACTTTGTACTTCTGCAAGACGTTATTCTTGGTAGTATTGTCTAGATTTTAAAGGCAAACTATTTATTTTAAAAAGATGTAAATCCTTCTATGCTTTCAGACATTGTGTACACTTTTGTCCTTTCTGACTATTGACCTTACAAATGTTCATAACTATTTTGAATGCCATAGTTCAATGATTTTATCAGTTGGATGATGCTGATGAAGTTGTTTATGCATCTATTTTGAGACTTTGAAGACACTACGGGGCCATTTGGTAGCAGGAAAAGTTGGAGCCCGGACTGCCTTGTCTAGACTTACGGCAGTTGGGGAAAAAGTTGGGTGTTTTTTGAGAGATATCCTAGCTAGGATCCCCAGAAAATCAGGGACAACTCCTATTGCTTTTTGGGAGTTAACTGGTCCTCATGTTATGGGCAAGTTAGAGGCATTTGTGGGAAGAGATCCCATGATGTATATTGTTTGCAGATAACATTGTTTTGATTGACTAGAAGAGGGAGGGTGTAAACACAACTAGATTTGAAGGAGGCTTTATTTTGGTCTATATGGAGGGAATGGTACGGTCTGTCCTTTCGGAATGAGGGTTCTTTGGGGGAAGGGTTTATTAGAAAAGTTAAGGGTCTTGTTTTGGGTTGGGCTCATTATGTAAATATAGCAAAAGCTATTAAACTTTTATCTCTTTTTGAGTCCTAGTGCTAGGTTTGTATTCTTTTCTCGCTCTTCGGCGGTTTTTTTAATAAAATTTCAGTTATCTCTAAAATAAAAAATAAAAAATAGTGGTTTAAAAAAGAGTATATGGTGTGCAATTTTAGTATCAATAGGAGTGAGAACCAGGAATTAGTAAATATTGCTGACCAAGAAGTTTCCCAAAATGACCACTTCTGATATCTTGGTCTATAATTCATGAGAATGGAGACATTGAGAAGGTTGTTGCCCATAAAATTCAAGTGGGGTGGAAGAAATGGCGATGTGCCTCTGGAGTTTTATGCAACGTTGTCATGTGCGATCGTATATGCGCACACTCATGAGGAAATCGCATATGCAATGGTGGCATATGCAATCGTGGCACATATGCGAATGCATATGCCACATGTGCAACAATATGCGATTGCATATGTGGTGTATGTGATCGCATATAGCATGTGCAATCGCATATTGGCCAACGGTTAGAAATCAAACCGTTTGCACATTATTATTATTATTTTTTTGCCAAAAAAAAAAACACTTTTTGCCTATAAAAAGCTTCCAAAGCTCCTTCATTTGCAGTATTCTCACCCCAAACTCTCTCTCTTCTTCTCATACATTTCTTAATTCCAAGTGGTCTTAATCTCTCTCTTACATTTCCTACTTCCAAGTGGTCTTAATCTCTCTCTCTCTCTCTCTCTCTCTCTCTCTCTCTCTTTCACACACACACACACACACACACACACACACTACTTCTCTGACGTAGGACAATGGCCTAATCTAAACATATGCATGTGAAACATGTAAAATTCAGCGAAATCATGTAGCAAATCAAGTAGACATCCACCTTTCATCATCATAAATCAGAAAATCACAAGGGAAACATGCAATAGACGGGTCATCATCACAAATCATGCAATACTAGGTTCAAATCATGCGTGGATTGGATCCGGCGAGGGATAGGACCTCTCGATCTTGCATGGTTTCATCCAAACAACCCATGGGATTCACTAGTTCAGGAAATCAAAGGATTTCTGGGTTAGAGAATCTTAAAAGTTGAGAAAAGTAGTGTAGGATCGAATTTTCAGATTATAGGATATTGGAGAATTGAAAAGAAAGGTATGAAGAAAGAGGAAAATGAAGAGAATACCTTGGAAGAAGAAAATTTGGAAGAAGGAAGTAGAAAAGAAGAGAGAAGATGAGAAGAGATCTACCAGAGAGAAGAGGGAGATGAGCCAGCAAAAGCTTTTAATTTTCATAAACAATAGTATAATGAGAACCAAGGTTAGGGCAACACTCTTGTAAAATTCGGAATTAACATAATTACTAAAATACCCCTACTAACAAAATTAAAAAAAAAAAACATTCGCACGAAAAAACGTGCGCACATTGACCCAAAACTCAAATGAGTAAAAGTGCATAAAATAAACTCAAATCTAAGATGCACGATGGCCTCCGATAATGACACGATGAAAGTGGGCCACGACAAACAAACGTTTCGATCACACCATCCTCGCGATCCAACGGTCCAATCATCTCCTCCAAGCAACTTACACATGTCTTCCTAAGGTGAAGTCTTCTCAAATGTCTCGAACTACATGTGTAAGGTCTTCGATGCTCCTCAAGTCGTCATGAACGATCCAGGCCTGTCATTGAGCCAAAGAGATGTAGACTTCGCTCGCCTCCTACATTAATAAACCCTAAAGGGCCTGATGTCCTCATCAACTCCCCTCAGGTGAGAAGAACTCGACTCCAAGTAGATAAAACTCCTGTGCCTCTCCCAAATGCTTGGATCTAGTCTCTGTAGCTCTATCTCTGTAAGCCATGTGAAAAGGATAGACACGACACACAAAACAAAACTCCAACTCAAACTTTCCAGACTGAATTCTTCCTCGTAAAGTTTATCAAATTGCTTTTGCATTTCTGCATGTTCTGTAGGGTTCACTTGGTATGGGGGAAAGCTTGACAGAATCGATCCAGGGACAAGATCGATTGTGTGTTGAGTGTCTCATTTGGGTGAAAATTCATCTCATAAATCATCTGGTAGGATATCACAAGTGATGTGGGTGTCTGCCATCATATCCTCACTAGTCTCTTTTTCAAATTCATTCGTGCTCACTATGGTAAGAGACTTAGATTGGGACTACATCAATTAAGTCACACATGACATCTGGAAGTGGTGCGGTCTCAAACTCTTCGACCTTTTCATCACTAGCACACACTTCTTCATGCCTAACAATGGTGAGTGATGCCTCAATTTCTTCTTCTTCATTGCTATCGATTTCAGGCACGTACTCTTCCACTTCGTAAACACTTTGTTTGGGCTCTTCCAATTGGCCATTCATCAAGGTACTATCTCGCTCCCAAGGAAATATAATTGGTGTTAAACACCTCAAATTGTTCACAAGTCGAGATTTCCTTAATGATGGGTTGGGCCATTTTAAAAGAAGTTGACCATATTAGTTCCCTCTGAGATGCTTCTAAACGTCTAGTATGTTCATGTTAGTGGTGATTTGATTGCTTAACTGAGCAAATGAATTTTTATCTGCCGCTTCCATCTCGGTTATCCTTTGGATCAATTGAGCGAGTTGCTCAGATAATTGCTCGTTGCTCATGGTGGGGTGAAATCCAAAACCTCTTCCGGTTCTTGTGGGCATACACGGTAAGGCTTGTCTGAAGTTCTACCTAAACTCGACTCTCTGGACTAATGACTCATAATATGAATGATGTGACTCTAATCCTATAATGATGCATGAACTGACGTACTTTCTAACCCTAGACTCACCAAACCAGAATTTTCTAATTTAGGGAATTTTCTAAATTTGGGAACTTCCCAAAAATGGAAAAATTTCTAAAAATAGTAAATTTCGAAAATCAGACTTTCTAAGTCTGGAAAACATTAAATCTGGTTACTACGAATCTGGAAAATTTCCAAATCTGGAAATTTTTTAAAAATTGAAAGTTTTATTTTTGGAAACTTTCTAAATCTGATTTTTTTTTAAAAACTGACCTAAAGTGAAACCCTAGGTTGATAACTCGATCTAAACACAACCATGCAAAACCCTAAGCTTTGATAACAAATTTGACGTAGGACAATGGCCTAATTTAAACATAGGCATGTGAAACATGTAAAATTCAGCGAAATCATGTAGCAAATCAAGTAAACATTCACCTTTCATCATTATAAATTAGAAAATCATAAGGGAAACATGCAATGGACAAGCCATTATCACAAATCATGCAATACTAGGTTCAAATTATGCGCGGATTGGATCCGGTGATGGATAGGACCTCCCGATCTTGCATGGTTTCATCCAAACAACCCATGAGATTCACTAGTCCAGGAAATCAAATGATTTCTGGGTTAGGGAATCTTAAAAGTTGAGAAAAGTACTGTAGGATCGAATTTCCTAGATTATAGGATGTTGGAGAAGTGAAAAGAAAGGTTAGAAGAAAGAGGAAGATGAAGAGAATACCTTAGAAGAAGAAGATTTAGAAGAAGAAAAGAAGAGAAAGAAGATGAGAAGATATCCACCAGAGAGAAGAGGGAGATGAGCCACCAAAAGCTTTCAATTTTCATAAACAATAGCATAATGAGAACCAAGGTTAGGGCAACACTCTTATAAAATTCGGAACTAATATAATTACCAAAATACCCTATTAACAAAATTAAAAAAAAGACATTCGCACAAAAAAACGTATGCACATTGACTCGAAACTCAAGTAAAAGTACATAAAATAAACTCAAATATAAGATGCCCGATGGCCTTCGATGATGGAACGATGAAAGTGGGCCATGACGAACCAACAGTCTGATTACACCATCCTCGCGATTCAATGATCCAATCATCTCATCCAAGCAACTTACACATGTCTTTCCAAGGTGGGTTCTTTTCAAATGTCTCGGACTACATGTGCAAGGTCTTCGATGCTCCTCAAGTCGTCACGAACGATCCAGGCCCGTCATCAAGCCAAAGAGATGTAGGCGTCGTTCGCCTTCTACGCTGATAAACCCTAAAGGGCCTGATGTCCTCATCACTCTCTCTTAGTAGTTGGAAGATCAAGATTCAAGCACTTTCAAGGAAGATTCAAATTCAACATTCAAGCACTCTCTTACATACATTCTTCTAATTCTAATCTTTCTTTTCAAGGAAGATTCAAGTTCAAGTGTTCAACAATACATTCGAGCACTCTCTCTTACATAGTTATATACATATTACATTCTAATATTTCTATTTCTACATTTCTATTTCATTCTCTCTCTCTCTCTCTCTCTCTTTATTCTCTCTACATTCATAATACATTCTACATTTTCCCCCTCTTTCTCTTACATTTTGTTTCAAGTGTAGGCTATAAGTGACAAGCCCACCTACAAGTTACAAGTACAAGACGAGTGACCCAAGACTAGAGTGAAGAAAGTCTTAACTCTCAAGACTCTCAAGTCTCAAGTCTCAACTACAAGACAAGGACTAAAGACTGGAGTGACGAAAGTCTCTACTCTCTCTCTCTCTCTCTCTCTCTTTCTTCCAAGTGTAAGTATGTAATTCACTCCCTCCCTCTCTCTCTCTCTCTCTCTCTCTCTCGTTTTATTCTCCTCTCCTACAAGTGTAAGTGTAACTCTCTCTCCCCCTCTCTCTATCTCTATTCTCTATCTCTCTGCCTCTCTTTGCCTCTCTATCTCTACATTCTCTCTCTATTTTTCTTCTCTCCCTTTATTCTCTTCTACAAGAGTAAACATGACCACAACAAGTCTACAAGTAGTCAAGTACTAGTGGAAGTTTGCAAGTGTAGCTCTCTCTCTCTCTCTCATCTCTCTCTCATTTCATTTATTCTCTATTCTCTATTATCTAATCTTTACTCTTTAGTCTTTAGTTTTTAGTTTTTAATTTTTACAAGTTATAAAAAGAAGAATCAATACACCATGTCTTCTTCCCAATCTTCCTCTTTGAAACCTAAGTCGAATGACTCGAGTTGGAAGTATGGGCACTATTGTAGTGCGCAACGGATAAGACACATAGTATGTAAGTAATGTGGGTTCCAATTTCATTTCGTGGCACAAGCAACACCTTGACATACACTGGGGTCAAATGCAAGAGCATGGGACAAAATTACTTCAAAATCCGAAGGGAGATCAAGGAGTATATGAATAAACAATCGAGAAAGAGATGCGATGGTGCCCTACGTCAAGAGGAATTTATGGAATAAGATGCATCCCCCCCCCCCAACAGGCCAGTCTAGACCACCACGGGCCTCGAAAAGAGCTCGTGGGTATTGGGCTCAGGATAGATGGTATAGACTACACCCCGAGGATGAGGTCGACTAAAGGGGTCAGGGCAAAGGGCCAGCTCAAACAACATTAGAAAATCGGTATAAACAAAAAGATAGGAAAACCACTAATTCAATATATCGCTAAGTGGTTTCAGCCGGTATTACCTTCAACACAATTAAAATGAAAAGCTTCCAAGTTCTGGTTGAGGCATTAGGTCAATTTGGACTTGGGCTTAAACCTCCTTTATATCATGAAATGAGGGAGGCATGCCTCAAAGTCGAGGTTGATTATACATGATCCTTCTTAGCTGAATATAAGGAATTGTGGAAAACATATGGTTGTTCACTCATGGCCGAAGGATAGACTGTTAGATTCGGTCGGTCTCATAAACTTTTTGGTGAATTGTCCGGCCGGGACAATGTTCTTGAAGTATGTGGTTGCATCAGGCCATTCTTATATTGCAGATTACTTATTTAATTTACTAGATAGTGTAGTTGAGGAAGCCCTTAAAAAAATGATAGTGTAGTTGAGGAAGTAGGGGAGGAATACATTGTCTAGGTTCTTACAGACAACACACAACCTCGTATGTACTTGTTGGTCTGTCTTATGGAGAAGAGATGCCATTTATTTTGGACCCCTTGTGCGGCCCATTGTGTTGATCTTATGTTAGAAGATATAGGTAGGTTATTCTTAAACGCGATTGCAAAGGCTAGAAGAATCACGGTCTTTACGTATAAACATGCCCTTCTTCTCCATCTAATGAGAAAACACATTGGGTGTAACTTGCTATGTCCAACAGAGTCACCTGTTTCACTACAACCTTCTTAACACTACAAAGATTAAATGCAAAAAAATCGGAACTTTGAAGCTATGTAGTGTCGGCCGATTTTACATATGTGCCCTGGTCAAAGCAGGCTGAAGAGAAACAGGTATAACAAACAATTCTTTTGCAAACTTTTTGGGCACAAGTGGTAAAGGATCTAAAAGCATCTAAGCCCTTAGTCATTGTGTTGCGATTAATGGACGGGGATGGGAAGCCAGCAATGGGTTACATATATGATGTGATGGAGAGGGCGAGAAATAAGATCATTGATTATTTTAACCATATTGAGTGTGATTATAGGTCCATTATAGATATTATATATAAAAGGTGGGGCAACCAAATATCATCTCCATTGTATTCGGCTGCCTACATCCATAACCAATTCTGTTTATTTGCTTCCCTCTATCCAACAGAAGGATAGACTCTACATATGGTTGGATTTATTGATGTGTTGGAAAGAAATGCTTCCAAATAGAGAAGAACAGGACAAGATCTCGGCTCTACTGGACTTCTATACAAAGAGTGAAGGCATATTCCCAAGGAATATCGTCACTAGGCATTGGACAATGAAATTGCCTAGTATCTCTTACAGTCTTAAGACTTACTCTCTAACAAATAGTTTTTTTACGATCTAATCTACAAAGTCCAACCTACTTAAATTGTTCTTCTCAGCTGATAGTGGGTGCCTATGGAGTGGACCTGAACAGGAATGATCCAACTCTAAAGAAGCTGGCTATGAGGATTTTTTGACTCACTTGTTCTGCTAGCGGTTGCGAGCGCAATTGGAGCATTTTCAAGGTGGTAAGTTTGTAAAAAAAATGAAAATGTTAATATGTTCTAGTTTATGATAATTGTAAGTGTAAACTAATGCCTAAATGCACTTTCTTTCATGCAGATTCACACCTAGAAAAGGAGTTGCCTTGAAGAAAAGAAGGTCAATGACTTGGTCTTTGTCCAATACAATCAGAAATTGCGAGAATGATTCGAGGCTAGGAAAGAAAAGCCTGGTTTCTATGGCCTTATTTGCTTAGATGAGTTGGATCCAGACGCAGGAATCTGTCTTTGCTGGCGAGGAGCTGACATGGGCCCAAGTTGAAAATGCCACATACGGATTGGCACCTGGAGAAGGTACTTCTACTTCCGCTTGAAAGGGGGGGGGGGGGTGGTTGCAGTCTACTCGTGGAAGAGATTGAGGAGATAGAAGGTGGAGGAGATGATGATCAAGTTGAAGATCTACTGTTGGATGTTGATGAAGTATTAGTACGTATAAATGATGAATAAATAGAAGAAATAATGTGGAAGAAGGAGATGACTCCGATGATGACGATGGTGGTGATCAAATGCCACAATGGCAAATAGATCAATATATATGGCCTTTATTATTATTTTGTTAGCATAGAACTTGAAGATTATATTTTCATTTTCTATAATCAATAATAAATAAATAGCTTCTTTATTTTGTTGTTACTTGTTAAGTGTTATTTGTTAACTATATTGTTGAATGTTGATGACTTGATTTTTAATTCATTATTTAATTGATTGTATTTCACTCAAATTTATTTTAAATATGTAAAATTAGTTATCTATTAACTTAGGACACCCCCCCCCCCCCCCCCCCCTTTATTTTTTGAAAAAAATGTGGTCGCATATGCAACTGTGTGGTCGCATATGCGCACAGGCATATGTGATCGCGCACGATCGCATATGCAATATGACAACATTGGTTTTATGTGATCATTGTGTACCTGTATCATTTAAAAATGGGAGTTTTTTGTAGGATGGCTATAAGACCAGCCATGCTTTGTGGGACAGAATGTTGGGCAGTTAAAGGACATGTCTAGAGGATGAGCCTAGTTGAGATGAGGATGTTGAGATGGATGAATGAGAAGGATAGAATTAGAGACGAATGCATTCAAGGGAATCTAGGAGTAGCACCAATAAGTAACAAGATGAGGGAAAGTAGTCTTAGATGGTTTGGTCATGTGCAATGCAGACCAAGAACTATGTCATTTAGGAGTAAGTTTGTACAAGTTGAAGGCTCTAAAATGGCAAGGGGAAGGCTCAAGAGGACGTGGGTGGAGGTATTAAGTAAAGACTTGATGCCCTATAGTCGAACTGAAGTTGTGGCCCATGATAGAGTGGAATGGCGGAAAAGAATTCATGTAGCTGACCCCAATTAGTTGGGTTAAAGCTTAGATGATGATTAGCTGGTCCTTGTCTCTTCAAGGAGTAGGTTCTTAGCAAACTGGGACAACATTCTCTCTTTATCTCTTTCCTACCCTTCGCCTGCTGTGTGTGGTGACATTCAATCCATCAATGACATTCAAATCTTGATTTTAGGCCCTCTGATAAAATATCCACCCAATTCATAGCATGGGTGGGTCACATGGCAGGCAAAAATGGGAATGGAAACACACTAAACATTGTCCATGGGGCCCATAAGATTGTCTAAATATTGAATTCAACTCGTTAATTAGGTTCCACCAGGATCAATGAACGTACCAAATATTTTGATGATTGAAAACTCAAATGGGCCGCAACACCCAACTTAGGGGGTTTACCTATGATTTTACATAATTTTTTTCTATTGTATGGCCCGACTGAGGTTTTTATTAAGATGATTTTTGTTATGGTGGATATGAGGGGAGAAGCCTACAAACAACAAACAGGCTTGTTCTTGCCACGCCAAACAAGTTCCAACAAACAACAGATAGGCTTGACTAGGACAAAATTGGCCTAGCCAGATAAGACTAGGGTGCTATTTAGTAAACTGGAAAATAAAGTCTGAAAATTAATTTAAGTGATGAATTTTAGTACTTATAAGTAATGAAAAATCTGTTTGGTAATTTGTCGGAAAAAAGTCCTGATATATGAAATTAAGCACTTTTTTTTTTCCCTCAAAAATCTGTTTGGTAAACACAAACCGTATGTCTTAAAATCGACAATTTGTCATATTTGCCCCAATTGTCTTAATTTTTATCTTATGTAGAGTATGAGACAAAACATGTTATCGTCATGCTACTAAATTTGGCACACCTATGTCTAATTTACGTACATCTCTCAAATATAATCCTTCGTTTAATGGACCATGTACTATATTCTTCTTGATAGAATAATCTTTACCCTTCGATTGGTGTCCTTGAATTGGACAACTAATAAGAGAAACACAACATCTCATATTTAATTGATAAAGGCTGATATGAAGGTTAGGATAATCTAATATTTATTTATTTATTATTATTATTTTTTCATGGTCCATCCACAGTGGGCCCCCTATTGACAATATTTATTGATCATGAAACCAATGGGGCCACCTGTACAAAAAAAAAAAAAAATCCGAGATATGATCCATACACAGATGGAGCATCATTTAACTCCCCTTGTCGAGATATGACCCATACTTAGGTGGATCATCGTATTTGTTGAGAATTAATTCCGCCATTGTTAGAAGTAATGCCAAATAGGTTGACGCTAAGACACATATAGGAAAACCCATCTAAAAATGAGGTGGCCCACCTTGTTGTATGTGTGAAATCCACACCATCCCACCATTTTGCCAACTTAATTTAGGGCATGAGCCCAAAAATGAGGTAGATCCAAATCTCAGGTGGACCACACCACTGGAAAAATGGCGATTGGACGCTCATCCATGTCCGTGTGAACTACTCAACAGGTTGGATGGAAAATAATTATTAAAGTGGGCCCCAAGAAGTTTTTAATGGTGAGCATTCAATCGCCACTTTTCCAGTGGTGTGGTCCACCTGAGATTTGGATCGACCTCTTTTTTGGTCCCATACCCTAAATAAGCTGGCAAAATGGATGGATGGTATGGATAAAACACATATATCATGGTGGGGCCCAGAGAGCACTATCATATACATAACCTAAAATCACTTACCGCATTCTGTTTTAAGTGTCAAGTCAAAATAGGAATGCTGTCAAATTGCCTAAGCGATTGTATGTGACCCACCATTTGTGATCGCTTATGTGATCGCACATGGATTTTTTTGAATTTATTTTTAAAAAAAGGGAAATTTTGGGAAAAAAATCTGAAAAAAAATTGTTAAGAGGACAATAACTACAAATTGGTTTTCTTATCTATTTCAATCTAATTTGTGTACTACCTAAGCTATAATAAGTAAATAAATAATAACCATTAGCCAACATGTCAAAAACTAAAAATTAACAAGAAGTTAACAACTTATTAATACAAAATTAAAAATTTAATAATTTTATTGATAAATGAAATCTTAGTGAATTAAATTGAAATAGATTGAACTAAAGACTATTATATACATAATACGTTACTTACAATTACAAGATATAACTTAGAAATTACAAATTTTCAATACAGTATACAAAATCTACAAATTACTATTTACATTGATCCCTCTCCCATTGTGGCATATCACCACCACCACCATCGTCGGAGTCATCTTCTTCTTCAATGTACACTTCATCTTCTTCTGTTTCTTCATCATTTGTCCGCCCAAGTTGCTCATCCATGTCTAATGGTTAATCATCTTCTTCTTGTACTTCTTTAATCTCAATATCTTCTTGTCCTTGACTGCTACTAGGCCTCGCGCTACTGCTCGCTTCTCTTCTCTACCTTTGAGAACCTTCGCCAAGTGCCAATTCATAAGCGGTGTCTTCGACTTGGGGCTCATGACTCGCTGGTAAAGATTGGATCCTTTGTCTCCACAACCCACTCACTATCTGCCTCCAAATCATCTAGACTAATAGGATTATAGAATCCAGGCTTTTCTTGCCTAGCCTGGAATCTTTCTCGCAACTTCTGGTTATACTAGACGGAGACTAGGTCATTGAGTTTCTTTTGTTCGAGACGATTTCTTTTCTTCTTCTTTTTTTCATGTGAATCTGCAAAACATATAGAAATTTCAATTAAAGGTGAATTAGCAATTTAGCATTGAGCTGAGAGTTGAAACTGAAAGTGAATTATAGAACTTCAAGTCCTTAACTTACCGACTCAAATGCACTCCAGTTGCACTCACAACCACTTGCAGAACACGTAAGGTCAAGAATTCTCATGGTCAGTTTCTGTAGTGCCGGATCCTTCCTGGTCGGATCAATTCCATACATTGATCACCAATCAGCTGTGCAAAAAAGTTTGAGAAATTCTATCTTGTTCATGTTTATCTAGATTCATTCTTTCCAAACGTCAAGAAATCCGACCATATGCATCGCCGATGCTACGGTCCGATCGGCGGACGCAAAGAATATGGTCGGATTAAGGATGCAAGCAGCCGAATACAATGAAAAATGACATTTGGTTGCCCCATCTACTATCTATAATATCTAGGATGGGCTGGTAATCACATTCTTTATAGTTGAAGTGGTCCATGATTTTGTTTTTGGCCCTCTCCATCGCATCGCAGATATAGCCCATGGGTGGCTTTTCATTACCGTCCACCAATTGCAACATACAACATACATAACAAGGGTTTTGATGATTTTAAGGTCTTTATCACTTGATTCCAAAATGATTGGGAAAAAAATGGTTTGTTAGACTAACTTTCCTTTGGCCTTCTTTGACCAGGGCCCGTTATTCTAATCAGCCGATACTAAAAAGGTTCTAAGTTCAACTTTCTTTGAATGTAACCTTTGTGGTGTTAAGAAGGTTGTTACGAATCGGGTCACGACCGGACGAAGCAAACTACTCCTAAGGTGGCTTCTCATGTGATGGAGAAGAAGTACATGCTTGCACATAAAGACTCTTATTCTCCAGCCCTAGCAATTACCTTAAGATATGACCTACCTACATCTTCTAACATTAGATCAATACAACGTGCCGCATGGGGTCCAAAATAAATGTTGCCTCTTCTTCATAAGAAGGTGACCTGCGGCTATATAACTGGTTGCGTGTCTGTGACTTGGACAACATAGTCCTCTCCTACTTCTTCACTACACTATCTAACAAGTTGAATAAATAATCGACCGTGTGAGAATGAGCCAATGCATTAACAGACTTTAACATTGCCCAATTGGACAATTAATAAGAAAGTTTATCAATGTCCGACCAGATCTATCGATCCATCCATGAACCATTATCGTACAACCATAGATTTTCCAACTCCCTTTCTATTCGAAGATAAAGTTTCTAGTAAACTCAATCTCTTTTTTTAGGCAACTTCATGATATGAAGGGGGTTTCAAGCTAGGTCTAAATTGACCTATAACTTTAACCATTACCTTGAAGCTCTTTTTTTGCTGTGTTGAAAGCTACACTAGCTTCATACAACCACTTTGCAATATACTAATTGTAGTTTTTTTTTTTTTTCCTTTCTGCTTATAACTGTTTTCCAAAGTGGTTTGGGCGGGTCTTTTGCCCTTACCCCTTTAGTCAACAACATCTTCGGGATATGGTATACGCTACCTATCCATAGGTCTATGCCCATAGGCTCTTTTGGGCGTTGGTCTTGATCGCCCCATGGATGTAGGTGGTGTAGAAGCATCCAAATCTACAACATCAATGTCCTCATAAGCTTCTCTCTCCATAAATTCTTCTTGAATAATCGTTGTCTTTTTCAAGCATACCTGTCCATATTCTCAATGATTTCCTAATGGATTTCAGGAGTAACATTGGAGCATGCTCTTATATTTGAATAAATAATCGATTATGTAAGAATGGGCCAATGCATCAACATACTTTAACATTGTTCTAGGTGGACAATTAACAAGAAAGTTTATCAATGTCTGACGAGATCTATTGATCCATCCATCAGCCATTATCGTACAACCATTGATTTTCCAGCTCTCTTTGTATTCAGAGATAATGTTTTTAGTAAACTCAACCTCCTTTTTTAGACAACTCTCTCTCACTTCATGATATGAAGGGAGTTTCAAGCTAGGTCCAAATTGACCTATAGCTTCAACCATTACCTTGAAGCTCTTTATCTTTGCTGTGTTGAAAGCTACATCATCTTGATATAACCAATGTTCGAAATATCGGTATCATGTTATGTATCGCATCCTTGGGATACAGATACGTATCGGTTATCGCACGGGATAAATCGTTTTTATTGGGTAATTTATCGCCGTTTTTGGGAAACGTGGGGAAACATTAGGAAAATCGTTCAATTTTTCAATGAAACTTCAAGGATTGTTAAAAAAGATCTTAATACACACTTTTAAATCATAACATCTCAAAAAAGAAGTGCATATAATAGGTTTCCTTTGTATAGGGTCCTAAGATATGCGTTGTCTAACTGAACTTACGTAACTATATTCAAATTGAATGCATAACATTTAGAGTGTATGTGATGATCATTTCATCAAACACTCTTAAATACTTCAAAATTAGTCTCAATTGACAGTTGGTTGAAGGGAAATTTCGAAAAAAAATATTAATATTTTAATATTTTTTATTAATTTTTAATAAAAATGGTTTTTATTTTCCGAAAATTGACAAGGACTTAACAAATCAGTAGATCAACCATCATACATGCTTGATTTCATGTTTGGAGTGCAACATTGCAAGCAATTTGGGATAAATTGGAAAAAAATTGAATTTTCCCCAAATTGGATGACCTACACTCAAATTTCAAAATTAGAGTGCCTGTGATGATCATTTCATCAAATACGTCGAAGTTAATCTCGATTGATAGCTGGTTGAAGGAAATTTTTGAAAAAAAAAATGGAGAACATGAAGAAGCAATGGATATTGAAATCAAAGCTCCAACTCCATGATTTTTCATGAAAAACATGAAGAGCCAATGGATTTTTAACCATTTGACACTGATTTAACATAATTTCAACAAAAAAAGGGATTGAAAATTAAAAATGCTCACCGGATCGAACATGTGGGATATATCGGCACTACCTCTGTGTTTCCTATCGCACTGGTGGGATACAAGATATATCGTGGGATATATCGGCCGATATCGTTGATATTTAAAACACTGGATACAACCACTTTGCAATATACTAATTGTAGTTAAAAATCTTTCTACCTATAGCGGTTTTCTAAAGTGGTTTGGGCGGGTCCTTTACTCTTACTCCTTTGGTCAACATCATCTTTAGGCTGTGATATAAGCTACTTATCCATAGGTCTATGCCCACGGGCTCTTTTGGGTGCTGGTCTAGATCGCCCCGTGGATGTAGGTGGTGTAGAAGCATCCAAATCTACAACATCAATGTCCTCATAAGCTTCTCTCCGTAAATTCTTCTTGAATAATCGTTATCTTTTTCAAGCATGTTTGTCCATGTACTCAATGATTTCCTTACGAATCTCTAGAGTAACATTGGGAAATTGATGAGGACATCCGAGCAACATATCAGAAGAGGAGGGCTAAGCCAGTCTCCTTATGGCTAGATGACCATTGCATGAGACCCACTTGGCCCAATTCACATTTCTAAGCACGTTGAAGACCCCACGTGCATGTTTGTGCATCTTTGAGGACCCCGCACTGGGAAGATGCACGTGGGCTGCATATAGGAGCTTGATAGACACATCGGACCATTGGATCAAGTGGACATGATGATTGGATTGTTGGATAATCATCATCAGACATTTTGATTGTGGACCCTCATGGGCCACGAAATAGTTTAGTTGTTTAGTTTGTTTACATGTTTCGTTATTTTTGGTATAACTCATATTTGTGTTGATATTAGGGACTTAGGAACAACTTTTAATTCATTAACCCTCTATATGTTGAGAATCTTATCTGAGAATGCGTTTTTGTAAAATACCTTTTCTGAGACTATAAAGGGTTGGATGTCCCCACCTTAGCCATTATGCATGTTATGAATGAAAGAGATTTCTCTTCTTTTGCTTTGAGATTGAGCAACATTTCATCCTGTGATTGGATTGGTGGTGTGAAGCCATGGGGAGCGATTCTCTAGTTATCTATGTATTTTTCTCTCTTCTCATCAAGGTATTATCTTCCTTCTTTCCTTTTCTTTTCTCTTCTCTTTCTCTACTTTCCCAAATTCTCTCTCTTCTTTGATTTTTCTTTTGCTCCTAAGAACCCACATTCAATCAAACCTTAATCCATTTAAAACCCTAACGTAGATTTTAGAATCCCAAACCCTAATCCACAAACCCTAATTTTCAAAATCCTAATTCTCCACCCCTTAATTATCAAAACCCTACATATCCAATTCCCAAAATCTGAAAATCCCTTGGCCTAATCATAAATCCCTAATTCTCAAAACTTCAACCCTAATGTTCCAAACCCTAATTCCTCTAAGCCTAGATACCCCAAACCCTTTTCCCACAATCTCTACCTTTAAACAACCCTAACACATTGAAACTCTTACACGCCACATGATTTCCATTGAATTCAGATTTAACCCTATTCTAGTGTTGGGTTCTATCTCCCATAGGTCCCGGTTAATTAGTAATTTATGATATTCACATTGCGGGATTGTCGTAGGCTTGAATTTGGACTTGTTATGAATATGAAGTGATTGGATTTCTGGAAAATTAGCTTTATTTTGTCGTTCCATTGCTCTAGTTAATCTTCTTTTAATTTCATGACATCATATTAGGTCAGATCATTCCGTCCTGTATCAGATATGTTTTTACATTTGATCCTGATGCGTGCGCAAGGTGTTGTTTATGCCAACCAATACCGCCGGAACTTGCAAATTCATACAAATCACATACAATCATAGATTTTTCAGCGGCACTGTGATAGTGCCTGCACTTCCAACTCGGGTCATTTGACTTCAATTTCAAAGAATGACACTTGATGAATTGAGTCAACTCAAGTATTAAGTAGTGTATGAGTAACTAGTTACTAACTACTAATCAGCAATTAGCAAGTAGTGTATGAGTAAGTGTAAGACAATTAGAGTATGAGTATAAGAGTATTAGACAAACAAATAAGCTATAGGCTAGCTAGTAGTTAAGTACTTACTAAGTACTAACTAGTAACTACTAAATTACAAAATACTAATGTAGATGTAGCCTACTATTATTCTATTATTACTATTACATATGAGAGGGAGAGAGTGTCTCACTATAGTGGTGGAGTTACAATTACAACAATTGTAAGAGTGTGTGTGTGTGTGAGAGAGAGAGAGAGAGAGAGAGAGTGAGAGAGAGAGACGATTTTGGTGTGAGACTTGAGAGTTGAATCAATGTAAGAAAAGAAGTCTTCAAACGAAGTCTT
Source organism: Liriodendron chinense (assembly GCA_003013855.2). Classification (NCBI taxonomy): domain Eukaryota; kingdom Viridiplantae; phylum Streptophyta; class Magnoliopsida; order Magnoliales; family Magnoliaceae; genus Liriodendron; species Liriodendron chinense. The sequence continues at coordinate 188,505 of ML058584.1, forward strand.
AAATCTTCAAATGTTAAAGTCTTCAAATCTAGTGTTGAACTCTAGGGCGTGTTTTTTTAACTATTTACTCCCGTAAATGATAGTAAATGGGTTATGATCATTTTTACTGGATGTTTGGAGAGAGACGGAAATCTCACATTAAATGTGCCTCGAAAAACGAGATTGTAACCCACTTTTTGAGCACGTAAAATATGTGGGTCCCACCATGATGTATGTGTCTGATCCAAGCTGTTCATCTGTTTTACAGGATCTTTTTAAGGCATTAGCCCAAAAACAATTTAGATTGTAAGCTTAGGTGGACCACACCATGGGAAACAAGGGAATAATGACATCCACCATTAAAACTGAAAATTTGTGCAAGGCCCACAGTGATGTGTATTTGTCATCCAACTTGTTCAAAAGGTCATAAAGACATAAACAAACCAATATTGATCCAAAACTTTTATGAACTCCAAAATGTTTTCAACAATATGCGTTCAATTCTCATACACTGTTGCGTGTGGTCCACATCTGCTTTGAATTTGCCTCATTTTTGGGCTCACGTCCTAAAAGGAGCTGTTAAAACAGATGAATGGTGTGGATCAGGCACATACATCATAGTGGGCCCCACAAAATTTGTCTATTTCATTCGTTTGCTCCTCGATTTTGGTGAAATTGTCACATCAAAACTGCCAAATGCTTGTAATTCCCCTCGTAAATAATCATTACCCATTTCAGTGTATGTACAATTCTACTCTTCAAAACAAACACACCCTTGGTGTTAATTGTTGAACTTCTCTTGAAGTCTTCAAATCTAGTGTTGGACACTTGAACTTGAATGTCTAATGTCTTGAATATTGATAAAAAAATGAATAACAATGATACACTACACAATACAATTACAAATGAATACAATAAAGCAAACTAATGTTGGGTGACTCTTGAGTCTTGAGTTCACTTGAGTTTCTTGAGTCTTGACTATTTAAATGGACAGAAAAAGACAAACGAATGTTAGAAGTTAGAACTTAGAGGTTAGAAATAAAATGCTAATGAAAGAAAGATTGAGATTAGATTAGAGAATGAGAATGAGAGATTGAAAATTTGAGATAAAAAAAAAGTGAAAGAAAGAAGATAGAGAGATGAGATGAGACTTGAGAGAATGAGATTGAGAGAAAGAAAGTAAAGGAAGAGAGAATGAGAGATATAGATAATATATTAGAGAGAGAGAGAGAGAGAGAGAGAGAGAGAGAGAGAGAGATTAGTGAATAAGAGAATAAAAGAGATTAGTATGAGAGATTGTGGACTGGTAGTCTATAGTTGGCTAGTTGCTTTGCTTCTTTGCTTCTTAGCCGTTGCTTTGTGCTGCTTTGCTTCAAATGAACTAGTGAAGTAGAACTGAGTGAGACTAGAGACTTGAGAGAGATTATGAAAGAGAGAACTAGGCATGCGATCGCACATGACAACATTGTAAAGGAGGGAAGCTTTTAAAAAAATATCCTATTTTTCAGTGAAAATCTGAATTAAATGCTTAATTTTTTGGATTTGCCAAACACTTTGAATCGGGAAAATCACCGAAAATAATCCATTTCAGTGATAAGTGGTGAAAATAAGTTTTACCAAATAGGCCCGACCAGACAGGCTATTTAGGCTTTTAAACTTTTGCTGCTACCAAACGAGCCCTACATGTAGGGTTGCACATCGATTCGATCAATTCGATTTTGGATGAAATTGATATTAAATTGATCTCATATTTTTAAAATTGAAATTGAATTGATCTCAATTTTGAAATTTCGAATTGAAATTGAATTGACTCCAATTTTTTAGGATCGATATAAGATTGAATAGATGGATTTTTCGATTCAATTCGATTTTCCGCGTACTACGAATTGAATATCATAATTATCAAGATTAATCCTGGACTTAATGAGCAGTTCAAATGGATCAATTAAACTATTCGAGAGAACCAATGCAACTAGGAACACTATACCTTATAATGCTATGAGAGCACCGGAGCATTTCTCATTATATAACGTTTTATCAAAATTGCGCAAGTAGAAATTGTATAATTACTAGATTGAATTTTCTTTATATCATTCTTCATAACTTCTTTAATCTTTATTATTGTTATTATTATTCATAACTTCTCATTATATAATGTTTTATCAAAATTGCGCAAGTAGAAATTGTATAATTACTAGATTCGAATCTTCTTGATATCATTCTTCATACCATAGACACGTGAAAAAACTAAGAAAAAAAAGTCATCGAGGGTTGAGGAAGATGCTCATAAATCCCTGAAGCAACAAGCATAAAAGTTGTAAGGAGTTTTGCTCTAAAGTCGAGTAGAGAAGGAGTTTTGCTCTCCTGCACAGGGCCAAGCACGACTTGGTTGGGAGTAGCGATGTGGGTGGGACCCTGACCGTGGGACCCACCTCAATGCATGCGTTGTATATCTATGCCGTCCATCTATTTTCCTAGATCAGTTTTCTAGCATAGTCCTAAAAATGAAGCATATACAAATCTCAGGTGTACCACACCACTAGAAACAATGGTCATTGAACGCCCACCATTAAAAACTTCCTGAGGTCCCCCATGATGTTTATTTGCCATCCAACCTGCTGTATAAGGTCACACAGACCTGGATGAATGTAAAACATAAATATCAGCTTGATCCAAAACTTTTGTGGCCCATAAAAAGTTTTTAATGGTCATTCCGCATTCGCTATTGTTTGTTGTGGTGTGGACTACCTGAGATTTGGATCTATTTAATTTTTGGGCCCATGCTAGAAAATGATCTGGGAAAACAGATGGACGGCGTAGATATATAACGCATGCATAGAGGTGGGCCCCACAGTTAGTATCCCACTCACGTCGTTGTTTCCAGGGTCCCCGTTAAGTGGTGCCCTCGTGCTCATGGGTTCGCACGACGGGTTCGTGTGAATTTCTGACATGTGGTCCCAAAATCTAGACCATCCATATGGTGCGTCCCCTCATGAAAACCCTAAGGCTAAGTTCTTGGCCTTATCCAAAGATCTGGTGGGTCATAGCAAGGTGAGAGGCAAATGTAGGTCCTAAGTGGAAAAAATGTGAAAATCTCTCTCTCTCTCTCTCTCTCTCTCTCTCTCTCTCTATATATATATATATATATATATATATATATATATATATATATATATATATATATATATATCAATTCAATCAATCGATACAGAACCGAAAATTGAAATTGATTTTTTTTTTTTAAATTTGAATTGTATCGATCTTGGGGAACTGATTCGATTTGTTCGATTCGATTTGACTTGATAAATTGATCCTAAATTGAATTGTGTGCAGCCCTACATGCACAACTGGACTCTAGTTTGAGTTCCCATGATTGCTTATCCTGAAATAGATTTAGTCATCCTATTTTCCTTTGTAACTATGGTGGTAGTATGCTTGCATTCTTTTACATTGTCTCTTTCAATCAGGAAAGACATACTATCAGATATCTAGAACATAGCGCATGAAATAGTTGTAGCTAGGGAAAGGAAGTTTATTTCATTTTACAATCTGATCAGTTTCCAAGGAGACGTGTTATGGTGACTGACAGATTATATCTGGTGACTCAGACAGCAGTGATATCGGGTGTGTCTGCCTTACCATGGCTTATCAAGCCTCTTTATGGGTTCATCAGGTCTGGGTTTAGGTATTTCACTTTCATTTTTAAGAATATTATTTTTCACATCATCCTGTCTAACTAGTGTTTGCCATGGCAGCGATTCGTTCCCACTTTTTGGTTATCGGAGACGGTCGTACCTGGTTCTTTCAGGGCTTCTTGGAGCAATTTCATGGAGTATGATGGCCACCTTTGTTGACAGCAAGTATAGTGCTGCTTTCTGTATTCTTCTTGGTTCTCTTTCAGTTGCGTTCTCTGATGTTGTAAGTATCAGCTATTACTTGAAAGTTTTAAAAGCAATTGTTTACCAGTATTTATCATTTTAGTACAAACAAATGAGCAATAGTTGTTCTCCAATGGATGGTTGGTTGGGTGTGATGGAGGCAAATGGCTAGAGTTCCTTCTATACATCTAATCTGCTTGAGTGCTGGCATGCTTGCAAGCACCTTTGTACAATTGACTACAGTCCGAGTCAGGAGCAGATCATGGATCTGATTTTTATATGCTTGATCAGTGTTCGAAGTTTCGGTATCGCTACAAGTTTCGCTAGCCGGGGATACGGAAACAATATCGATATCGCCGATAATATCGCTGATAACCGGAAATGTGGAGAAAATGAGAAACACAGTGGAATTTTTCAGTGAAACCTCAGGAGTTGATAAAATACACATAGTTGCATATTTATGAATAAAAAAATTGCATAAAGAATGCATACATAATAGGTTTCTATTTAATGGGGGCCTAAAAGCATGTGTTGCCATAAGAAGTCAATCCAATCAGCTCATTCATCCAAAATCTGAACTTCCATCCAAACATCCATTGATATTTCAGAATATCGGCAACACATGAAATTTCCAAACAAATCGTCAACAACTAAAAAAGAAACTAAAGATTGTGGTCTCGTTATTGCCATGTTGCGATTATGATAATATCGTGATATTATCAATGTTATCGTCAACAAATTGAACGTTGCATATAACCACGCACCTATAAAAAATCTGAAATGGAAAATTTTTAAATATATAGATTTTTAGGCATATCGATACATTGGCGATATTATCAAAATATTGCAGATGCATTGACGATACAAGTGACATTTGGAATTTACACAGTAAAAAATATTAGCGATACACCGACGGGATCAATGTATTGACAATACAAACGACACCTGGAATTTACACAATTGAAAATATTGACGATATCGATACAGTGGCAATATTTAGTGATACATCACCGATATCAAGAATTTTTTATACTATCAGTGTTATCGGTATCGCTACCAGTGTTATCGGTGTCGCTGAACTAGAAATAGAGATAATATCGGGGATATTTCGATAATATCGGAGATAATGCAAACACTGTGCTTGATCATGACCTCAATAATTAAATTAAGTTGCTTTAGCATTTGATCGTTGGAGTTTCATGTAAAGTTCAATAGACAGAGACGGCGATGATTAATATTTTAACCAAACTGTTCACATGTAATGGGAGTTAGTGATCCAATAATTCTGACCATCCTTTAACCAGGAGATATTTAATTTATTAATACTTGCAACCAGTGTTCAAAGTTTCGGTATCGCTACCAGTTTCGCTAGCCGGGGATATGGAAACAATATCAATATCGCTGATAACCGGAAATGCGGGGAAAATGGGAAAAACGGTGGAATTTTTTAGTGAAACCTCAGGAGATGCTAAAATACACATATTTGCATATTTAGGAATAAAAAAATTTGCAAAAAGAATGCATACATAATAGGTTTCTATTTAATGGGGGCCTAAATGCATACATCAGCAGTATTCAACTATTGTTCACTGAGTGTTGATGTATGCATTAAACTTCTAATGCATATATCACACTTTTTTTTTTTTTTGTTTTTGTTTTTTTGTGGTATACTTAACATGCTTCATTCAGAATACTGAAGCATATGATTCAGGTTGTAGATTCCATGGTTGTCGAAAGGGCTCGTGGTGAGTCACAAAGCACTTCTGGATCTCTTCAATCGTTATGCTGGGGATCTTCAGCTTTTGGGGGGATTGTAAGTGCTTACTTCAGTGGTTCACTGGTGGATACCTATGGTGTAAGGCATGTTACATGGGCTGAGTTTGATAAAATACTGTTTATAATCTAATGCTAATTTAACCAATTATTTGTTGGACGACTCTGTAAATTGCAGGTTTGTTTTTGGTGTTACTTCATTTCTTCCCCTGATAACATCTGCGGTTGCTGCTCTTGTTAATGAACAGCGTGCCACTAGAGGACCTAATCTTTCTCTAACCAATCTAGGCTTTGCTGAAACCTCCAAACAGAGTATCATTCAGTTGTGGGACACTGTCAAGCAGCCCAACATCTTTTTGCCCACATTATTTATATTCTTCTGGCAAGCAACGCCTCAATCAGACTCTGCCATGTTCTTCTTTACGTAAGTTTGTGTCCAGATCATGTTTCTTTTATCCTTTTTGGTTTATGTTTGTCACAGCTCATTTCATTTATAACATAGGCAAGTTTTTAGGAATTTAATTTGCAAGACAAAGGCCCCTGTAGGTACTTTGAATTAAGAAAATTCTACATCATAAAATACCTTACGTGTGTATTGTTAATATTTCATCATTCTATTGTTGTATTCTTGTCTGTAATATTTCGGCAAACAAAACAAAAATTTCTGGTGCCACCTTTCTTCAGATGGCACTTTGTTAAAACAGTAGAAAATCATAAGATTCAATTGTTGGAGATAGCCATGATTCTACCATTATCCTTAATCATCAACGTCATCTACCATTATCCTTCATCTATCGTGATATAATGTGTTGAGAAACCCATGCTTTTGCTGATCATTTAACTTTGTGCTCTTCAAAGATTCCATGAAACATAAGAATTATGTTCCTTTATAATACACATTTCACAAGCTGACGTATCAATCTTAGAACTGTGCAGCTTGTGTGGCTGGTTAGAATTTACATTCCTCTATCACAGAGGTCATGGTTTAAAAAAGGAGAGAGATATTGGCTTGAGCGCTTGAGGGAAGGTTCTTTTTTTTTTTTTTTTTTTTTTTTTTTTTTGTTCTTCTTTTTAATCTGAAATCTAACAACCCTCATTCCCACTAAAATGGTGGTCATATCCAATGTTGTCAAAATCAGTATGATATCATAATAAATCAATCAAGAGCTCAAGCTGGATTTAATTATATACATCATGAGATTCGATCATTTTTTTTTTTTAATAGTCAATGAAAAATAGAAATAGTCATTTTTTTTAAGTGATGTTGATTACTCCATTTCCCATCTATATTCATCAATTAAATATGGAATACTATGAAGTATGAACACTTCCACACAGTCGATGCGTAGGTTTACCGCAAATGTTACTATTTAAAGAAATCATCAATCAAGTTTCCAGTAAGTATCGACTGATCCATTCATCCCGGAGGGAGATGTTCAGCCTTGAGGCTATCTCATGGATTTTGAAAAAAAGGATAGATGGTAATTTCCAAGGAATGGAATCTTGTTCAGTAGCCCAGGTGATGACCTCCCTCAATGATAAAGGGCCCAGGAAATCGTTAAAGAGGATTCTGAAACCTTCTTTAAGAGAAAGTGTCTCCACTTTTGATAACGAGCCTGAGCCTCTACTAGGACCCAAGGAGGCGAATCTAATGATGTCATCCCTAATTACTGTAGTTTGAATTGCCATTGGAAGACCATCAAAATTAAGCATCTATTTATGGGTGGCAATGGGCTGGGCTGCTTCACCCAGCTTGGGTGACCTGGCCCTGAAGGACCAGGACTTGGGCCACTCAACCTGGCCCAAGGGCTGGGCTAGGGCTTGAAATCTAAGCCTGGTGTTCAGGTTCGGCTGGGCTAGGGTCAATGATGAATAGCCCGGCCTTGCTGGTTTGCTGGTTTCTGTGGTGTATACTAGTACATAGTTATTTGTAACATAGGCTAGTGTATGCAGCAATATGAAGAACTTTGATACTCGGGTAGAGTGTGATGGATTGGCTTTATTTTTTTATTTTTAAGGTAAGGCAAACTGTGATTGATGATACACAAGCACTATAACCTGTGGAAATTGTGGACCCCGCTTTAGATAGTGACCACTGTATTGATGCACTTATTTAAAAGTCCATGCATATGGTGGATAATTGGGTGGGGCATATGCTTGGTTGATGAATGATCTTATTTGACATATGTGCCATAGAAAAGCTTTGATTATCTAGAGGAGTATGAAGTTCATAAACACACACCAATTATACACGTAGCAAACATGTAACTTATCTTTAACTTATAGGGCTGGCCCTGGCCTAGCTCAATCCTTTAGGTGAGGGCTAGTGCTGGGGCCTCTTTAGCCCATTAGGGCCTGGGATGGACTAGGGTTAGGACTGAGGGCTCTAGGGCTGGGTTAGGCCTGACCCTAGCCAGCCATTGCTACCCCTACTTCTAGTCCTCAATTGATATGCAAACATGATTAGTTGAAAATTTTCTAACTCTTCAACTGTTCAAATATGCTCCAATTGCATTCACAGCTGGTAGCACTACAAGTCAAGAATCAATATCTGAATCACCAATTTTTGTAGTTCAAGGCAAGTATCACTGCAGGACTCCTATTGCAGTCCTTTTCTAAAACTGAAGCAACATGGAATCATATCATATAACAAGGTAAGTAACAATATAACAACAAAACCTAAGTAGTTGAAACAATACTATTGAATGCTTAGGATACATTTACCGGGTTGCTTCATTTTCCTTGTCTTTGCTGTATCTCTTCGAAATTACCCTTTGGCTTTCTTGAACTTGTCCATTTGCAAGTTGATGTTGATCCATCCTCGTGAACTTGTAAACATTTCTTATTACATTCCTACAAACCATGGTTAGCTCGAAGTCCGACATCGATTCAAAAAATAAAAACCTAAGTAGTTGAAACAATACTATTGAATGCTTAGGATACATTTACCGGGTTGCTTCATTTTCCTTGTCTTTGCTGTATCTCTTCGAAATTACCCTTTGGCTTTCTTGAACTTGTCCATTTGCAAGTTGATCTTGATCCATCCTCGTGAACTTGTAAACATTTCTTATTACATTCCTACAAACCATGGTTAGCTCGAAGTCCGACATCGATTCAAAAAATAAAATGCCTCATGCTAGGTTGTCAATTTTAACATATGCCTCTTCTTTACATCACCAAAGTTTTTTGCTATTGCTTGTTTCTTCCAATTCAATGTTTCATAGGGTGGCCTTTCATCCGAATCAATTAAGTGTCAGAACTTCTGTTAGAGGGTTTGTACACTTCAAGCAATATTTGATCGATTCCCAAAAAATTGAATCTGACATCAGGATATCTTTCTTCTTCATCCCCTCCATTTTCTTTGCATTGTACTCACTATTCTTCAGTTCCAAAGACTCTTGTCAGTCCATCCTTTTTTTAGCATGTTTTTCAGTGTCAAGAAACAAGTAGCATTGCACTTAATAATGAGGAAGTCTGGGTTCTTATGAGCTTTAGAAAGTGAATGCTTTCAGGATATGTAGTTATTTTCCTTTCCTTTGCAATTGTGTCAGCATTAATAGGCAGCTTTCTGACATCTTCCGGCATAAGATCCGAGCAATGAACTTTACACGGTGAATGAAACAATTTCATTATCTTTTCCATTAAAATTTGCCTTGCCTTTATGTTTGCTGCTGCAATTTCAGTCTCTCCTTGGACTACATGCTTGTCATCCACTCCTGCAACTGAATTGAGAAGAAGAAATAGGTAATTTAGATTAATTGATGTTTAAATCAATGGTATTAGTGAAGAAAATGAATAGGAGAGAAGATGGAGAAGGAAAAGAGAGATGAACTTCTCTTTGTTAACATCTTATTTAGAATATAACCCTAAACCTAACATAATAACAAAGGTATGTTACACCGCCAGAGTATCTCTAGGACTTGCACATGCCTAGCAGGCTTGCCTAAAATAACTTTGATTTGATGACGACTGGACTTTATGAAAATTTTGGCTAATTGATCATTAGTGCAAACAAATGACATAGTTGGCAATTTTTCGATCACCTTCTCTCGAACATCTAGAGCGTATTAGTATAAATGTGTGTTAGTGTGTGGCTCTTTTATTGTAAGTGCATGTGTACGTCTTTTCTCTTCTTCTGCAGTGTACTATATGTTTATTCTAATAAAGCTTTGTGTTGAGGGCATGTGGCCTACGCACAACATTCACCCTAATCTCTCTCTCTCTCTCTCTCTCTCTCTCTCTCTCTCCCCCCTCTTCCCTTTCTTGTCTTCTCTTCTTCCACCTTAATCATCAAGTCTTCTTCTACTTGGTATCAGAGCCAAGATCAGACCATTCCGCATTAGGAGAGTTGAGAGGCGACACGTCAGATTGCTGACGTCAGCAGTCGTACGGCTGACGTCAGCAGTCGTACGGCTGACGTCAGCAATGTACGGTCACATGGACCCCGTTTGAGCTGAAACTTTAGGGGTTTGATAGATCTTGATTTTAGAGGATTTGTCATGATTTTTTGAGAATTTTTTAGAGTCTTCTTGATGGTGTTTTGGCTGAAATAGTGAGATTTGAAAATTGGGCCCTGAATCAGTTTTTCGTCGATTTTTCTCAAATCGGTAAGCTTTTCTCTTGTTTCTTTCCTCTAGATGGACTGATATCTCCCACCCAAGCTAATATTGGAGGATGTTTGAGTTGATATTGAGATTTGAGTGGGTTTTAACCCCAAATAGAGGTGCGGCCATGCTTTTTTGGGCCGTTTACGTCAGATCTAAGTAATTTGGGTGGTATTTTCGGAGATTTCTGGTTGATTGGGGTTTGTCTCTCATCACCTTAAATGATTGCTTATTAGAGACTTGGTTGAAATACATTTTACTTGGACCCCTCATCCTTATGGAAGACAAATGGCAATCTCATCTTGGCATGGGTTCTCTTGAACCCAACCCACTCCAAATTACCTCGATTAAGTTGAATGGTGATAACTATCTTCAATGGGCACTAATCTGTAAAAGTGTTCTTAGGGGTCCACGAGAAGTTGTATATTCTGGATGATCCCCCCAGCTTTACAGATGACACCTACAAGATTTGGACAAAGGAGAACTATCGAGTTATTGCATAGTTGTTGAATAGTATGGATTTTTCGGTTAGCCACTCCGTGATGTTTTTGCCCTCGGCTAAAGGCATTTAGGACTCTTTTCATGGTATGTATTTTGAGTCTAAAAAATTTTCACGGGTATTTCAGCTTATTCAAGAAATTGGTCGATTCTAGCAAGACTGAAGATCATTAAAAGATTACTATTCCACACTTCGAGGCATGTGGGATGAGCTAGACTTGTATCAACCTCTTCCTTCGAAATGTCCAAACGATCATGAACATGCTCGTAAACAATGGGATGACGCTCGTGTTATGCAGTTCCTCGCGGGGTTAAACTCCGAGTTAGTGTTCGGGATCAAGTGGTTGTTAAGGATCCTCTTCCTCCGTTGACAACAGTTTATGCAATGTGCGAACGCGCTACTATATCAGCTCTTCCTTCACATCCTTTTGTACCACTAGAGCATTCAGCACACCTTGCTGGCGATCTGTCTTCCCTTTTTCCTGGATTTCGCGCACCATCTTTGAGTTCGAGGCACACTTTTGGTTATGGTGGTCGTGGTAGAGGCCGAGAGCGAGATCGGGGACGGGCGGTCGTCATCTTCGAGGTCGTGGTGGACGTGGACGAGGACGTGATACTTCTCGCATTTGTTTGCATTGTGGCGGAACTAATCACACTATTGATTATTGCTGGCAGCTCCATGGTCGTCCTACGTGTGCTGCTGCTTCTATTACAGCCACTATTGCTCCTGAGGGACAGCCTTCTACCCTGGTAGCTAAGCAATCTTCTTCAGGGGAGTCTCATTATTTCTCGAGCGGCTTATGATATCCTGATGCAGCTTCATATTCGTGATATTTCTGAGCCTTCTCATGCAGCTTCAGCCCAGTCAGGTACCGCTCTTCTTGCGTCTTCCTCTATCACCTCCTGGGTGATTGACTCTGGAGCTTCTTCCCACATGACTGGTAAGACACATTTCTTTTCCTCTTATTCTCCTTCCTCCCACTCTCAGTATGTTACAGTCGTAGATGGAACACACGCCCCTATTTCTGGGATTGGTTCCATCTCCCTTTCCCCTTCCTTGCCATCGTCCTCAGTCTTGCATGTAACTCATTTTCCATTAAACTTACTGTCTGTTAGCTCCCTTACTAAATCGTTGAATTGTTCCATTACCTTTTACCATTCTCATTGTTTTTTTCAGGATCTACAAACGAAGAGAGTGATTGGTGGGGGGCATGAGCGAGGAAGTGTTTATCTTCTCAATGATACACCCGTTGCTGCTTCAAGTACCTCTTCTCTTAATTGAGACTCTATCACATGGTGGCATTGCCGCTTAGAACATCATTCCTTAGTTCGATTGAGACTTTTGTGTCCTTCCTTATCTGTTACTAAATCTTTATGTTGTGATGTTCGTGAATTGTCAAAACATCATCGTACTACGTTTCCTCCAAGTGTTTCTGGAAGGAAATCTCAACCTTTTGATCTAGTTCACTCAGATGTCTAGGGATTAGCCCCGGTTACTTCCACTTTTGGTTTTAAATATTTTATCACCTTTATTAATGATTATTCTTGCATGACCTGGGTTTATCTCTTGAAATCAAAGAGTGAAGTGTTTGAAGTGTTTTATCGTGAAGTGTGCACTCAATTTCAATGCTCAATCAAAACCCTCCATTCTGATAATTTTTTTTTGGGGGGGGTACTTGTCCACTACTTTTTTTTGTCCTTCTTATAGGAACATGGTATTTTGTCTCGGACATCATGTGTTCACACCTCACAACAAAATGGTATCGCAGAGCGAAAGAACCGTCTTCTTCTTGAAGTCGCACGTACGTTTTTTTTTTCGTATGCATCTACCAAAGCATTTTTGGGGTGATGCTCTTCTTACTGACACTTTCCTTATTAACCGTATTCCCTCACGTATATTGTCTTCCAAATCCCTATTTAATATGTCGTATCCTCATGACAATCCATTTCCTTTACCTCCTAAAGTTTTTAGTTGCACATGCTTCGTTCAAATTTTGGATGGTCATAATGATAAACTTAGTCCCAGGGTAACTAAATATGTTTTCTTAGGGTACACTAGGAGCCATAAAGGGTATAAGTGTTATGACCCGTCAACTCGCAAGAAATATATCTCTACCGATGTAACCTTTTTCTCGCCTCACGGTCGATCCCTCTCTTCCTCTTACGAGTCAGGGGGAGCATAATGCTTCTCTTCTTTCTCTTGTCACTAGTGATCACAGGGAGACTCTTTCACCACCCATTCCTGACTCTGTTGGTAATTTGGGTGACCTGAAGCCTCTGCAAGTGTATCATCGTCGAGATAAATCTTCACACGCTCTGTCGTCCACTCTTCCACTCACTTTGGATGTTGGTTCAGGTGATTCTCCTACCTCAAGTCTGGATCTTCCCATTACCTTGCGCAAAGGGACACGATCATGTACTCGACACCCCATTAGCAATTTTGTTTCATATGATCATCTTTCACCTTCCTTTCAGTCGTTTGCAGCTTCCATTTCATCACAGGCTATTCCTCGGTCTCTCTCATACGCTCTTTAAAGTCCCAACTGGACGAAGGCGACGATGGAAGAAATGTTTGCTCTTAAGAAGAATCATACTTGGGAGCTAGTTTCTCTTCCTCCAGGGCACAAACCTATTGGGTGTTGATGGGTGTACACGATCAAGTTCTTTTCAAATGGCTCCATTGATCGCTACAAGGCCCGTCTTGTTGATCAGGGATATACGCAGACTCAGGGCGTAGATTACTTCGAGACATTCTCTCCGGTGGCTATACTTAATTCTATTCGTGCGGTGATCTCCTTGGCCGTCAATTTATCCTAGCCCTTGTTCCAACTATATGTTAAGAATGCATTTCTTCATGAGGATCTTGCAGAGGAGGTCTACATGTATCAACCTCCAGGCTTTGTTGCTTCCTATAATCCTACGCTTGTGTGTCGGTTGAAGAAGGCCCTTTATGGGCTCAAACAGTCCCCCCGTGCTTGGTTCGACAAATTCAGTCAAGCTTTCATGGAGTTTGGCTTTGTTCGTAGTCATGCCGACCATTCTCTCTTTATATGTCGACGATTAACGGGTATCATGGTTCTCATTGTGTATGTGGATGATATTGTACTGTCAGGTAGTGATTTGGTTGGCATGGGAGATGTCAAAGAATTTCTGAAGAACAAGTTTGAGATCAAGGACCTTGGTCCTCTTCGCTACTTCCTGGGCATTGAGGTTGCTCGCTCCAAAACCGGGGTAGCCTTATCCCAACGAAAATATGCTCTTGATTTTCTCATAGAGACTGACATGTTAGGATGCAAATCGGCTACCACCCTTATGGATACTTCGCAGAAGCTTCAGTCAGATGATGATACTCTTCTCTCTGATCCTGACATGTATTGTTGGCTTATAGGTCGGCTCATTTATTTGACTATTACTCGTCCAGATCTCTCCTTTGCGGTGGGAGTTGTTAGCTAGTTCATGCAAGCTCCCCATTCTTCACATCTCATGGCTGTTTACCGCATACTCCGGTATCTTAAATCAGCCCTGGACCTTGGCATCCACTTTCAGTCTCATCTCATGGTCATCTTCATCTTTCAAGCTATTCTGATGCCGATTGTGCGGATAGTATATATGATCGTCGATCTACATCCGGGTTTTGTACCTTCCTAAGTGGTAATCTTGTCACATGAAAAGTAAGAAGCAATCGGTTGTTGCGCGCTCCTCGGCTGAAACAAAATATTGTGCTATAGCTCATGCGGCATGTGAGCTTGTGTGGCTTCGCACCCTTCTTGACGAACTTGGCTATTCTCCTTCGAGCCCTATTTCTCTTCATTGCGACAATTTGGTAGCCATACATATTACTCGTAATCCTGTTTTCCATGAGTGGACCAAGCATATTGAGGTTGACTGTCACTTTATTTGGGAGAAAGTTGCCTCTAAGGAAATCATCCCTCCTTTTGTTCAGTCCGGGGATCAACTTGCGGATGTTCTTACGAAGTCTTTAAGTTGAGATGCTCTTCATCGTGTTCATGACAAGTAGATTACGATCAACATCTATGCTCCAACTTGAGGGGGAGTCTAGAGAGTATTAGTATAAATGTGTGTTAGTGTGCGACTCTTTTATTGTAAGTGCATGTTTACGTCTTTTCTCCTCCTACAGTGTACTATATGTTTATTCTAATAAAGCTTTGTGTGGAGGGCATGTGGCCTACATACAACATTCACCCTAATCTCTCTCTCTCTCTCTCACTCTCTTCCCTCTCTTCTCCTCTTCTTCCACCCTAATCATCAAGTCTTCTTCTACTAAACAATGCAACAATCCAATATGATATGCTTGTTCCTTTCATGAAAGATTGGATTATTTGCAATATTAATGACAACTTGAGGAATTGGAGCGTTAGTATAAAAGCCCATTTCATGGAGGGGGTTTTAACCAAATGTGTTCATAGGTAGCGCTAGCCATTGCTTGAAACTCGACTTCTGCAGATGATTGGGCAACAGCATTTTGCTTTTAACTTTCCTAGGTTACTCGACCTCCTGTTAGCAAATGACCGTGCCCAAATGTAATTACAATATCCACTCACATTCAATGACCATGATTGGAATTAACAAGCCTTGAGAAGACTTTAGATACTGAAGAACATAATATAAGACCTCTGGTCATGAATAGCATGCGTAAGTGGCTGGCTACACTTAATGCATAAACAGTATCTGGACGAGTGATAATCAAGTGAAGTGAGTGAGTATCCTACAAGATGCTAATAGGTACTTGGACCAGCCAATGCTTCTGACATTAACTGATGAGGGCGATGATCGACTTCGATGGGAGATTTGAAGGGCAATGATTGACTTTGATGGGAGATTCAGTAGGTTATTCACTGAGCATTCCAATAGTAGTAAGATGATCAAGGATGTACTTTCTTTGAGAAATGAATATGCCTTGCTTTGATCTGAAAATTTTACCTACAAGAAAGTTGTGCTCTAAGATCGTTGATGTCAAACACTCTTCTCAACTATGATTTTTTATTTCTAAATTTCTTCACGACTGTACTGTGTTGGGAAATGTTATCAACTGTAAACTATCAGAACAGTGATACCATCATTGTTCCTTTTAATGAACAAATAATGATCGGATATACTAGTTTGAAATCCAAATTTCAATACAACACTGTTGAATTTTTCAAACTGAGCACTGCTGACTGCTTCGGACATAAATGTCATCTTTTGGCTGGCAAAATTTGCCTCTCTTTATTAGGAGAAACTTCATGAGGAAGCTCCATAGAAACTTCACTCACTACATAAACGATATCTGGACGAGTGATAATCAAGTGAGTATCCTACAAGATGCTAATAGGTATTTGGACCACCCAATGCTTCTGACATTTACTGATGAGGGCGATGATTGACTTCGATGGGAAATTTGAAGGGCAATGATTGACTTTGATGGGAGATTCAATAGGTTATTCGCCGAGCATTCAAACAGTAGTAAGATGATCAAGGATGTACTTTCTTTGAGAAATGAATATGCCTTGCTTTGATCTGAAAATTTTACCTACAAGAAAGTTGTGCTCCAAGATCGTTGATGTCAAATACTCTTCTCAACTATGATTTTTTATTTCTAAATTTCTTCACAACTATACTGTGTTGGGAAATGTTATCAACTGTAGACTATCAGAACAGTGATACCATCATTGCTTCTTTTAATGATTAAATAATGATCGGACATACTAATTTGAAATCCAAATTTCGATACAACACTGTTGAATTTTTCAAACTGAGCACTGTTGACTGCTTCAGACATAAATGTCATCTTTTGGCTGGCAAAATTTGCCTCTCTTCATTAGGAGAAACTTCATGAGGAAGCTCCATATAAACTTTCTGACGTAGGATGCCCTAAATATGATGCATGCTCATGGACATATAATTCAGCGGAAATAAAAGACAATAATAATCTAAAAATCTAGCATCAATCATCATAAACTAAGAAAATCACAAGGATGCATGCAATGGAGCGGGCCATTCATCACAACCACGAAGTGTAAAGTTCAATTATTGCTAGGGTTGGATCCGGCGAGGAATGGAACCTCCCGACCTTGCATGGTCTTAAACCCAATTGATCAATGGAAATCACTAGTCCGAGGAATCGAAAGGTTTCTCGGATTAGGGATTTGAAAATCCAAGGACTTCGGGTTGGGATCAATTCTCAGATTTTGATAATGGGAAATAAACAAATAGGGATTTGAAGTAATGGGAATAGGAGATAGGTTACTTGGAAGAAGTTGGAGGGACACAAGAAGAAAAGAGAAGAAAGAGATCAAGGAAGAAGAATAAGTACCATGAGAGAGAGAGAGGAAGGAAGCAACCAAAGGGTTTGCTCTTTTTTATATTAATCAACAACTAATCTCTTTTTTAGGGCTTAACACATTTTCCTTGAATTAACAAAAAAAAGGGGATATTCCCGATACTCACAATGAAAAAAGGAAGTGACTTGGACAAAAAGAAACGAATATGATATGGAAAGACAGAATGTAGAACCTAAAAGGAGAATAGAAATTGCTAGTTTTAAAATCGAGTTAGACTCGAAATAAAGGTTTTATTTCTTGGAGAGATCGTGGGATCCTGTTTTCTTCTCATCCTTCCAAGGAACAGGAAGAAATTATATATATATATATATATATATATATATATATATATATATATATATATATCAAGGTGTCCCGTATCGGTTTCGGTGGGCGTAACGGTGCCCACCGTTTCCGATACGGATACGGGCCGTATCGGCCGATACGGCCCCGTATCGGCTGATACGCCCCCCGTAACGGTCAACTTTTTTTTTTTTGCCAAAAAATTTAAAAAAAATATGGATTAAATCCAGAAAATTCCAAACATCCCAAATATGCATTCATTTATAATTTTGAACATGTTTATGGTGGTGAAGCGGTCTACTCTTTGGTGAAAAAGCTGTATCGGGCTGTCTGGTGAATTTATGAAGCTAATAACCTAGAATTAACTGCAGAACTTATAAATTCAAATTTCTAACTGTCTAATACCAATAATATGTATATTAGAATAAATGTAACATCAAAGTATTTCAATTTTCACATGTACTATTATTTTTTTATAATTTACTTTATATTATTTACAATTTATTTACATACCTGAGGAGTGAGGAGTGAGGACTTGCAAAAAATAATGTATTAAGACTTCTCTTATCTTGAATCTATGACCGACTCTTGTCCTGCCAATTGAACATTCTAAAGTAGAAAAAAAATTAGTAATACCTGATATACTCCCCTGCAAGCATGTTGATTAAAGATTACTTGACTGGTTGTCACTTGTCAGGGGAGTTATTTTAAACACAAGTTCAACAATGTAAAGTGTGTGTTTTTTTGGTGAATGTATGACCATGTGGGTAATGGAAAAGACTCACCAAATCGGAACTCACCACCAAAATGAAAACCTGCTTTGTTGTGGTTGCTCAACCTCCACGTCGTCGTCGTCATCATCATCGGGTTGTTGCGGTCTTGTTGTTGCATATTCATAATATTCAGTGCCAGAGGGAAAGATCAGGTCAACGAAACCTGATGATGACTGATCCTGACTAGGCAAAGATTCTGACCCTGAGTGAGGATATCTACTAGTGCCCGTCGAATAGCCGTGCCCATACTGGTACTCGTATTCAGGGCCAGGCTGTTGAGATTGAGATGAATAACTTGGATTTGGTTCATATGGTATATGTGGAACAGCGTCAGGAGGACTACTCCAACATGAAAGTGGCGGAACAGGTTCCCTATAATCCCATTGGTTGTAAGAATACCCATAATTCCTCGGATCATAGCCATACGCATGCTGATGTTCCAGATCTATCGGTGTAGATTGCGGTGCAGGAGCAGGACCTGCAGGTGCACTACTGGAGCCAGGCTCTTGCTGGCTGTATCGTGACTCAGTACACTCATAAGTTCGACCCCCTCGGCCCCGCCTGCTTCGTCGAAGTTCATCAGCCTCGCGATCCGTAGACGGCTGTATGGTATCAGTAGCCCTGGTGGGTTGAGCAATGCCAGAAGTGGGAGGACCAGCATTAGGTGCATCATCATCATCATCATCATCATCATCATCTGTTTCAGTATCGCTAGAGCTCGCACTCTTCTGCTGAGTTTGCATGAAATCCGCCCCCCTTTCTGGGTCCAACACAAATGCACGACTCTCTTGCTGTGCCCTGCGTATTTCTGGGTCTTCAACTTCTATTTCTTCACTATCATCTTCTATTTCTTTTTCCCTTACTTCCAACCAAGGTAGAAGTGGGTCATCCTCATCATAAATATTTTCCAAGTTTATTGGACAATAATCCCCATCACCGGCATTACTGATATGCCTCCTTGAATGCATGCGCATTCTTAGCCTCATGTTGTAATGCATAAAGACAAGTCTATCTAACGTCCTAGTCTGAATTCTATTTCTATTCTTCGTATGAATAAGTGCAAAACAACTCCAATTTCTTTCGCAACTAGAGGAAGACGTTGTTTGGCTCAAAATCCTTACTGCAATTTTTTGGAGAGCCGGTGTAGTCTCTCCGAAATTTATCCACCAGTCGGCGGGGTGCAACTTAAGTACTGCATGTTGTGCAAGAGTATCTCCAAAGCTACCCTGGCGAGTTCCAAATATATCCAATTCATTCAAAGCCTTTATTTGTACATCTAAGTCAGGCTCTAATCTCTTTATCACGTTCTTTAATCCAATACGAATCTCATCATCCATAACAAATGATTGGGCATATCTATACCTAGGATTTAGGTAATAACTTGCTGCATGAATATCGTGGTAGAGCTGCTTTGTCCATCTTTTATCGATCAAATTCCAGTAAGCTCGCCAGCTTGAACAATCACGTTGAATTGCCAACTTCGCTTTATCCATGGCGTCGTAGAGGAAGCCCATCGTAGGTGCTTCATCGGTTTCAACAAGACGAAGTACCCTCATCAGTGGTTCCATCACCTTTAAAATTTTCTTAACCCTCTTCCAATATTTGTTGTCTCTTATGGTGTTTACAACATCAACCGGCGTCCCTGATGTCTTCTTCCCATATTTTGTGTTGAGCCATTGTTGGGAAGCAAACATTTCACTCAACTCTCCCCTATGCTGATACAAACTCTCTAAAGCTATAAAGTTTGTTGCAAATCTAGTCGCCGCTGGCCTAAGCAACTCTCGTCCCTTCGTGAACTTCCTCATTATTGCAACTAGGTGATTATGGTTGTAAATAAATGTTGTCACTTCTTTTGCTTTTTCAACCATTTCTTTGACATTCTTTCTCTTTCCAATATCTTCCAATATAAGATCAATACAATGTGCAGCACACGGTGACCAAAATATATGTGTTCTCTTTAGCATCAATAAATTTCCTGCAGACTTATATGTTGCTTCATTATCTGTCCCAATCTGCACCACATTCTCCTCCCCAATCTCATCCACTACTTTATCCATCAAGCTAAAAATATATTCAGCATTTTTTATTTCATCCGAGGCATCAATTGACTTGTGGTACACTGTTCCCAAGTGGCAATACACCATGAAGTTGATCATGCTGCGTCTTGTTGGGCCAGTCCAACCATCACACATGATCGTGCATCCTCTGGCCTGCCATATGGGTTTAAAGGTATTTACGTATGCCTTTGTATCTGCATACTCTGCGTCTGTCCATTTTCCCCTAATCTCCTTGGCTGTGGGAGATTTAATTCCTTCACCTGCTTCTGCTGCTGCATCAATTACCACCTGCCAATATGGAGAGTTTGCCGCATTAGGGGGTATGTTGGCATGTATAAATAACTTTGCTGCTGCCCTACCCAGTTTCTCAACAGAAGTTCTACTCCACATTTGTTTTATCTTCTTTTGTTTACTAGATTCTTTCCTAAAGAGGATCGGATCAACAGAGGGTCTCCTAGGCACATCTTCTTCTTCCACATCTACATCTATAGGATGACGAGCTACATGTGAAGATGTGCCCCGCCGGCTGCTAAACATACGCCTTAATCCACCAAACATACTCCCTCCAACCCCAGCTGTACTTCCCGTTGGGGCTGCAGTTGTACTCCCCTGGCCACTCCCACTCCCACTCGCACTTGAACCAAACGTGCGTCGACGTTCTTCCTCTTCACGAGCATAGCGCACGCTCTCTCCTAGCTATAGTCATTTCTCGATCAGAATCTTCCGCAGAATCAATGATGTCTTCGCCACGAACGCCCATATATTCTGGACCAAACACCTCTTGTCGGGCCGCATCAAGGATATCATCTTTCTTTTTCTGCACAGCAGCTCGTTTCCCCTTTGACTCTTCTAAATTGGCTTGCATCAGTATCATTATCTCTTTGCGAACTTTGGTGCATCCTGCAACTTGACCCTTTCGATGTGCCAAATGTTGTTTAAGTCGCGTAATTCCACCATTTATTACTCTATCACAATAGTTGCATTTTATTTGGTGCCTTCCACCACCTACCCTCTGACAATGTTCCCATCCAATATCCTCATTTGCAGTTCCACTTCCAGTTCCAGTCCTAGACATTTTTTAATTAGAGATGGCTTATGTGATGTGGCTATGTCACTTAGATACTGAGTCTAAGAGTGAAATACTTAGATTTTAAAATTTATAAATGTAATTGTAAATCTTAAATACAGATAATGAAATCAAGTACTAACTACTAAATTCAAATACTAAAGTAACTAAACCCTATGGGCTACAGCCTACAAAGTACAACTACAAAGCTCCAAAGTCCAAAACGGCAAAACCTGTCGAAAAAATAAAAATATAAACATACATTAGTCATTACTCATTAATCTGTAAATATGATTCTCCATGTTTTTGAAAAAAAATGATTTTCTCTAATTTTTAAAATTATTCCGAAATTTAAACAAATACAAAAAAAATAACTAACCATATGCATAATCTGTAAAATGCACATGATTATGTTCTATTATAAGTAACACATGTTATCCAACCTTTAAACTAGAATTTTTTTTTGAAAATATTAATTTTCCCTAATTTTAAAAATATTCCGAAATTAAAAAAATACAAAAAAATTAGCAAACCATGTGCATAATCTGTAAAATGCACACGATTATGTTCTATTATAAGTAACACATGTCATCCAACCTTTAAATCAGAATTTTTTTTTGAAAATATTAATTTTCTCTAATTTTTAAAATTATTCCGAAATTAAAAAAATACAAAAAAAATAGCAAACCATGTGCATAATCTGTAAAATGCACATGATTATGTTCTATTATAAGTGACACATGTCATCCAACCTTTACATCAGAATTTTTTTTTGAAAATATTAATTTTCTCTAATTTTTAAAATTATTCCGAAATTAAAAAAATACAAAAAAATAGCAAACCATGTGCATAATCTGTAAAATGCACACGATTATGTTCTATTATAAGTAACACATGTCATCCAACCTTTAAATCAGAATTTTTTTTTAAAATATTAATTTTCCCTAATTTTTAAAATTATTCCGAAATTATAAAAATACAAAAAAAATAGCAAACCATGTGCATAATCTGTAAAATGCACATGATTATGTTCTATTATAAGTGACACATGTCATCCAACCTTTACATCAGAATTTTTTTTTGAAAATATTAATTTTCCCTAATTTTTAAAATTATTCCGAAATTAAAAAAATACAAAAAAAATAGCAAACCATGTGCATAATCTGTAAAGTGCACATGATTATGTTCTATTATAAGTAACACATATTATCCAACCTTTAAACCAGAATTTTTTTTGAAAAAAATGATTTTTCCTAATTTTTAAATTTATTCCGAAATTATTCCGAAATTAAAAAAAATACAAAAAAAATAGCAAATCATGTGCATAATCTGTAAAATGCACATGATTGTGTCCTACTATAAGTAACACATGTTATCCAACCATTAAACCAGAAAAGAAAAAAAAAAAACATGATTTTTACTAATTTTTAATATTAATCCGAAAATAGACCGAAATTAAAAAAAATATAAAAAAAATATAAAAATCAGTTGCATAATCTTGAAATACACATTTTAACATTTTACAATGGCTACAACATCATATCAAGGTGGAAAAAAAGTGATTAGAGGAAGAAAAATGTATAAATACCTATTTTCGGATTTCTTCGAAAATGGGCCACGGAGCTTCGATTCATCCAAATCGTAGAAATTGATCGTTTTAATTCTCCAAAATAGACTAATTGTGGTCGTTTTTAGCAAAAGAACAGATTAGAAAAGAAATGGGGGAAGAAAAGTGGGAAGAAAATGCAAAACAGCAAGTATTTATAAAAAAAAAAAAAAAATGACCGTTTTTTTACCGTTACGGGGGCCGTAACGGCCGTTTTGGGCTGTACCGGCTGTTACGGCCCCGTAACGGACCGGTACGGTCAAAATTCCTGGGGTCCCCGATTTGGACCCCGTATCGCGTAACGGTACCGGGCGTTTCCGGTACGTATCGGCCGGTACGGTTACGTATCGGCCGGTACGGCACACCCTGATATATATATATATATATATATATATATATATATATATATATATATATATATATATATATATATATATATATATATATATATATCAAGTCCTATTTCGGTCGGATCCGAAATGAATGAAGAAATAGGATTTTAGAGATAAGGAATAAACCAGCCTATTTAAATAAGCAATAGGAAAACATAAAAGTACCAAAATACCCCTAAAACTAAGCAAAAAGCGGAATAAAAAAATAAATTGCGCAGAAGATCGGGCGCCCGATCGGTCGCCCAAAGTAGGCTGAAAATCTCTAGTGAGTTTCAGGCGCCCGAAGGCTGTGGTCGGGCACCCTGGTCTTCTTCATCCTACACGTGTTCCTTCCCAATGTGGGGCCTTCAACGTGTCAAATCAAGTGTATAGGGTCTTCAATGCTCCTCAATAGTTGCCTAACCACGAGGAAGATGGTTGTGGTGTGCGTTTTCTTCGCTGATAGACTTTAAATGGTCTTGTGTCCTCATCAACTCCCCTTGGGTGAGAAAAACTCGACTTCGACGAGTTAATGCTCTTGTAACGCTCTAGCGAATCTGGATCAATACTCTGCAACTCTGCTTCAGTCAACTATGTAGATTCTGACAGTGGTTTGTTCTTCCATTTGACAAGATACCTTTGGAAACTTCCATCTCTCGTAGAAACTATTTCTTCATCCACGATTTCCTCAATTTCTTCTTTACGAATAATGGGTGGAGGAAGCGGTGGAGTAGGTAGTGAAGAAAATTCAGAGAATGGCCATGAAAGGGACGAAGGGTCAATGATAGGATTAGGGGAACGGACTAGATCCTCCACATTAAACGTTGGGTTAATGCCCATTTCAGGTGGAAGGTCAATCCGATACGCGTTGGACCTAATTTTCTGCAATATTTTGAATGATCCAGCACTACGCGCTTGTAATTTCTTAGCAGAACCCTGTGAGAACCGCTCTGGCCTTTTCCTCACCATTACGTAGTCTCCTTTCTGAAAATCTTGTAGTTTACAATGAGAATCAGCTAAATATTTATAACTATCATTGCTCTTATTAATCTGCTGTCTAATATGCATATGCAAGTCATGAATGTGTCGTGCAAATGCATCGGCCGACTCTGAAGATCTTTGGGTGATAGACATGGGTAAGAGGTCTATGGGCATTCTAGGTTTGTAACCACTGGCGATTTCAAAAGGACTCATCCCCGTTGATCTATTAACTGATCCATTATAAGCAAACTCAACGATAGGTAAAATTAAGTCCCAAGTTTTAACATGCTCACCCACTAGACAACGTAGAAGATTTCCAAGACTCCGATTTACCACCTCAGTTTGTCCATCTGTTTGGGGGTGGTATGCAGTGGAAAATTGTAAATGAGTACCCATCATGTGCCATAGTGTCTTCTAAAAGTAGCTGGTAAATTTGACATCACGGTCATATACTATAGTTTTAGGCAAACCATGGAGACGCACCACACCATCAAAAAAGACATGAGCAATGTGAGATGCATCCGACGTTTTTTAACTTAGGAGAAAATGCGCCATTTTAGAGAAGCGATCCACAACAAAGATGAAATCGTGCTTCTTAATAATCTTGGGAAGTCCTAGCATGAAATCCATACTAATGTCTTGCCACGGAGCATGTGACACTGGCAATGGCGTATATAGCCCAATATTTTGCTTTCGTTGCTTTGCCAGTTGGCACATAAGACATTGCCCTAAAATTTTGGCTACGTCTCACTTGAGACTTGGCCAATAAAAATGATCCTCTACAAGGGAAATGGTCTTATCTCGACCAAAGTGGCTAGCTATCCCCCCTGAATGAAGCTCCCAGACGAGGAATTCACGAAGGGACATACAGGGAATACAAAGTTGGTCTCCTTTAAAAAGGAAGCCATCTTTAAGGACATAATCAACCATGTTACGCTGGTCACTAGAGAGCAACGCATGAGTACCCCCAAAATCAGGATATGTGGGGTATTCATCTTTCAATTGCTCAAATTCGATTATCTCTACACTCAAGGAATTGAGTAATGTCACTCTTCTACTAAGGGCATCTGTTGGTTTGTTTTCGACCCCGACTTTATGTTTTAGGACGAACGAGTATTCTTGAAGAAACGCTACCCACTTAGCATGCCTTGGGTTGAGTTTCTTCTGAGAATGTAAATATCTCAAGGCCGCATGGTCAGAAAACAAGACGAATTCTTGTGGTAGGAGATAGTGACGCCAATGTCTTAGGGATTGTACTACCGCATAGAATTCCTTATCATAAGTGGAGTACTTTTGCTTTGCCTTATTCAATTTCTCACTGAAATAGGCTATTGGGTGGCCCTTCTGGCTTAACACTCCACCTATACCAACACCTAACGCATCACACGCCACCTCAATGACTTTAGAAAAGTCAGGTAGACGCATGACAGGAGTTTCTACCATTTTGCTCTTAATTTCCTTGAAAGTCTTGACTGCGGCTTTCGACCGCACGAACTCTCCCTTTTTCATGCATTTCGTAATGGGAGCCATGATCGTGCTAAATCCCCTAATGAACCGACGATAAAAAGTTGTTAAGCTGTGAAAGCTTCGCACCTCATGAATGTTTTTCGGTTCTGGCCACTCAACTATGGCCCTGATCTTTTTAGGGTTTGCGCGCATTCCTTCTGATAACACTATGAATCCTAAGAACATGACTTGACTAGACATGAACGCACACTTCTTAAGATTAGCGTACAACTTTGTAGTCCTAAGGACACTACAGACCTCCTTCAGATGTTCCAGGTGTGATTCCTTGGTCGGTACTATAAATAAGAATGTCATCAAAGTACACCACTAGGAATTTACCCATGAACGGTCTCGAGACTTGTGTTATTACCCGCATAAAAGTACTGGGTGCATTAGTCAAGCCGAAGGGCATGACCATCCACTCATGTAACCCATCTTTCGTTTTGAATGCAGTCTTTCACTCATCTCCTGGGCGTATGTGGATTTGGTGATATCCACTCTTGAGATCAATTTTGGAAAATATGGTGGACATCGTCATCATGTCAAGCATATCATCAAGTCTAGGTATGGGAAACCTATACTTGATGGTAATTTTGTTTATGGCACGGCTGTCCACACACATGCGCCACGTGCCGTCTTTCTTTGGCATCAACAATGCAGGTATGGCACACGGGCTTGTACTCTTATGGATCAAATCCTTTTGCAGAAGCTCATCAACTTGCCTCTTCAGCTCTGCATGCTCTGCAAGGTTCATCCTGTAGTGAGGAAGGTTCGGTAGAGTCGACCTTGGGACTGAGATCAATGGCATGCTGAATGTCCCGTATAGGTGGCAACTCATTCGGTAAATCATAAGGGAACACATCACTGTATTCCTTCAAAACCGATGTTACCTTATGGGGTAACTCTGCTGGAACCTCGGGTGTAATCTCTTTTGCCACAAGGGCATACACCATGGAATCCTCCTTAGTCTCTTTCTCAAATTCTCTCGCATTGATTATATGAAGAGACTTAGGTTTGGATTTCCCCACTTCTTTAGGCTCACTCGCCTTCTCATCCTTTTTCTTCCCTAGTGTGCTTTCAGGTGGCATAGGGTTGAGTTTGATCTTTTTCACCGTTATGCATGAAGGTACACGCATTCGAACGGCTAAAGATCGTGACATCATTGTCGAATAGCCACGGCCTACCTGGGATAATATGTCTAACATCCATAGGTATCACATCACGCTATTGGGACTCCTTGTATGACCTAAACTCGATAGGAACTAAGCACTGATGGGTGACAGGAAGGGATGTTTTGTCAACCCAAGAGACTTTGTATGGGTCAGGATGAGGTGTGGATTTTAACTTCAGACAATCGAAGGTGTTAGTGGAAATCACGTTTTGACAACTCCCACTGTCCACTATCATCTTGCAATTTTTCTCTCCACGCTTGACAAGAGTATAGAAGATAGTGTTTCGACGCCAATCAACACTACTCCTAGACTGAGATAGCACACGCCTGACTATTGCAAGCGTTGCTTCATTGCCCACTTCGTCTTCATTAGTAAGACCTCCCTCAGGGTGATATTCTTCAACTTCATAATCACCCTGGTCATCAACATCCTCGTGGGACTCGCCTATAACTAAGGCTTTTCCACGGTTCTTCGTGGGACATTGATTGGACATGTGACTGATATTCCCACACTCATAGCATCTCCTTGGCTACTCCCACTAGGACCGGCACCAAGAACCCCTTTACCCTTGTCATCCCTAGGCCCAGGCGGAACAGTCGCTCGCGCCCTGGGTTGACTACTAACGTTAGGTCTAGTTCCCTAGGAACTCAATCTAGCATTAGATTCTTGGGACTCAAAACGTCTAATGACAGGAGCTTTTAGGTATTGCTCTAACTCCCGCACAACTTGATATGCTTCATGCAAGTCCGTTAAGGGCCGAGTCATAAGCTCATGCTGAAGGTCCACTCGAAGGCCCGTCTTGAAACGCGAGAGCGTTACTAGAGCGTCCTTATGGATATCACATCGCATCATAAATTCCTCAAATTTGGCGATGTAGTCAACGACTGACATTGACCCTTAGCGTAAGGATTGCCATTGGTCAAGGAGCTTCTGTCAGTATGAGAGAGGAAGATATTTTTCTTTCAACTTTTCTTTCATCTCATACCAATGTGTGATAGGGGCTCTACCAATTCTTTCTATCTTTCGCTCAGTGTTGGTCCAAAACAATTTAACCTGACCCACAAGTTTCATCTTCGCAAACCATATTTGACGGTTTTCTGACATGCCATACCACTCGAAGTAGTCATCCATGTCAACAACCCAGTCAAGGAATGCCTTGAGATCCAGACGCCCATCAAAACTTGGGGCCTCAACTCTCACATTCTTCATCGCACGCTCATCTGGATCGTAGCTGTCTTGATGATCATATGTGGCTTGTGCCTCTCGCACAACACCACGACCTGTTCCACAATCTCTACCACTATTGTCTCCACGTGTGGGAGCACGTTCCTCAACAATTTCCCCCGCTTGGGAGTGTGCATCACCCCCAATAGTGGGGTTCTCCCTTTGGGATGCCTCTAATTGTTCGACCTTAGTCATGGTGGCTGCGATTTGGTTGTCCATGCGAGCGAACTCTTGCTTTTTCGTTTCTAAAGCAGTTATCTTTTGTATCAATTGAGCAAGTTGCTCAGATAACTGCTCGTTATTCATGGTTGGTTGAAGTCCAAAACCTCTACCTCTTCTCGTGGGCATGCAATTAAAAATCAAACCAAATTCTACCCAACTTGCCCTCCTACGGTTTTACGACTCACAAGATGTATGCGATGAATGCAAAACTATTATGAACTGACAAATACTAAATTAAAATAGAAAACTACTCAAATCTGGAAATTTCAAAATTAGGAAACTTTCTAAAATTGGAAACTTTCTAAATCTGGAAATTTCCTAAAACAGACCTAAAAAATCAAAACCCTAATTTGATAACTCGATCTAGACAAAACCATACAAGCCTATTCTCTGATACCAAATTTGACGTAGGATGCCCTAAATATGATGCATGCTCATGGACACATATAATTCAACAGAAAAAAAAGACAATAATAATCTAAAAATCTAGCATCAATCATCATAAACTAAGAAAATCACAAGGATGCATGCAATGGAGCGAGCCATTCATCACAACCACGAAGTGTAAAGTTCAATTATTGCTAGGGTTGGATCCAGCGAGGGATGGAACCTCCCGACCTTGCATGGTCTTAACCCAATCGATCAATGGGGATCATTAGTCCGAGGAATCAAAAGGTTTCTCGGATTAGGGATTTGAAAATCTGAGGAATTCGGGTTTGGATCAATTCTCAGATTTTGATAATGGGAAATAAACAAATAGGGATTTAAAGTAATGGGAATAGGAGATAGATTACCTGAAGAAGTTGAAGGGGCACAAGAAGAAAAGGGAAGAAAGGAAGAAGAGATCAAGGAAGAAGAATAAGCACCATGAGAGAGAGAGAGAGAGAGGAAGGAAGCAACTAAAGGGTTTGTTCTTTTTTTTTATTAATCAACAACTAATCTTGTTTTTAGGGCTTAGCCCACTTAAATACGCAATAGGAAAATATAAAAGTACCAAAATACTCCTAAAACTAAGCAAAAAGTGGAATAAAAAATAAATTGCGCTGAAGGTCGGGAGCTCGGTCGGGCTCCCGATCGGTCGCCCGAAGTAGGCCAAAAATCTCCAATGAGTTTCGGGCGCTCGATAGACAAAGTTCGGGCGCCCGAAGGCTGTGGTCGGGCGCCCGATCGGGTGCCCGAGTCTTCTTCATCCTACACGTGTTCCTTTCCATTGTGGGGCCTTCAACGTGTCAAATCACATGTGTAGGGTCTTCAATGCTCCTCAATAGTCGCCTAACCACAAGGAAGATGCTTGTAGTATGCGTTTTCTTCGTTGATAGACTTTAAATGGTCTTATGTCCTCATCACTTTTCCCCATTGATCACCATGTAGGAACACAATTCACTGTTTATTTTTATTTTTTATTTTTTGAGCTTTACCAACGGTGCAAACGTTTTCGTGGAAGTTGATCCCATATTGTTGAGTGAACCCTCCTGAAACCAGACATACTTGTTATCGATGGACCCATTCAGCTTATGCTTTAAGAGTTGTGTTTTAAATAGTTCAACAACATAGTGTGGCTATAGTGCCATTTTGGGTACCAAAATAGCATAAATCCAGTGTACCGTACTCTGTTTCGGGTGTAGGGTATGCTATAAGCAAGGTATCCCAAAACGGTTACGTATAGGCTGATACGTAACGGTAACGGTCATAACCGTTACGCGTTATGGGGTCGAAACGGCCGTAACGACCATTACAGAAAAAACAGGTTGTAACGGTCCCGTAACGGTCTTGTAACAATTTTTTCAGAAAATAAGAAAAGGCCGTAACGGCTGATACGGGGTCCGTAACGGCCGTTACGTCCCGTATCGTAACGGTAACAGTGGTGGCCGTTACGGCCACCGTTACCGTTATGGAATACCTTGGCTATAAGCCATGTAGCATGTTGCATAGGTAGTGTAAGCTATTAGTGGTGGTGTGTTTAAAAGCTTAGAAACTTAAGTTTTATGTTAGATAAGCACCAATTGAAAAATGGTGGTGACTCAGCTTCCTCACACGTGGCACTGGTGTTCATCAATCTAGACCATCAAAATTGTGGTTCATATTGTGGACAGTGTTCTAAACACCTTACACTACGTAGTGTTTAGCTTACCCTATGCGGTGTTGCATAGCCTTCGTGCTACGCAGCACACGAAATAGCACAACTCATAGGTTAAGCTACATGCAACATAGCTTATGCTACACACTATTTTTCACTAAAACAGTAAAATCGATTTATATTTTCATGATTTGTTTCATTTGCTAAATTTTCACTAAAAATTAGTTAATGTTTTTATTGATGTTAGTGAAAATATGAATAACGGTGTTAAATGAGTTCCATTTTTGTTTCTTACCTTTATATTTACTCTTTTCCTTATATTTCCTACCTTTTTTTTTTTATTAAAAATCTAGAAGTAGCGTGTAGCTTAAGTTACATGCTTCAAAGGGTGGAACGCTATGCTACACGTTATTTGCCCTTTAAAACACTTGTGGATGGAGCATATGTGTGTAAAGTTTATGTAAATTGAAGAGGTAATTTAAACTTAAAAAATAAAAAAAGCAGCTTTAAAATGGTGGGTTTAAAAGTTTAATATGGAAGTCGAAAGGCGTTTTAAACTAAACAATAAAAGGATTTCATTACAAATATGCGTATTATAAAACTATCAAAGCCAAAAGCATTTCAAACTCAACAATAAAAGGCTGCATAACAAATATGTGTATCATACTTGAATAAGTATAAAACACGTATAATACATATTTTATATGCAAGGCATAAAAAAACTTGAATGTCACCATCTCTTTTGATTATACGCTGGACAAAACCTAAAAAAAGGAAAAGTGAATACACCTGTTTGTTGTGCGTGAACCATGATACTATGAATTAAATTGGAATCTTCTGAGTATCTTTAATGAAAGATTAATTAATGCAGGATAGATGGCCTAGCCTAGAATGATGAAATGAGATCATCAACAAATTAACTAGAACAATTTAAAGCACAAAGTAAAGCTAATCTATCACAAGTTAAAAAAAAAAAAAAATCAGCAATGTAACATGTTCAAATTCAATCCTTACGACAATCCCGCATTGTAGATCCAATAAAATACCAAACAATCAGGATCTGTGGAAGGTAGGAGTTCCATTTAAGCATATGGGTAGTTCTCAATTCAAAGGGGTTCACTTGGTCTGTAAGGGTTTGGGTAGGTTAGGGTTAGGACTTTTGGGTTTGGGAAGTGGATTTTGGAAATTATGGCCTACATGATGTGTCGACCAGGCCACAACTTCACTGTGGGGCATGTTGGATTGTAGGTTGACACTGTCTGTTACACAGTTCTCGCATAGGGTTCAATGAGGGATGGTGCCCCTGTATTACAGTACCATACAGGGCGCCTTTCCCACCCCGAATTGCATCGTAGATGATGATCAGAACCATTCATGTTCTCATTACCACAATATATCCCTGTAAACTAT
Organism: Liriodendron chinense; assembly: GCA_003013855.2. Taxonomy (NCBI): domain Eukaryota; kingdom Viridiplantae; phylum Streptophyta; class Magnoliopsida; order Magnoliales; family Magnoliaceae; genus Liriodendron; species Liriodendron chinense. The sequence continues at coordinate 220,325 of ML058584.1, forward strand.
AATCATTGCTTCATTGATGAACCTGAGCTTTGACTATTGGATTTGAATATGAGCCATTTTAAAAAATTACCTTTAAGCTGAGCTTTTGACTATTGAATTCGAATATGAGCCATTTTCAAAAATTAACTTTTAAGTGTTCCATATTCAAGTTTTTATACAATCATCCATTTAACAAATTTTTCTTAGGATGGCATTTGGAGCATAGAACCTTGAGCTCAAGCAATTCAGACCATCATCTAAGATGTAATCCTAGGGTAGAAACCCAACCCCATACTGTATTGTGAGATGGAGCACCATATTCTATCAAAACTTGCCTCGCATATGTGCCGTACACATGTAGCTCATTAGAATGAAACTGTTCTTCATCATAAGTTCCATTTATTTGAGAGTTTTTATTGAAACACCATGATTACAGATCCATTCTGTTGCAACTCACTTGTAATCAACTCGTTGATTATAATCAAACTATGTCATAGACTATTAGATAGCGCTTGGTTGTAATCAACATATTAATAGTCTATTACATTGCGTATGTCGGAGTTTTCTGCTCTCATTGCCAATCCTTAGCTCGGATAAAGGAAGGTTGTGTTGGGTTGACAGCTGGTGTCAAACTTATGCCATAACTTCCATCATGAATCTGAACAATATGACATTCCAAACTCATGCTAGGGTGTTCTCTCTAACCGATGCTTTGCATCAGAACTTGTGTGCCATGAGAAATGGGCAAGGGTTTGCTAGGGCATCCCTTGGAAGTGACGCTCCACAACAATGCCCGATTGTTGTGAAAAGTAGGCGAGGGTTCCCGCGATCCAACAATAGGATTTGTCTTGCCACATGGAATATAGGAACATTGATAGGTAAGAGTATGGAGTTAGTAGATATGATGACGCAAAGGAGAGTGAACATAACTTGCCTTAAAGAGACCAAGTAGAAAGGGCCAAAACTAGAGAAATTGATGGATATAAGCTTTCTTATATGGGATAGGACTAATAGAAATGGACTAGGGATACTGGTAGATAAAGATTAAGAGGATAAATTGTAGATGTCAGGAGAGAAAGCGATAAGATTTTATTAATAATACTTGTGTGAGGTGACGAGATAATCAATGTTATTAATGCATATTCGCCATAGGTAGAGTTATAGGATAGAATCAAGAGAAAATTCTGGGAGGATATGGATGGACTAATGCAAGGAATCCCAAATGGAGAGGATATTTGTAGGAGGAGTCTTAAATGGTCATGTAAGAAAAGAGGATATGAGAGTGTACATGGAGGATATGGTTTTGGGAGATGCTATCCTTGATTTCGCTATTGCATACAATCTAGCATTAACAAACATATACTTTGAAAGAGAGATGAACATTTAATAATTTCTAAAAGTGGATCATATATAAACCAAATAGATTTCTTTCTACTTGGGAAAATTGAATGTCAATATGTAAGGATTGCAAAGTTATACCATAAGAGAGTGACTACACAACATAGGTTAATGGTTATGAATGTCTACAATAAGAGATGGAAGAAAGGGAGTGAAATTAATAGTTGTACAAAAACTAGGTGGTGGAACTAAAATGAGAGAAACCAATATTATTTAAAAATAAATTGATGAAAGAAGGAATTGGAATGTTGAGGAAGAAGTAAATTTTATGTGGAATTAGATCACTGAGTGCATTAGGAAAGTGGTAAATGGAGTTTTAGTAGTATTTAGAGGGAAAAGTTAATGATGAAAGGAAACTTGGTGGTGGAATGACGACTGTACGAAAAGTTATTCACAGGAAACGTTCATTATATAGAGCTAGGGCTGTCAACGGCACGAATCATGATCCGTATCCGATCCAGATTCGCTCCGATTTAATCGGATTCGGATCAATAATCGGATCATCGGGTTGGATACGGATACCCAAAGATGATCTGTTTAATATTCGGGTCGAATTCGGATCAACCTTGATCCGGTCCGTTAATGACCCGATTAAAAAAAAAAAAAAAAAAACAACGGTCTCCTTCGTCTCTACTCTCCACGCACGGGTATCTCTCTCTCTCTCTCTCTCTCTCTCTCCGGATATCTGGTCGGATCATAATCGGATCGGAAACGGATTTCAAAATATTTAAACAGGTCGGGTTCGGATCATATACTTGTGATCCGAATCGGATTCGGGTCGGATATATCCTTAATCGGGTCGGATACGGATCATCATTGATCCGGCCCGTATCCGACCCGTTGACAGCCCTATATAGAGCTTAGCAAGGGATTATAAACTATGAAAATGTTGAATAATATAGAAATGCAAAAAAGATTGCTAAGAAATTAGCAAATGAGGCTAAACTTAGGGCTTGTTATCTTCTTTCCAATAGATTGGGAAATAGAGAAGGTGAGAAGGGTATCTTCGAAGTTATAAAAATGAAATAGGAAGGTGTAGAGACGTAGAGCATGTTATATGCATTAAGAGTGATAACCAGAAGGTAAAGGTAAGAGTAAAGGGCAATTAGATCAATGAAAGGTGGATAAGCTTTTTTCAGAACTTGTTAAATGACAACCACTTTGAGCATAGGGATAGCAATGTTTTCCATATCTGTATCAACGAATGTATCACACCCTTGGCATACGGAAACATTTTGGTTATTGCATGGGAAATATTGGATGTATTGCGTACTGTATCACTGATTTTGGGGAACATTGAGAAACAATAGGAAATTGGTCAAAATTTTCAATGAAACTTTAGGGGACGTTAAAGAGGGCATCAATACACACTTACAAATCAAAACCTCACAAAAAACAGGTGCACGAAATAAGTATCCTTTGTATGGGGTTCTAAATTGTGTGCTGTGATGGAACTATATTTAAAATCAACTAATATAATTTATAAATCATAGAAGATGTATGAAAACACAATCGATTAATTATTTTTAAAAATTGCTCGTGGCGTGCAAGCAATTGAAATTAAATTGTCCATATTATGTCTTGTAACACAAATTAGGTTTATTTTCTCATTTGTTGATGAAGTTGGTGGACATTTCTTGGACAGTTAAGAATGAAAAATATCTAATGGCCTGTTTCAATAAACAAGTGCCCATGAATCAAAGGTCAAGATCGGTCAAACAATCTGATTTTGGGACCATGACTTAGCAACAGTGTTCCACAATTTAATTGGTTTAATTTTAGTTAATATATGACACGTATTCAATTTCTAAATGCATGCATTTAAGTGTTGTACGTGCATCGTACACATTTACAATTTATGCATGCTTTAAATAGAGAGCAGGGATCCCGACGGCTTAGGTGGGCCCTACTGTGAGGCTTATGTGAAATTTAAGGGATTAAAATTCCAACAGAATTTATTTCCCATGCATCCATATGATCCCTAATAGCAGGCATAATGTTTGGTAACAGTTAGCCAGTGTACTTGGTAGGATTGTTTTGGAGGTGAATTATATTTAGGCCCTGCTTGGTAGATGCCTAAAACTGAGTTCATCTCATTTTAGTTAACACTAATGTATTAGAGATCTTTACCTTAAAAAAAAACATATTGGAGATCTTGATCGCTAATGCATAATCACTGTTAACATGAACTCATTATTTATTAGAGATCTTGATCTCAAGTACATAGTTTCTGTTAACCAAAATGAGATGACTCATTTTTAGACGTCTATCAAACAGGGACTTAGGTTTAAATCCTATTATAGCTTGATGGAATAAAAATTCATATCATATCTTGTTGCTACACTGTCTGGTATGAATCCCAAGCCTATACATGCCCTTCAATTCTGTAAAAGAGTTAATGTGTTAGTTTTGACAGCTGCTTGCTGCAATATGTTGACCTCCTACAGTTTCAATTATTATTTTGTGCACATTGTTTCCTCCTTTGCTTACGTTCACTTTTCTCTTAGAGAATCTTTATTTTGTTGTAAACAAATTGTCGTTGTTTCTTTTGAATTTCAGCACAAATAAACTTGGTTTTACTCCAGAATTTTTAGGACGTGTCAAGCTTGTCACTTCAGTGGCATCATTGCTAGGTGTTGGACTGTATAATGGGTTCTTGAAGAATGTTCCATTGCGAAAAATTTTCCTCTTGACAACCATTATAGGTGCAGCTCTTGGGATGACACAGGTGCTTACCATTCATTTATCTCAGTTTCATTAATGATATTTGAGAAATCTTAGATCTGGATGTCATTGTCTAACCATTGACGATAGTTCATGTTATTGCTCAGGTTTTCCTTGTTACTGGATTAAATCAGCAGTTTGGTGTGAGTGACGAGTGGTTTGCTATTGGAGATTCTCTGATTATAACAGTCCTTGGTCAGGTGATTGATTGCGTTGACTTGAATATTAGATAATTTTCTATAACATGAATGAACACAGCTTTTAAGGATATCAGTTATTGTTGCATATATTAAGCTTTGGTTACTTCATTGTGACTGGACAACAAATGTATTCCATCATTCCTGAGATTTAGAATTTTAGAAAAGAATGTGTCATGTAGGCACTCTAAACATTAGTCGTTCCACATAGAATAATTGACACATGAGCATTTGTTACCACCTGGTGATCTCATGCTGTTGATGAGGTGTTTTGCCTAGATTTTCTTGCATATTGCCTAACTTACAATGAAAATATGTTTGTAAAATTTGCTATTTTGGCACATAAAGAATAGTTACCACACCCATTGTTACGTGCCCAACCTAGTCGGCTTGCTGGCGTGGTGAGCAAAGGTTATCTTAGCAGCTGCTTTCCTTACTCATCTAAAATAGGATAGTATTTGTTTTAAAATAGGAGATTTACTTGGTTGGTAGAGTTTGTGTTTATCTCGCCATCTAGATAAATTACGTAGCCCTTTTTATGTAGTTCTTTGGAGAATTAATAGAATACAGTTGAATTTTACTTTCTACCGTGTTTTTTACACGAGGACACCCTTCCCTCTTTTCACGTGGGCTTGATAGTGCTTAGCCCTATCAATTGGTATAAGAGCAGGCATGCCAAGGAAGACAAAAAAGCAGCAGAAGCAGTCAATTATAATGGAGAGACGGGTGGAACATCTGGAGGAAGCTTGGGATAAGATGAACACCAAGCTCGAATCAATCCAACAAACTTTGGAACATCTCACCTTACGGCTTCCTCTCACTACCAATAGAGAGCAATCGACAGTCGAGGAATCTAGTGTTGTAAATCCAAATGGGCAAAGCGACGGTTGGATTCAACCACGTTTCGCTCGTATTGATTGTCCCTGTTTTGATGGACATGATCCATTGAAGTTCATTTACAAATCTGAGCAGTTTTTCCGCTACCATCGAACAATGGAAAATGAGTAAGTTCTCCTTGCCTCGTTCCACATGGATGGACCTGCGTCAAAATGGTTTCAATGGTATAGTTGTATGAACCCTGACACCTCTTGGAGGGAATGATAGAGGCCATGTTGGTCCGTTTTGGGCCAACCGATTATGAGAATCTTGACGGCATGTTAGCAAAATTACGATGAGGTCCAGAGATTGTCTACAACTATCAAGACGAATTCGAGCGCCTTGCCAACCACTCAGGCTCTAATGGGCACCTTCATTCAAGGATTGCATGATGAGGTCGGCCAAGAAGTATTAATGTTTCGACCCTATACTCTGTAGGAATTTATGGGGTTAACTTCTTGTCAGTAGGAGAAGCTTACTCAGCTTCAATGGACGAGCTGACCTACATCTATGCGTTCGACCCCATTCTTCGAGTCATCCATGGGATCCAATGTAGTGGGTGCATCGGGTCTTATTGCAACCACTGCGTCTAACTCCAAGGTGCAATCAGGGTTGATCATCACCCCCTCAAAAGAAAATTTCGAGCGAGGAGATGTAAGCCCGACGGGAGTGGGGCTTATGTTACTATTGTGATGAAAGATTCACGCCTGACCACTATTGTAAGAAGATGCAAATTTACTTGATTGAGAAGTCTGAGGACACGCAAATGACGGATGTTTCGATTGAGGACGAAGCCCCAATAGAGAGGTATCTCTCAATGCCTTAACGGGGGTCACACGAGCGCAACCCATGTGGTTAGAAGGGCTGATTAAAAATGCTAAAGTCAGTATTCTGGTTGATACGGGTAGCACGCATAATTTCCTAGTCGAAGCTACAACTCAACAACTAGGATACCAAATTCACCATTCCAAGGGATTCTTTGTTCACGTTGCCAATGGTACCACTCTTAATTACGGAGCTTGCTGTGAATAGGTTTGCTTTGCACTCGGGTCCCTAAAAGATTGTTACTGATTTATATGCGTTGCCACTGTGTGGATCAGATATAATTCTGGGAGTCCAATGGCTTCAGACCTTAGGGTCCATCCATTTGGATTTTACCCACCTGACCATGGCTTTTAATTATCAAGGGGTTCCCTATCTCTTGCAAGGGACCTGGAATATGAATATAAAGACCATTGATCGATCTGACGTGCAACGACTCTTGAAAAAAAAATCGCAAGCTGTTGTGATCCAGTTGAAGCAAGCATTGAGCACGGGAATGCTTCTGATGTTCCTAAGGATCTTGCTGACATTTTGCAGTCATATCAGTCGGTGTTCGACCCCATCGCATGGTCTACCCCCACATCGTGCTCATGATCATCACATAATGTTAAAACTAGGGGCACCACCAACCAATGCAAGGCCGTATAGGTACCCTCACATACAGAAAAATGAGATTGAGTGCCTTGCAAAAGAAATGCTAGAGGCTGGAATTATACATCCTAGTACAAGCCCCTACTCCTCACCGTTCTTTTGGTTTGAAAGAAAGATGAATCGTGATGCATGTGTATTAATGATCAGGCCCTTAATCATTCAACTGTCAAGGACAAGTTCCCTATTCCGATGATAGACGAATTGTTGGACAAACTCCACGGAGCTCAATATTATTCCAAATTGGACTTGTAGTCAGGATTATCATCAAATTAGGGTGTATAGGCCTGGCATTCCTAAGACCGCCTTCAGAACAAATAGGGACTGCTGAATTTTTGGTAATGCCTTTCGACCTCATGAATGCACCCTCCACATTCCAAAGCTTGATGAATGAGATATTCAAACCATTCTTGCGCAAGTTTGTTTTGGTATTTTTTGATGATGTAGAAATTTAGTTACACTTGTGAGGGGTGGGAAAGAGCAAGAGATGAGAGACTAGATGAGATGAAAAAAAAGAGAAAAAATAGAATTCTTGAATCTTGAAGCCTTGAACTTGTATCTTAAGTCTCTTGAGTTTATAATACTCTCTTCTTAAATCTTGAAGTCTTGAAGAGAGAGAGAGAGAGAGAGAGAGAGAGAGAGAGAGAGAGAGAGAGAGAGAGAGAGAATCTTGAATCTAGTTGATATTTGATATCAACTCTTGTCTCATCTTGAATCTTGAATACTCTTATCTCGAACTCCTGTAAAAAAAATTAAACCTAAAAAAGAGAATAAACAAATGATACACAGATACACATACACCACAATCAAACTTGAAAAGGATTAGCAAATTACAAATTAGCAATATATTGAGATGGAGTGGCGTAGGAAGGATTACGTAGTTTGTTTGATTTGGGATGGAGTGGTGTCGGAAGGACTTGGGATCGCAATCTCTTATTCGTAATGATAGTGGAACTTCCAATCAGGGAGATTGTTCAAAAGGCAAGGAGAAGATCGATGTAGGCAGTGCTGGAGAAGGCGAGGATGAACAATGGGAAACAGTCACGAGTAGACATCTGTTTTTTGGGAGAGTTACGAAGAAACCCCAAATCTTCAGAATATCCCACACTGTTTGTACAGGGATTTCTGGAAGGCTGGCTCCCCATCAACTTTGCCAGAGTTTTTAGTAGAGCTAGCGGTAATGGAAGTAGTGATCCCGCGAGATAGAGATACAGGTTGTTGTAAAGGTTTTGCTTTCATGAGGATGAGTTTTGAGAAAGACCTTGCTCGAGCAGTGACTTTGCTACATGGCAAAAGCTCAAGGGACAGAAAATGCTAGTCTAACGGGCTCGGTTTGGCCCAAAACAGTCTCGTCGGGAGGGGTAGTCATGAAGAAGAACAACTAATTCGGAAAGAATTCCCCTAGGAGATCTTGAGATGAGATCTGCTAGGGAAGGAGTTCATCGATATTCTTCGGGTGGAAGTGGGAGATCGACATTGTATTAAGGATGTTGTTATGGGGAAGGTAGGGACAGAAAGGAATATTTTCGAAGGGCTTCTCTTTAGGGAAATGGGGATGCCACTGAAATTACGTCTTTTGGATCAACACACTTGTAAAGGCGTATGCGTGCAGAAGCTTGAGGAGCAACTAGAATTATGGCTAAGTCCTAGAAGGGGGGGGGGGGGGGGGCTTAGGACCTTCTAAAATTCTTTTCGCCTACTTAACAATTTTATCAAATTAAACTAAGTAAGCAAGAACACTTCGGCTTCCAAGCCTTAAGTGGGTCCAATCACAAGACTAGCATATGGTTTAAGTAATAAGCTAACTAGTTTAAGCAAGCATAGATTATCAAATGATTAAACTAATCAAGCTCATAATCTATGTAACCTGAGTGGACTATATGAGAATGGATCATGAGGCTCAAGTCTACTCTAACAAGTGAAAGTACATCTTGTGTGTGGATGTGCCTATCTAGTGCCTAGTATACATTCCTATCAAGCATTCATAATTAAATAATTAAACATACAATGCTAAGATAACAATGTGCTCAAATCAATCACAAACACAAGCATGTGTAGTAGTTCGACTTTGGGTCCACTCCATTCCCGATCCAAGTACTCAACCCCATTGAGCACACCGGCATTCATTATACGGAGGTTTTAAATTAGGTTCACGTCTCAACCTTTACATGGAGGTTTTATCGGTTCACCTCTCAACCTAAACAGAGTTTTGGACATAGGCTAACTCTCAACACGACGCAAGTTCACTCCCGTGTCGGAGGCTCCCCCTTAGAGACTTGTTTAGGCCTGACAAACGTGCCAAGGAATGACAAACGTTTCTAAACTTTTTAGGCTCAACTAACAAGCCAAGAATCGGCAAACGACCCTAGATCGAGTTTGACAAACAAACTCTACACTCAATTCACACAGGGAAAACAGTGGATGGACTCTTTACAAATGACAACCTTTACTTGTCGGATGAACCCCTTGTTCAACACCGCTTTGGGTTACTTGATCTTCGCTCTCCTGTGCTTCAATAAGCTCCCCTTTGCTCTCTAGATCGTGTTGTTGCTGCATTGCCAATGCCTCAGCTCCACTTGATCAATCACCTTGCATATGATGCTTTTGAGATGCCCAAGGTGATATGAGGGTAGGTTTGAGATCTCTACAAGTAATGGGAATAGGTTGCTTAGAATATCTCACCTACAAGGATCTCATCATAGAACTTTGGATAGGAATATAACTATCAAATTTGATCCAAACTCTAGAGATTAAGAGAGGGTCAAGAACATCTTCTTCATGAGCTTGGCATGTTCCATTCTCGTGTTGAATCACAAGGAAGATGTCTTGTTAGGGATATGATTTGAGCCTCTAATGGTCTTCAACAATGGTGGCTTCAATCTCCTCAAAATCCCTCTACATTTCCCTCAAAACAACTCAAGCATTTTATAGACAAAATCCAAATGTCTTAAAAACGGTCACAAAACGGTTAGTGCCGACCAGTCGTGACCGGTCAGACAGGGTCCCCGACCGGTCGGCCAATGGCCATTTGGACAGAAAACTCGTTGTCTTGACAGGGGTCTGTCCGACTGGTTGGCGACCAGTCAGACCTGTCCAGTCGACCGGTCGGACCTAGGCCCAGGGGCTCCAGCAAGGTTGCTGCCCCTACTTCTCTTTTGACGACCGATCGGTCAGAGCATGAAACGAGCTGTTTTGAAGTCTTGTTTTCAGCAACTTACGCAACTTCTATGGCCATCATTTGAGTGGTCTGTCAGGACACCTAGGGCCATTCTAAGATTACTACAAGTATGCCTAAATGGGTCAAGGTCATCTAGAGGTTATGGGTTTTGGTTTGGTTCAAGGTTAAAGCTTCACCAAGGCATCTCTTTTACCTGTTTCTTCTTCCTTGATGCAGGAGGTCCGCTTGAGTCTTCGGTTTTTGTCTTCTTTAAGCTCAACCAACACTAGACTCACTGACCTAAGTAATTGACAAATAAGGTGCACTAGTATGCCACAAAAAGTGCACTAACAGCCACATCGGATGTGGTCTTAAGAGAGAAGGGGTCGCCTGCAGCTAATGCTAGCCTTGTGATGTTGGAAGAGTTGGGCGATGAGATAGTGGTTAGGCTGAACTAAGAGGTCATTGACAAATCTTGGGAGTGGCTTCAATGCTCTGTTGTGCTCTCCACCAAAATAGGGGCCATCGTTTCCCTTATTGCTCAATGGCTAAACGAATGTTGCTGGTGGAAATCGGAGATGTACTCAGTAAAACCCATTGGTCCCAACAGTGTGGCTTTGTCCCGATCTTGAAGCAAATGTTGACACTCTTTTTGGCAGGTGCGCTGCATAGGGAGGGACCTGTTGGTTAGATTTGGAGATGGGAGGAGTTCTTAACGTTTGGAATCTAGGATTCCCAATGTCTCATATGGGGAGTGCCTCTAGAGTTCTGTTTACCAGAATTTTTTTCTGCTATAAAGTCTTGCCTAGGGGAAGTGATGCATATCGACTCTGCCATAGAAGACACCGAAGAGATGGGAGTGATTAGAGCCTGGGTGAGGAGGAAGAAGGGGTAACTGCTGCCAAATTCAGTCAAGGCGTTGATTGGAGACAAGTATGTGTTGATGTGGGTGCAAAAGGAGGAGTCGAGGCTCTCTCTTCCTCGATGGGGGGTTGCGTGGAGATCCCGGCAGGTTGTAGCTGAAACAGATGTTCGTGGAAGATGGCAGAACTCAGATGATGATGCACCACCTTAGGTCTCTGTGAGAGAATCGATTCCAAAGCAAGATATGCTTTAGGAGAGGATTGTATGAGAGGGGGTAGGTGAGGAGGGAGCGTCTCTTGTGAGGACAGCTGGAGACCAGTCTACCACAAGATCACTTAACCTCCTTTACTGAGCTCTGAACCTTCTTAAAGTTGTAGGGTCGGATCCCGAGCCTTCCCCAACCCTAGATTAAAAGCCCAAACCTATCAATGTTTGCTCCGTTCGGAAGGTGGAGCCAGACATTTATCTCCCTATCCTGTCCGCATTCCCCTCTGGCTCCTCTCATTCGTCCGATGGTGTGAAAGCCCCAGATGGTGACATGTGGTGAGTGGAGCGTGTAGAGAACTACATGTCTCCGACATGTGAGATAGAGGGTATCGGTCATTCCGCATCCTCGGCACATGGGGAGGGATTACACCCCCACACGTTTTAGAAGTGAAGCCATGTGCAAAACTAATGCTTCTTTTTCCGCTTCAATCGCGCCTTCACTTCGTTAGAGTCGCTCTTGGGAGAACAGGGAGATTCGACGAGCTGTGATCTCGAGCTGGTGGCTATAAATGGGGAGGGTGATCCAGCAAAGTTCGTTCTTGCTAGGAACAATTTCAGCCACAAAACACAAGGAGATGTAGGAGAATTGACAGATGTTGATGGATCGATTCTAAAAAAGGACAATTGTAGATGGTGAGATACTTGAGGACGCGGTGATGGTTACCCCCTTTGCTGTGAGAATTCTTTAGTTAATAAGATTCCGATTGTGGTAGCTAGGCTATTTGAAGATCCTTTGGCCCTTCAGAATTTCGGTTGGGGTAGTCCAATCTCAAAGGAACAATTTCAATGGGCAAAAGAGATGTTGTTAAGAGTGGGAGGTCTAGCGGGATTCTCCTTTAGTTATCAGGACAAGGATGTCTATGAGTTTTTGTAGTTTGCTGAGGCTAGGGCTGTTCAGTTGCAGCAAGAGAATGTTCGAAGCCAAAGAAATTCTCCAGAGGGTTGAGAGAATTGTTGAGTCTCAACTGCTCTATCAATTACAATATTATGGTGAAAATAAGCGGAGGCAAGAGGGCTAGGTCGGGAAAGGGTGGTGCCCAATGTTAATCCTGTCATGGAATGTGAGAGGGTTAGGTGAGAAGGATAGGAGGGGCCAAGTCAGGAAGTTCTGTAAGAAATCCAAAGCAAACATCATCATGCTTCAAGAAATTAAGCTTTGCTCAATTGATTCAGGTATGATTAGGTCTGTTTGGGGTGCTAGAAACGTCAATTGGATTGCTGGTAATGCAGGGGGGATTTGATATTTGGAAGAAAGTAGATTCATTTTTAGGTCTTTTCTCTGCTTCTGTGCCCTTGCAAGTCACTGTGTCATGACTTCAGTGTGTTTTCTCCTCCGTGTATGGCCCGTGTCTATCCTCCCTTCGTGGCGGCTTTTAGCAAGAACTGGACAGAGTTACCGGCAGATGGGAGGCTTCCTAGTGTGTCGGTGGGGATTTCAATACAGTGCGCTTTTCTTATGAGAAGTCGAAGGGGGAAAGGTGACTAAGAGCATGTCTTCCTTTTCAGATTGGGTTAATAAACATGGCATGGTGGATTTACCGCTGACTGGGGCCACATTCACCTGGTCCAATGGTCAGCAACAAGTAGTGATGTCTCGGTTGGATCGTTTTATGGTATCGACCTACTTATTACAGAATTATCCATTGGTATAACAGCGTGGGCTTCCAAGGTTGGTTTCCGATCACAGACCCATAGTACTTGAGCTTTCCAAAGTAGATTGGGGCCTAAAGCCATTCAGATTCGAAGTGGCATGGCTGGAAGTAAACGATTTTCCTCAGTTAGTGGCTGATTGGTGGGATTCTTTTTCGGTGGATGGATATGCTGGCTACAAGTTATTCAGGAAATTTAAAATGCTAAAAGAAAAATTAAAAGGGTGGAAAAAAACGGTTCTCGAGCAGAGCGAGGCTGAATTCGACAGAATGTTGGAGGAGAATCAAGTGGTCGACATTTTAGAGGAGGGGGGGCTCTTTTGGCTGAAGATAGGGCTAGGAGGGAAAGCTTTTCCCTCAATCTTGTGAAAAGGGCTAAGAAGAAGAGATCAAATGGCACCAAAGATCTAGTGCGGTGTGACTAAAGGTGGGAGATAGGAATACTCAGCCTTTTCCATAGTATTGCTAGTGCTTGGGATCGCACAAACAATATCTCTTGCTTAGAGATTGACGGGGTTAGGACATCGGATAAAGATAGTATCTGTGAGGCAATTGTTGCTTTTTTTCAAGAATTTATTGTTTGGCGAAAATTGGGAAGGCCGATATTTGGATAACCTCGTTTTTACTAAAATTCCTGTCGTAGAAGCGTCCTTGTTGGAAAGGCCAATTGTGGAAGATGAAGTGATTTTGGCTCTCCATTCGATGTGTGGGGACAAGGCTCCAGGCCCTAATGGCTTCCCTATTCTTTTCTTTTAGAAGTTCTGGCATATCATTAGGAAGGACTTCATGGATTTTGTGTCCCAATTTTCAGAGAGGAGCTGCCTCTCTTCGAAACTTGGTGCCTCTTTCATTGCTCATATTCTGCAAGTCAAGGGGGCCGAGCAGCTAAAAGATTTCAAACCTATCAACCTAATTGGGGGGCCATATAAAATCCTAGCTAAGGTGCTAGCATCCAGGTTCAGGGAGGTGCTTTCTAAAGTCATCTCGAAAAACCAATCCGCCTTCGTTGCTAGCCGTCAGATTTTGGATAGTGCTTTGGTGGCACATATATGCATTTGATTATAGGCAAAGGGAGAGGGAAAGTGGGCTAGTGTGTCAGTTGGACTTTGAGAAGGTGATCATGTCGATTGGGATTTCTTGGATTACATGCTGGGCAAGTTGGGATGTAGCTTGAAATGGAGGGGTTGTATCAACTCTTGTGTACAATTGCCTTCCTTTTCTATTCTGGTTAACGGAACTCCTAAAGGTTTATTCAAAGCTTCTCGGGGTCTTAGGCAATGGGACCCTTTGTCGCCTTATTTGTTCGTGGTTATAGGAGAGGCTCTGAGTAGGATGTTATGTAAAGGAGTGAAAGGTGGATTGTTTAATGGGTTTAAGGGGTCAGGCGAGGGGAGTCAAATTTGCCATCTTCAATATGCGGATGGCATGATCCTTTTATGTGAGGCTAGCGAAGAGGCAGTGGATAATCTTCAAAAGTTAATTGTGTGCTTTGAAGTGAGTCTAGGCTGAAGATTAATGTTGCCAAGTCGGAAATGCTTGGAATAAATGTAGGGATAGAGGAGCTTCAAAGTTATGCTAGCATCTTTAGTTGTAGGCCGGGCGCCTTTCCTTCTACATACCTGGGTCTTCGCTTTGCATCGGGAAGCCGACTAACATTTGTTGGATAGAGTTATCGAGAGGATTGAAAGGAAGTTAGCTTCCTGGAAATGACAATACCTATTTTTGGGGAGTTATCTAACGCTAATTAAGGCGGCTTTCTCCAATATGCCCATGTCTTTCATGTCCCTTTTCAAGTGGCCCAAGGTGGTGGTGGACAGGCTTGAAAACTTAAGAAGGGATTTTCTTTGGGAGTGGGTTGGTGAAGGGAAGTTCCGAAGAGTTATGCAAGCCTTATGTTGGGGGGGGGGGGGGGGGGGGGGGGGGGAGTACTTTGGAAATGGGTTGGAGGTTTGGGGTTGAGAGGGGTAGGCTGTCGAGGGATCTGATTGATTCTAAGTATGGATCCCATGAGGGTGGGTGGTTTGTCAAACGATCTTCTCTCTATAGTCTGTCCGCCATTTGGAAAGCGGTGGCGTCCCATTGTTTGTTAAGGCATCACCTACTTGGTGGCTAATGGTCAACGGGTCCGATTTTGGGTAGATGCTTGGTGCGGGAACCAAACGCTAGAAGACCAATATCCTAGCATCGCTCGTTTAGCTCCTAATCGCTCCATTACAGTGGTGAATTGCTTCTCCTTTTCAGGGGATTTGGTGGTTTGGGCTCTTTTGTGTCGTTGGAATCTTTCGGAATATGAAGTTAGAGAATACTTAGGGCTTCTGAAGACTCTTTCCAAAGTCAATTTTGTTGACCAAGAGGAAGATTCGATAGTGTGAGTGAAAAGTTCCAATGGGTCATTCTCAATGCAGTCGTTATTTAGCCTGATTGGGATCTCGTAAACCGGTCCCCGCCTTACATATTTCATCACTAGTCCAAAGGGCTCTGCCCCGGGTCTCGGCGTTTGTTTGGCTCTTGGGTCGAAGAGGATTCTCACAATAGATACTTTGTAGAGAAGAGCCATAATTCTCCCTAATACATGCCTTATGTGTATGAAGGAAGGAGAATCAATCTATCACCTTTTTGTTTATTATCCATTTGTTGTCAAGGCATGGAGTCATTTCCTCTCTCTCTCTCTCTCTCTCTCTCTCTCTCTCTCTAGCATGGCCTGGGTGATGCCGAGATCCGCGAAGGTGTTACTTTGGGTGTGGCGTGGAGGGGTAAGTAAGGCCAAGAAAGTCAGATGGAGGCTCTTGATCATGGCAATGTTGTGGTCTATTTGGGGGGGCTAGGAATGAGCGTTGTTTTAGGAATTGTTGTGTTGATTATGAAGAAGTCATTAGGAGGATTAATGCTCTATTAGGGGATTGGGTGGTCTTTACTAGACCAGCTTAGGATGTTCATTTTATTTTGTTTTTTGTCTTTTTTGTTTTCTTTTCTCACTTTTGCGAGCTTCTTAATAAAGTGATTGTGTCTTCTTATATATATATATATATATTGAGATTTGAGAAAGAGAAAGTAATGAGAAAGTGAGAAAGTGTGACACCCCGGATGTCAAGGGTCAAGAGCATCCTCGGCCCCTAATATCCTGGGCCCCACATGATGCAAATCATGCAATGAGACGGTTAGAACACTAGAATCAGGTCAGTGCCAAGCTAGAAGCAAACAAGGAAATATCCATGGCCAAAAGGAGTGAGCATATATATATATATGTGTGTGTGTGTGTGTGTGTGTGTGTGTGTGTGTGTGTGTAGCCAAAAAGAGTAGATTAACATCATTAACTCACTCAACGGGACTCGCCAGGGGCCCCGATCACCAGTCTCCAAAACTATAGCAAAAATCTGTACATTGCGCCAAACCTGACGCTATCCCACATAATAAGGATCTCCTAACACCCTCCATGCTGGTCGTCCGCATACTAAACATATGAGTCCTCGCCAGCAGCTAATTCCTCGTATTCTGCTGCTTCGCTCTCCTCCTGTAAACTTAGGTCATGTGCGACGTCTGGGTGGTGTTTTATAACACCGTCCCCAGAATGGGGAGTGAGTGGCCAACTCAGTGGTAACATTACATATAAGTTATTAATACACAAATGAAAGCATACATAAATAATAGATTTTATTGCACATTATTCCTAACTGAGATATCCATATCAACAAAACACAGTTGTTTAAGTGCATGAGTGCATGAAAGGCATATGCATGACCCAAGCATCGGTTTATCACAGCGAACAGTGTGTGGCACCACCACATCACTCGCACAAACTGGGCTGCCGTGACAGGGGCACCACCCCAGTCACTCGCCTGAATGAATGTCATGCCGAACCATGAATGATTATCCGAGTCCTTAATTATACCAGTTTAACATCTAACCGATTGGCGAAGCCATCATACCATTACCGTATCACTCAGCCGATCAGGGATCATCTGGCTCCCTGTGGGCGAGTACATATCATCACCAGTAACCCCAAGGATCCCAGCTCAGGTAAGTAGTCTGAGCGTTCGATTCGGCCATGACTTGTCAACTATGTCCGACTTAGATAGGGGTGGCTCAGTCATGCCATTTCTCCATAGTCAAACAAGCGGATGGCTCACTGCCTCCATGGGTGCTCAAAGGACACTATGGAGGGGCACCACCCCGACATAGGCTGACAGCATGAGCATAGGTCCCATATCCACCATGCCCGGCCCATGAGTCTTTAAGGATCGTTCGCCATGTAATTATTAGTGGGCTCATCCAATGGTCATGCTGGTATGTGGATTCGTGTATAAGCGTTTTAAACAACCATTATGCCTGGATCAGGTTGTTGAGCCAATGGTCCTTAGGCAAAGGGATAACGAGAAACTGACCTTGGGCACTACGTCCCGTGTAGTTCATAAACCACGGACAACACCCGAATTCCACCACGCCTGAGGATTCCAACTCTGAGGACACGACCAACCTGTGTGGCCGCCCCAACTCCATGAATTTCCCAATCCGGCAACATAGAAAATATCGGACTATGTTAGGAACTAAACCTTAACTTACTCTACTACATATATTGTATACACAGGAGATAATGTTCCAGAATTCTAAACAAAACAGAAGAAAATCACCAATTTCCCCAAAGATGCAACAGTAACACATATGCATCTCAGGGAACCATAACAATGCACAATTAATTAGGCAATTCTTTTTAATTTAAGATAGGTATAAATGAATACTAAGAAATACTCACGTTGTATTAAACATGCATGATGATTAAACAATATAAACATGGAATTTCTAATCTTAAAGACATCTAGAGATCTAACTCCTAAGAATTTCTACCTCTACCTAGTAAATCTATCTAGAACTCGAGACATTATTCATGTGGGCTTGCATTTGATGCAAGACAACCTATCGGGAATGATACACACCTCATCCTCTTGAAATTTCTCGAAATTCCTGCAAGAGGGGGTTGTATGTTAGGGGAAGTGCATGAATTTAGCTAGGATTCAGATAATTCTTGGTGTGAGATTTATTTCAGCTACCTAGGGAGATGTATTGAGCTGAATTCGAGCCGACTCTCTTCCTACGCAGCGGAGATGGCGAGGGCATGGCTCCGGAGTGACATGCACAAGCCCCTTTGGGGTGATCTCCTTCTTCCTCAATTTTCTCTTCCTCACTCTCTCTCTCTCTCTCTTTTCTCAGCTAGATGTAGGTAGAAATGAGAAAGGCTGAGATAGAAAAGGGCTTTTATAACTTTGGGGAGTTAGTGAATATAGCCTTCAACTATTTAAGTGGCTACAAGTAGTCTTTTGGGCCTACTTTTTGGTTGTGTGGGGCCCAACGGGCCCATCTAACCCGATCAAGACCGGGGGATTGTTCTCCTAGCCCGAGATATGGCTACATGTGCTATCTCAAGGGAATCTGATGCAGACATTTGCCAAATACGGCAACAGATCAGTTCGACGGTCACCAGCCGCTGATCGGGGTTGCAAGTTTGGGATTGTGGTGGATGTTATATTTATGTTCTAGGTTCTTAATCTCAACGCCATGCAAGGGTGCAAAAGGGCCACAAAAGAAAAGTATTTGTTGTAATGATTGATTTACTTAAGGTTGGTGAGAGTACACTCGCGCCTAGGGTGTAATCGCAGTGTTGTGCAGTTTTACGGTTTCGGGTATCAATTTCAGCGTGCGGATCCAACAAAGGCACCAGGCCCGAAATGGGGTTCGACTTATTTGAGTCCCAGACCCACCTGACTCGGATTGGGTAGCGCAATGACCCAACAGGTGTGCACGTGGAGCCTGAATTAGGGAAGCCTTGGTTTAAAAAGGCTACTATTGGCCAATTAAACGCCCTGGAATGACTGTAAGCGTGACATGGCACTGAGGACATGTTCGGGTTCGAGGGTCGGTTGTTTTATGGGGCGTTACAGAAAAAGAGAAAGAATGAGGGAATGAGAGAGAGAGAATGAGAATGAGGGAATGAGAGAAAGAGAGTAACAGAGAATGAGAGAGAAAATAGAGATTAGAGAATGATATAGTAGATATTAGAGACAATGAGAGAGGTAGTGAATGAGAAAGAGAGAATGAGAGAAAAAAGAGAAAGAGGATAAGAGTTATGAGAGAATGGTTGAGATTATGAGAGGCTAGAGGTCACAAGCACAACCCTTGATCTTGATTCTTCACTTGGATTCCTTGGCCCTTCTTGGTCTTTGCCTTCTTCTTCTTCAAGAAAATCAAGAGTGATTGCGGGGGCTTTCTTCATAGAATCTTATTCCTCTTTTCTACTTGGTATTAGAGTAAGGAATCACTAGCGTTTTCCACATCCTAAGGCCCCTATAGCTGTTGTTGGTGTCTTAGAGCCGTATGGCTGATGTCATCAGTCATGCGACCACATGCTTTGGGCCTGATGATTATAGGCTTTGGATTGGCCTGATTTTTGGGATTTTTGGGCCAAGTTTCAGAAGATTTGATGAAGATTTTAAGGTGGGATGATCATTTCTCTCAGAAATTCTGAAAAATACAGATTTTTTTTACTCGATTCGTTCTTTAGAGCAGGGATTTTTTGTCGATCTGGGTTATGAAAGTTTAATCCCTACAGAGTTTTTCTAGAACATGGTTCTAGTCTTGCTCAATTCTGAGGAGTTTCGAGGGAGTTGTGAAGTTTTTTAGGTAAAGTTATGTTTCCGCCCCCTCCCTTATGTCTTTCACGTTTTTTTAGTTTTTTACTGATTTCTCCCCGAAATACTTCAGAGACTAAATATTTTTTGACAGTATCTTTGTAATATTGTGGAGAAGTAAAGAGTTGTTTTTGTGGGATGTCGACTACCAACGGTTCAAATACTTCTTCCAATGTTCCTAGGGCCTCAGAGGCTCAGACTCCATGTCTATAATAGGTGGTTATGGTGAGAACCCTAGTGTGCAAATCACAATTGGGAAGTTGGACGACATTAATTTCCCTGAATGGTCTCAATTAGCCAAGATATATGTTAGCGGGCGAGGTAAACTAGGGTCTGTGAGTGATAGGGTGAAAGAACCAACTACCGATGATGCTTCCTATGATAAGTGGGAGTAATAGAACTTGATGGTTTTGTCTTGGCTACATAACTCCATGAAACTTCGTATCCTGCTGACATCAAGGAATTTTTGGATAAAGTTACCAAAACTTATTCCTAGTAATAGAATATTGCTTGTCCATCGGCTTCACTAGGATATTGCTACCCTTCATCAGGGGGAGAAGAGTTTGGCTACTTATTATTCCACTCTTTAGGAATCTATGGGAAGAGTTGGATCACTAGTTATTACAGTGGGATACTGATAGGGAGAGACATTGAAAACAGATTGAACAGAATAAAATAGTTAATACCTTGGCTAACGCTATCCAATTCTGAATGCACAAACACTACTGCACTGAATCATCGGATCCTGCATATACAGCAAATTCGACCTCAAATCAGGATTTTGGCAAGTCCGCCACATTGTCAAAAAGGATTGCTATACAATAGCCTCCACAGTTCTGATGGGTCACTACGAATGGAATGTGATGCCTTTTGAATTGAAAAATGCATGTAAATCTATGCAATTAGTACCTAGTTCCTGCCCGCAATTCGAAATTCGATGATGAATTGAGTAAGGGCAGACCTGCTGCATCCAAATTTCGAGCCCTTATCCCATCAACTATCACGAAGAAAGTGTTTTCTCATCTGAGTCTAAAAACCGAGTTGCGGAAAAGGAGCAAGCAGTAAAGATCCCTTACCTCTTTTCCTTTCCCCGCCTTCCTTGCCCAGCTCGGCAGCTTCTTACTAATAGATGAGTCCAAATTCACATAGCTCACTTCACTTCATTGCTGTGCTCAGCGCCGTCATGTGATAGGGCACTCGCGCGGTTGCAAGCATAGGCTTTAAAGTACTTGACTGACGCCCTGCGTGCCAGCGGGCCGTTCACACCAGAAGTCTGGCGACAGACAGAACTGCACATGGTGTTTATCATATAGTGGGGGCTCTTCTCCTAGGGTTTCGAGTTGGAACCTCTTTACGCCGCAGGAAATCCATATATCAACTTAGCTGCCCGTTGCTGCTATTGGCAACTGGTACATGATCAGGTCAAATAATCCGTTTCAGTTTAGTTGAGGTCGATCCCGTGGAGACACAACACAACCCCCAACCAAGGGAGTTGTTACGTCCTGTATGTCCCCCCTTATCCCTGACATGCTATGGTGCCCTAGGGTGGGTAGGAGCAGGTCGTAGAAAGCTATACATGATCCAATAATTTGTATCCTGTATGGAGCCATGTTGCAGTATAACCACTGCCTGCAGTCCCACGTACTCAGTTAATCCGGCAACATGGTCAACACCAGACAACTAGGTATTCTTCAGGCCGAATCAAGTGAAGACTAGCTACCTATAAAGATCCCTCACTGCAAACTTTATGTATCTCTGTCTGCATCCAATCAGCTGGGTAGAAGACAGAGTTCCAGTATGTGCTGTGCTTTGTTAGTTCTAAGAGCAGGTGGAAGACCTCCCCTTTCTCACCCTAGCCCTCCCTCCTGCTTAGTTGTCTACTAGGTGGAAAGCGTGCTCTATTGCCTTTGGAACTTAAGTATGAGTGGACACGCGTGCGGATCTTAGGGAGAGATGAGCTTCGTACATTGGACCAAGTTTATTCCTTATTTCAGAATAAGGAAAGTCGGAAGAAAGCCATGAAACGAGTTCCAATTCCTTCCAACAACGATCATTCAGCTCTTACAGTCTCTTTTGGTTACTCCAAGGGTGGAAAACGATCCAATCAGAAGACCAGAGTGCCTGATGAGAAGAATAAGTTGAGATACAACCATTGCTGGAAGACCCGCCATACATGGGAGACTTTTAGAGCAATGGAGTTTAACCATTCTAGGCAGCCCCCCAATGGCCTTATTGTCGCTTCTGCTCCTTCCTCAGGTGCTAAGTCTTCTTCCACATTAACCCCTCCTACTGGGCAGCCTTCATTGACCTTGAACAGTTTATTTATTACAGAATTGGACCGCTTTTGTTGTTTACTTTTCCAATTGGAAGGCCCATCTACTTCTACTTCATTCTCAAAGTCAGATACACATGCATCTGCTAACCTTCTATGTCACTCTTCATCCAGTCCAGCCTGGATCATTGATTCATGTGCTTCTAATCACATAACAAGTCTGTTGTCTATCTTTTCTTCCTACAGTGTATCTTCCAGAAGAGAATGAGAATTGTCGATGGATCCCTATCCTCTATCTTTGGGAAGGATGATATCAAGCTTAATGATCACTTAGCTCTAATCTTCATGTTCCCAACTTTCACAAATTTATCTATGAGTAGTCTTTATAAAAAAAATTGAACTGTTGTGTAACTTTCTTTCCTACCTTCATGTGACGGGGGCTGATTTGGGCGAAAGATTCATAGGCCAAACCCAAGCCCAAGCCCAAAACCAGAGCTAGGCCCAAGCCCATAGTTGGCCCATCAATAGGGAGGTCTAATTAGGTAACTAGCTATGTAAACTCAATCAGCTGGCCATGCAATAAAATCTCATTAGATATCTTTTATCCATTAAGCATTTTTCTTATTTACTTTTTCATTTTTGCATAAGTTATTAGTTGTCAATGACATTAAGAATCTTCCTATTTGTACATTTCAAAGCTTATTTAAAGCCCGGGCATGAGTAGTATCAAGGCACCTTGAAAATGAATGAAAAATCTGGTTATTGTTTCTACTTTTTTTCTTTTTAAGAGAGAACTGAAATTTTATTGAGAAACCGCAAAAGCAAGAAAAAAATACAAAAATCAAGACAAGCCAAGCCAAGATGAAAGATTAACGTTTACAGCTGATTTAACAAAAAGCGCCCGTTCAGAAACAACTAAGCTAACCAGATGAGTGATTTCTGCTACCGAGAAGTCCTTGTTTTGGAACCGATGACTATTACGAGCCTTCCAAATATACCAACAGATACGCATTGCCACTAGCCTCGAAACCGTTTTTCAGGATTTACCCACCATGATTCCCATGCCAGGCCCACAAAAGTTGATCTACCATCTTCGACATGACCCAAGAGATTTGGAAAATGCGAAGGAAGTGCTCCCATACCTTGTGGGCAAAAATACAATGAATGAAAAGGTGGTCAATAAACTCAACATCCCTCATACACATCAAGCAAATGTTTGGGAGAATGAGAGATCTCCTTTGAAGGTTGTCTATGGTTAGGATTTTTTCCTGCCTAGAAGCCAAACAAAAGCCAATGGTTGAAGGTTGTCTATGGTTGAAGGTTGTTTCTACTTTATTTACGATTCTTGTGCTTAGTTTGGAGGTGCGTACGTTTGGGCAAATCCTTCCCATCAGCCCGATGTGCTAGTTTGGTATCGAGCGGGTTCCAACGGCTAGATTGAAGTTCTGGATCAACAAAAATCTCCATATTTTGTTTCTAGGTTCTTCAATCATAAAATTTTGCATCTTTTCCTTTATTCTCTTCCTTGTATCTATACCTCTGTAGGCACCCCCCACCCTATGTTGGATTACCAATTGCTGCAAGATCAAAACTGTGCGTGACTTGTAATTCCCCCCAAACCAGGCCCAAATCCAATCCCTTCAAACTCTGGAAAACCTTATAGGAACATGTCCTACCCAAACCCAAATCCAAGCCTAGTACCCATTCTACTTGTTACTTTGTCTTCTCAAGGTGGTACGACAGATCAAATAGTCTCTCGAACAAAGGTTATTTGTAGTTCATCGGAAAGCTCATTCAAATTTCTTTTTAATGAGCCCAAGATCACTAAAATCCGATGAATATCAAGAGAGATACAACCAATTTATCGAAGTGGTGTAGCTGAAATTTGAAAGTAATGAGGGCCACACCATCAAGTGACTTTAGCCCCACTTTTCAATGCTCAAATGGACTCCAAATGAAGTGATTCTAGTCCCATTGGAAAGCTTATCGAATAGCTTTTCAATAAGCACAAGAACACTGAAGTCGGATCTATAACAACGGAGATATGAGTATTTTGGCGAAAGGTGTGCAACAACCATGTGGGAGGCGGCACATCATATGCAGCCCGCGGCACTTCGAGTGTTGCTTACCGTACAAATCACCCAAAGAACAAACGACCCAGGCCATGTGTTGGGTTAACTACCGGAGGTGGGAGCAGTTGGAGGAGAGAGAGTTGTTCTCCTTGGGACTACGGCCTAGCTTCCGGAATTCCTGAAATACCCTTGGGCATGTGGTGGGTTACCAACCTGAGGTGGGAGCAGTTGGAGGAGAGATAGTTATTCTCCCTGCGGACTGCGCCTAGTTTCTAGAATTCCTGAAATACCCTTGGCCCACTCTCTTTTTAGCATCCATACCACCCCTCTGCTCAATGAGAAAGTGTCATGTGGCACCCCCTTCCTCTCTACCAATCACAACCCTCCGCCTCACCTTTTACTCCCCAACTTCACCAAAATCACAACTATGCGATTCCCTCTGCCTATAAATACCCTCTTCACCCTTCATTTCCTACACACACCAAAGAGGGGAGGAGGGAGAGGGCTCTCACCCACAACCTAGCCACCCTCTAGCCTAGCCCAAGCCCAGCTGCAAGTAGTCTAGCCCAAGCCATTCATCCAACCAAACCCATCCAACCTAGCCTGTCATTCCCAACCATCCTAGCCCATCCAAGCCATCCAAACCACATCATCCAATCCTAGCCGTCCAAGTCATCCAAAGCATCCATCCATCCAATCCAAGCCATCCAAACAATCAAAACCACCTGAGCCATCAAAGTCACCTATCCAATCTATGCCACTCAACCAAACCTTATATCACATCCAAGACACTTATCCAAATCTTAAATCACATCCAAGCCAATTCAACCCT
The DNA here is from genome assembly GCA_003013855.2 of Liriodendron chinense. Lineage (NCBI taxonomy): Eukaryota > Viridiplantae > Streptophyta > Magnoliopsida > Magnoliales > Magnoliaceae > Liriodendron > Liriodendron chinense. Next base: position 244,762 of record ML058584.1, read on the forward strand.
TTCAAAGGCAGCATCTAACCAACTCAAGTCATCTCAATGGCCTAAATCTTGCAAAGTAGGGTCAACGTTGAAGATTTCTGAGTATCTCTTGTACGAAGAGTGTCAAGTGTCTTCTTCCCTCTCCCACATTTCCATCTACCGGTCGTCTCACGCTGACACATTCAATACTTTCTTTTACATTGCTTCTAATTAGTCACAACACTTCTTCTCTCCAACCCCCCTGCTTCTCTAAGCGTTTTTGGGTGTATGCTCTATGAGTTGCTGGTTTTCCAGATCCTATCACATTAGAAACTCGGGATCGCCCAATTGCTTTCCTTTTCTTTAGTCTTTTTGGGATATCGGTTGTTGCGGGATCACCATTGCGTTCCCCCACTTCTAACTCCAAGTTGGTAGTTACAAAGTACTCATCCGTGGCTAACTAGTAGAGACTTTGCCCATTTTCTTTTTCTTTTTGTCCTTGGATACCGATCGTTGTGAGATTGCCATTGTGTTCCCCCACTTCAATCTCCAAGTTGGGCTACAAAAGTTACAAAGTGTTTGTCCATGGCTGACTAGTAGTAATCCCTTTACTTTAGCATTATCGAGTAGATAACATTAGAACTTGTAAATCCCCTAAAATCATGTTAATCCCACAATATATAGACCACACTTCCGTGCAAGTGGGGAAGGTGTCTAACCCCTTCTCCGTCATCGAGGTCCCTTAGAATCTCGAGTCGTAGATCAAGAGTCGTTACAAATAAGGGATTCTCCGGATTCCCCAATTTTTAAAGATTTTTTTTAGAGGCAACAACTTTATTAGAAAGCCACAAAAAGGGCAAAAAATACACCCCCCCCAAAAAAAAGAAAAGAAAAGAAAAGAAAAAGAAGAAGAAGGCCACCCAAGGCATGCTTTACATAGGCCGCCCAATCCGACCCTAAATATTTGACTTTACAAATAACATCTTTAACACCCACACACAATCCTAAAATATGCCCATTACTAGCTCCCCATAAGGCCCAAAAACCAACCATTATGGCCAACCTCCAAATTGCCTTTTCGGATCTGCCAACTCCACCACCATGCAAAGCCCAAAGTAGCTCCCCCATAGATTTCGGCATCCACCCAATCAATGTTATCAAATCGCATATGCCATCGTATGCGACTGGCATATGCTATTCGCATATGCCATCGCATAATCGCATATGTGATTTATATTTCTCCTTGCCTTTTTATAAAATAAAAATAAAAATAATGTAAAAAAAGGAAAAGATTGAAAAAAAATAAAAAAAATAAGGAAAAACCATGCTTAATTACTACAAGTGATTGGATTGAGTTCTTTTACCTATTTCATTACAGTTTGAGTGTTTGAGATTATTGGACCATCTATAAATTAAGTTATATATTTAATTACTTATATTATATTTGCATAAAATTTAACAAAACAAACAACATATTACATTTAGAGAAAATTAATTATTAAAAACTTTTAATATAAAAATATATTGATAAATGATAACTTGAACAACTTCTAAGTTACAAGTTTTAACTTAATTTACAAATACAATTTACAATTTATATATATAAAAAAAAAAAACACACAACTTGTACAAGTTTTAACTTATTGACTTATAAATTTAATATAAAAATAAATAAACATACTAACATAGGCTACTATACACATGATGTTTGGATATATGGATTCAATGGTCATTTTTTTAACTATTAGATCTCTACTTGCATATACACGATCGCATACTTATCGCACAAAAAAGTATGCCATCGCATACTATCCTAGATGATGGCATATGCGATCCTTTTGAAAAAAAATGGCATATGCAATCGTACATGGCAACAATGCACCCAATTGACATGCATCGAGCTAAAGAGATGGTCCCAAACTTTTTGGACGAAAGAGCAATGAATGAATAGATGATCAATTGATTCCTCATTTGCCATGCATAACGAACGAATATCAGGAAGGACTAAGGATCTCCTTAGAAGATTACCAACCATAAGAACTCTCCTCCGCCCAACAAGCTAAACAAAAACCACCACACGGGGAGGGGCTCCATGGAACCGTTGGTGAAATGGGTGCTACGGACAATGAGAGGAAGGGACTTCAAAATCATCTCGAAAGAATTAACCAAAAACTTTCTAGATAGGAGTCTCATCCAACAAATAGAGTCATCTTCATTGGCTATAGGCTTCACATTCTTTAGAAGATCCAAAAGCTCAGCTACCTCCACAATCTCGTCCTCCAAGAGATCCCTATGGCAAGGAGGGGTCCAAACAATCCCTCTACAATATAGAGACAATCCACCACACAAATGAAGCGATTGGGGGCAAGGCGGGCAATCCTCGAAAAGAGAGCTTAGATAGCCTGGTCACCATAGCATAGGTCAACCTAGAAGTGTATTTGGGTCCCACTGCCAAGCCTAAAGGATATGCCACGTCTAACCAAGTGTTCAGTAGCCACCACTGCTTTCCACACTGTCGAAGCTCTATAAAGCAAAGAATTCTTCACAAACCAGCCTCCCTCTTGCATCCCATACTTGGAAGCTATCGAATGTCTCCAAAGCCTACCTTCCTCCACCCCAAAGAGCCAAATAACCTCATTCCATTTAAGAAGATGGAACCTCCTATTGTCAGCAACGCCATTCCACAGGAAGTCCCTTCTTAGCTTTTCTAACTTATCTAGCACTGATTTGGGTCATTTGAATATAGACATAAAATAAACCAGCATGTTAGAGAATGCCACCTTCATGAGAGTTAGGCGACCTCCCAAAGACAAATAACGACGCTTCCACAAGGCCAACTTCCTCTCTATTCTTTCAATCACCCTATCCCAAAGGTTCTTAGCCAGCTTCCCTATACACAAAGGCAAACCTATATAAGTAGAAGGCAAGGAGCCAAGTTTACACCCAAAGACGCTAGCAAACTGATCTAGGTCGCTACCGAGCACATGCACTCCTAGCATTTCAGACTGTGCCACATTTATATTCAACCTTGGAACGGCTTCAAAACAAACCAAGATTTTCCGGAGATTGTCAACAAAATCCTCCTTCGCATCACAAAAAAGGAGAGTATCTTCTGCTTATTGGAGATATGTGATCTGACTCCCATTAAGAGACTTCAAAACCACTAAAAAGCCCATTCTCGACTACCTTTTCAAGCATGGTGCTAAGGGCCTCCCTAATTACCACTAAAAAGATATGGTGGAAAGGGGTCTTTCTATTTAAGGCCCCTAGAAGCTTTGAAGAAACCCATTGGCAACCCATTAACCAAGACTGGGAAGGAAGCCAAGTGTACACAAGCACTAATCCACTCCCTCCACTTTCGGCCACAACCCAACCACTCAAGCATATAGTCCATGAACTCCCAATCTACATGGTTATAGGCCTTTTCAATGTCCAGCTTACATACCAAGCCAGGGATCCTATCTTTATTCTTGGAATCAATACACTCAGTGGGCCACTAAGGTGCTATCTAAAATCTGTCTATCTACTACAAAAGCACCCTTATTTCTAAAATCACCCTTGAGAGTACCACCCTGAATCTTGTTGCAAGAACCTTTGCCGAAATCTTGTAAGGACTCTCTATAAAGGCTAATCGGTCTGAAATCTTTCAATTGCTCGACACCTTCCATCTTTGGAATGAGGACAATAGAGGTAGCTCCCAACTCACTAGAGGTGCCTCCAACCCAAAAATTCCGCAGAGTCCATAATATCCTTCCTCACCATTTGCCAGAATTTCTGAAAGAATAAAATAGGAAATCCATCTAGGGAGTTACCTTAATAAAATAGGGTTGCTTTCACCTCTTCTTCCTCGGGAGTTACCTTATTAAACTCTAAATTATCCAACCTCGGCCTAACCCACTAATCACCAGATAGAAGCCTCTTATAAAAGGAAACCATGACGTCACAAATCTTGTTTTTGTTCAAAGGGGGAACCCCATCGATAATGAGAGAAGAGATTCTATAAGCATGAGTCCAGGCACTAGCAATGTTGTGGAAGAATCCCATGTTCTTATCCCCTTCTTTAAGCCACGCCACCCATGATCTCTAATGCCATTTAATTTTCTCCTCTTTAGCCCGAGAAACATGTCCAGGGGAAAGATCCGCCATTTTCTATATATCGTCTAGAGATAAGCCGCCGCCCCGCCGCCCTCTTCTATCAAATGAAGCTCGTGAATTTCTTCCACTATCTTATCAAACTCTTCTTCCCTCCTGCCACCAAGAATCTCCTTCTTCCATACTTTGATTTTTTCTTTCGACATTTTTAACTTCTATTGATCTTGAACCTCGCATAGCCTTCCATAGAAAAAGAGGCCCACCATTCTGTCACTAGCTGACCGAAGCCTTCGACTTCCAGCCATGCCGACTCAAAATGAAGGGTTTAGGACCCCAGATTTTCTCAACAACCTCAAGAACTATGGGACGATGATCCAAAGCCTCTCTAAGGAGGCCCTGCTAGTTAACCAAAGGGTACTTATCGATCCAATCCGCTGACAGCAGGAATCTGTCCAGACGCGACATAAAAGCATTTTCCTGACCACTAGATCAGGTATAACTGCTCCACACCCCCCCCCCCCCCCCCCCTCGATTTTTCATAAGAGAAGTGCGCTACGTTAACATCGCCATTGATGCTCTAGGGGGCTGCCCACTTCTGCCTAATAGTGTCAGGCTCCTCCTAAAACAGTTCACACAAGTTGTTCTTACAAGGGCCATACAATGCTGTAAACACCCGGTGGAAACCCAAAATAGAATCCTGTAATAGAATTGAAAGAGAAAAAGAACCCAAGAAAGAGTTGACCTTTTTCCTGACATTCGATTCCAAGCAACCAAAATTCTCCCCCGTAATGTCAAGGGAGACCCAATCTATATTATTAATCCCCCAGATAGAATCAAGCGTACCTCTATCAACTAACCAAAGCATGGATTCTTGCACTGCGATGATGTCAGCTTTCACCTTCTTGCAAAGCTTCTTAACCTGAGCCCTCTTAGCTCTGAATCCCAACTCTCTAACGTTCCACGAGAGAATTACCATTGATCACCTCCGTTTCTCCGATCTCACCCTTTTCCCTTCACTGCCTTTAGCTGTAGAATCGTAATTGATGGAGCATTTTAAGCTGATAAGGGGAGTAAGGCTCGCCATCTCACCCCCATCCGCATCAAATTAACCCCTACCAACCTAACTTTTGTCACATAACCTACTCCAAATGCAGCCTTTGTGTTTTGGTTTCAGCTGAGGAAGTTTTCTAGAAGACAAACATCTGAAGATGTTTGGATTCAAATCCTTGAGGATACACATCTGAAGATGTTTGGGTTTTCTAGTCTCCACACAGGCTCTTAAGAATGGCCAATTACAGGGTCCTGAGCCACAAGAAATGTATGGTTTGCTGAGTCACAATACTCTGCGCATGTTGTGTCATTGGTTTGGTGGTCTGGAATGTTGATCTCATGGGTTCTGTGATTGATGGCCAACAACCCTGAAAGTAACCATTGTTTGGAAGATCCTAAACCCTCTGTAAAAGTGACCAACAGAGGGACAGCTACAAAAAGAATACATCAAGGCTGGCAAAAGTTGTCCAAAGACTGAAGAGTAGGCATCTTTGAATCTGGTAGATTTCAGGGAATCCTCATCATTGCTGGCCCCCATCATTTCAACTGTCTGGATCACTGGGTGATGGACCCCACATGTATGAACCCCAAAGCCTCACCAAATGATACATTTGCTAATGTTCAGGACCCTATAATTGGTCGTGTCTTTAACAATATCGGGGTTAACAAACAACTGTCACCACATTCAAATTAAAGATTCATCAAGTTGTTTGCAGTAGCTATAAATTCTATACACCTTAATTCATGTTACAGATTCATACACTACTTGTCAACAATGTGCATAAATTGCATTGCATTCGAATGATTGATATTTAAATGGTCTTCAAATGCGTAGTTTTGTTTTGATTTATGTGACCACCTCTTATAGTCTGATGATACTGCAATTTTGTTGAAATGATTTGTAACCTACAGCAACAAGCACTCAATAAAAGAAATAAAAAAAGGCTTGAAATACCAAAAAACTAGTCTAACTAGTTATTTAGAAAATAAGTTAATGAGTTGGTCGGCTGAGCAAATAATAATTTATGGTTCCTGCAGGCATCATTCATGCCAGTTCTAGTATTGGCTGCAAAATTATGCCCGGAGGGTATGGAAGCAACACTCTTTGCCACGCTCATGTCCATTTCAAATGGAGGCAGTGTCACTGGAGGACTGTTGGGTGCTGGTCTGACTCAGCTTTTTGGTGTCACCAAGGACAGTTTCGATAACTTGGCAATCTTAATAGTTCTATGCAATCTCAGCTCATTGTTGCCACTGCCACTCCTCAAACTCCTTCCCAGAGAAAACCCAGGTGCCATGTCGGAAGGGAAAACAAACACCCAGGCAACCAAGTCTAATTGAGGTGAGAACTTAATTATATTTTTTTTTTCCCCTACGACGTGCCAATCCACTTGTTGTATCATTAGACTGTGGCATCATGGTTTTGCCTCATCAACTGTAACTTGCCACGGAATGAAGAACAGAATTTTGTATTTGTTTCCAACAAAAAAAAAAAGGTTACGAAAAAAATACAAATTTTAGTTTTGCATATATGTATGTATTATACTATGCAGAATACATATGCATGATCAACCTGTGTGGGTGTAGAAATCAACCCCCTATCAGCATGTGCGTGCATGCATGTGTGCGTGCAATCCCTAGTGTCAGAATCATGTAGGGAATTTTCTTCAACACCATCCGTGAGGGTTAAATGGATGCAATACAAATGCCCATTAATTAGATTAAAAACTGCTCGTGTGTGCTTTCATAAGGCATAGTTTTAGCAAGTTGAAACGATAGTTGCGTGTGTGCATTCGTAAGGCATAGTTTTAGCAAGTTGAAACGATAGTTGCGTGTAAACTTTTGCTCCAGTATATATAGATGGTAGAGGTGACAGCTCCATTTTGCTTAACTTATAATATGAAAAAGCTCATTATCATCATTATGATATTGTTTCAAATGATATTTATTTTATATTATCTTTAAACTTTATGCATATATCTGTTGTTTTTTCCCCTGAATGTGATCATAGTTTTTACTTTATGCATATATGTTTTGGACTAGGATTGGGTAGTGTAGCACACAGCATGGACTTTGGTACTGTGTGCCTCTGGAAATGCTCTGTGGGCCCCCACCACGATCCATGCCATCCATCAATTTTGCTAGTTCATTTTAAGGCATGAGCCCAAAAATGAGTCAGATCCATATCTCAGGTGGACCACACAACAGGAAACAGTGGTGATTGAACACCCATCATTAAAAACTTCCTAGGGCCCACCGTTGTGTTTATTTGCCACCCAATCTGTTGATTAGGTCACACATATCTGGATTTATGTGGATGAAGGGAAAACACACGTATCAACTTGATCCAAAATTTTATTGCCCCCAAGAAGTTTTCGATAGGTGTTCCATCATCAATGTTTCCTTTGATGTGGTCCACCTGAGATTTGGATCTGCCTCATTCTAGGGCATTAGCTAGCAAATTGGATGGACGGCTTGGATAAAACACACATCATGGTGGGGCCTACAGAGTTTTTTCACAGTAGCACTCAGGAGCCATGGCTCACACTAGGCAATCCGAATCCGCATGATTTTTGCCCTTCTTTAACCGAATGTTATATTCACAAAAGCAGAAGGGAACACGGATTTATGAGAAGAATGCAATGCCAGCCACATTACAACAATTCGAAACGAGTTCACTCCAACCTCATGGGAACTTCCCATGAGCTTGACCTCATAGTATCATTTCCACACCCAGGTCCATAGCTGACTGAGTGAAGATAACCTCGTTTCAGCACTAAGGTCATGGTATCGATTCCTATAGTGTGGCTAACATTGTGATGTGACTAACAAGGGTGGGTGGGTTGACTAACAATGGGGTGTGACTAACAGGGGTGGGTGGGTTGACTAACAATGGGATGTGTGACCTAACCCATAAAGATAAAAAATAAAAAATAAAAAATAGTATCATTTCCCATGGAGAGGAATGCTCACCTGTTCACCAATTCTCACGAGAACTCTTGAGCACTTTTTGAGAACTCATTACACACGATGCGAAGCCAAAATTTGAACCATTCACAAGATGCAACACCCCAAAAAACCCCAGGGTCCAGCTTTCAACATGATCCAAAACTCTGGTGGGCCGTAGCAGAGAGAGAGAGAGAGAGAGAGAGAGAGAGAGAGAGAGAGAGGTAAATCAAGGGAAGAAACTGTTTCCTTCTAGCCATGGCCCACCAAAGTTCTGGATCAGGGATAAAAGTTGGGTGGAGGGTTTTTTTGGAGTGTTGCATCATGTGGATGGCTCAGATTTTGGGCTCACATAACATGTGATGATTTATTGTGAGCATTCCCCTGTATATATGAGGCACCCTCGAGTCCATCTGGTTAAACTATATCTCAAGTCCAACCAGTGTTAAGGGATGTGCCTTATATCCACACTATTCATCCGTATTTACAACTCGTTTTAGTCTATGATCCAAAAATGAAGCAGATCCAAATCTTATGTGGACCACACCACAATAAAGGGTGAAGATTGAATGCACACTGGAATGTTTATTTGACATCCAACTTGTTGATAAGGTCACACGGGCCTGGATGAAGGGACCACACAAATATAATCTTGATCCAAAACTTTTATGGCCTGCAAAAAGTCTTTAATGTTGGGCATTCAATCACCACTGTTTCCTGTGGTGTATGTTATATACATCCATCCATTTTTCCTTATCATTTTAAGGCATAAGGGCAAAGATGAGGCAGATCCAAAGTGACCACACCATGAAAAACAGCAAGGATTGAACGCCTATCATTGAAAATTTATAGAGGCACAGAAGTTTTGGATCAATCTGATATTTGTGTTTCCCTCCATCTACGCCCGTGTGACCTTATGAACAGGTTGGATGGCAATTAAACATCATGGTGGGCCCTAAGTTTCAACGATGAGGTGGGTGTCACTATCCCCACTACTACTTTATGTGGTGTGGTCCATTAGATTTTTGGATTTGCCTCATTTTTTGGTTTATTGCCTATACTGATATGGAAAAATGGATGTACGCTGTAGATATAACACATACATCATGGTGGGGGCCATAGAACATTGCCACGTCAACACCCCAACATAAAAAAATGAAAAAAAAAAAAAAAGAGGAGAAATTCGATCCTTAGTTTTCTCTCCAGGCCAGGACCAATCACAATGGCAAACCAGAATAATCGCAATGGAGGATATTTATATTAAAATAATTACATTTCGCCTTGTATTTATTAACATTTACTTAAATTGGTAAAATACAAATTGGCTGTGTCAGCACATGTCAGACCTCGGCCCAAAATCAGCCATATTCGTGATGTTAACAAGAAAGATGGCCAACAGATGTTGATCAGGGACCAACTCAATCTTCGCTGTTATTGATCTGTGATTGAAGATGAATAGGCTGGATCAAAGGATCTATAATCACCACAAAAGGTTAGGACGGCCGCCTTCTGATGGCCCTCCGATGCTTAAGTCAATAATTGATGGAGAGAAAAGCTGGTGATAGCTAAGTATTGTAATGTGTTACGTACCTTGAAGCTTTAGCTTGGAGGGATATTTATAGGATTTGATTGAACCATAAAGGGTTAGGATTCCAGAACTGTAAAGATACGATTACTATGAGTAGCATCATGATTGTGGCCAGGTCCATTGATTGTGTCCGAGACAATTGCAATTACTATTTGGGGAGTGGATATCCCGCTGAGGTGCTGTAGAAAATGTATCCCGTATTTTGCAGGAAGATATTCTTTAGATTCCATGCATTTGGGATGTAGCGCTCAGTCGGGCTGAGTGCGTTAGTAAGGTAGCTACACTCAGTTAGCTTTGCTATAGGCGTTCAGTTGAGGATAGAAGATATTGATTATTTAGTGGGCACTCCGTTATAGGTGAACATTGAGTACTTAGTCGAAGACTCACGCTTGGCTCTGACAAGAGGACTGAGTACTAGTCGAAGGCGAGCCTTTACTTGGATACTGACTGGCGTAGTAACAACATTGGATCGTAGCTGGAGCCATAGTCGGTTGGGGTTACTAAGCCGAGTATAATCCTGCTCCTTGTGATCAGAAGACCCTAAGTTTCGTGGTTAGAGAAGTTAAGCACGGAACTTAAATATGTGCTTAACTGTCGGATGTCAGGTGTGAGAATTGAGGTGTTGCAGTCGTATGTGATTAGAGGAAAAAGTACAAAATGATCGTATAAAGCATTAGGGTGATTAATGCGACATGTTGTTTTGTTTTGCCCAGACGAACAAGATGCAGACGCGTGTCCCTAATTAATGCAGTGTGCCTTTCCTTCTTCGAAATCGAATGGGGAAGCATCACGTGTTAAGGAGGCGAGCGGGTGTGATAATTGCGTATAAATCCCAAATCTCCTGGTTCCTTTATCTCCAAGCTTTTATTCGCAAACCCTAGCACCAAAAACCCTCATGTTTCCTTGTCGATTTTCAGAGCTTTCTTCTCCTTCCTCCATCTATTTGTAAGTTCCCTTCTCTTCTTTCCTTCGTTTCATCTCCTTTGTTTGTTTCCATGTCTAATTCTTCCGAATCTACTCCTGTGCCACTTGGGGAGGAGGCTCCTGTTGAATCATCTTCCTCCAACGGTCACCACCGAAAGAGGAAGAGGAAGAGGAAGAGGAAGAGGAAGAGGGGCTCTTCATCTTCTAATACTTGTGCCGCTATTATCCTTCAATTCTCACGGCGAAATATTTGGAGCGGATCCAGTTAGATTACGCCATTCCGGAGCCTGTTACCTTCCGGTTGCCAGGACCGGAAGAAGTTATGAATAGACCACCTATGGGGGAGGTGATAGTCTATTCTAACCTTTTTCCCTTGGGCTTCTGGCTTCCCCTGCACCCATTTGTAAGCGGGGTGCTAAATAGATATAACCTCGCCCCCGGACAACTTATGTCGAACGGGTGGAGGGGTGTTGCTGGGCACATATGCCCTTTGGAATGAGGTCAGGAATGGGGAGCTCACTCCTGGTGAGTTCCTCAAAATGTATGTTTTGAAGAAGAGCCATGAGTCCTTGGGTAGTACTACCTCTCATACTGGCACTGGAAGAATTTTATTGGCGGGAATTCGTTGTCCACTAAAGACCGCAGAGACAAATGGCTCTTCGTATCAAGGGCCCGAGAGACTCAGGACTCGAATCGAAGCCCCATCCCAATGCCTCAGGCCTTCAGTATTGGGATAGCATCCGAAAAATCCAATCTGAGGGGAGGCATTATGGATAGGGTTATGAAGGCGCAACAAATGCGAGTAGAAATCCGAGATGTTAAGTTCCTACTCCATCCGCTCACTCTCATCAATGCAGGGCTTATTTCCTGCCCTCCTAGTAACTGCTAGTAGACTGTGAAATGCTTTAATCTCTTCTTATTCTATTCGATTTTGCTGAAATTTTCCTTTTCGTTATCGCGGGCATGGTTCTTGAGGATATGACTCAGAAGAGGGCATTACTGGCCTGGAAGAGTAGGTCTCAAAAGAGACAGAAGAAAGGCGAGTCCTCTTCTGCTCCTTCAAATGCTCCCACTCAGTCTAAACCGTCCTCGCCTAGTGCGCCTACTCAACCCACAGTAGCACCACAAGGAAAATTCGTCCCTTCAAGGCTGAGTGCTCAAGGGGCTATTGTTCCATCCATGCCGGCTACTTCAAATCGGCCTCCATATGTGCCGACTGTTGCTAGTCGGCCTCTAACTGCTACATTTGCACCAACTAGTACTACTAGTCGGCCTTTGAATGCTCTGCATCCATCTCAAGTGGCGAGGCCTTCGACTTCTCAGGCTCCAGTCACTGGAAGAGGCGCATGGGCTTCTCATCAATCGGCACTTGTCATCGCACCCGCTAATGGTCACACCGATACATTCACAGTTCTGAATCACTTGGTTCAGATCTACTCTTATTTATTTACCCATGTTGGGCTGAGGGAGCTTGAGTCCGTCGATTAGACAGGGCCTAAAGACGCCGCAGACCGAGTGGCGAGGAGACTTGTCCAAGAAAGATTTTTATGCCTTGTCTTCGAGAATCCTTTTTACTTCCCTCCTCATTATCGCTGACATCTGCTTGTTATTTTCAAAGGTTAGATGTGGCCCTGAAGACTTATCAGGACATCCACGACGCCCGTGACTTCATCAACAACCAATCCGACCGTCTTGCTGAGGTCGAGAGGAAATTATAGGTTGCCGAGGTCAGTTTGAGAGAGAGAGAGAGAGAGAGAGAGAGAGAGAGAGAGAGAGAGAGAGAGAGAGAGATTGGCAGAGGCCCGAGAGAAGTGCATCCATGACTTTGAGAGGGACCTTCAAGTCACAGGTAAACAGTCCCAAGATTTTTAAACACGCTATGAAGTGCTAAAAAATGATTTCCTCCGGCTTCGAGGTAAGAAGGAGAGCCAAGAGAGCGATAAGAAATCTCTGATCTCCAAGGCAAGTGAGCTGGAGAAGGAGAGAGAAGAGCTGAAGAAAGACAAAAATGCAGCTGATAGTCGGTTGGCGGCGTTAGGAGCAGTAGTGGAGGTGGAGAGAACGACATTTGAACCAAAGCTCCATGATGCGGAGAAGAAGGCAGTGGAGGCCTTCCAAGTGTCCTGCGAGTACATCAATGAGCGTTTCGAAGATTATGCACTTAGTCAGGCACGGGCGTTGAAAATCTTCAAGCGGATGCATCCTGGCCTCGACTTACAGAAGTTTAGGGCTCTTAAAATGGAGCTTGCACAAGAAGACATGGAGGCCCTACGGCGACCAAGGCCACTACAATGGAGGAGCAATAAGTAGGGCCAGAGGTCAACAGTGAGGACCTCGTTCCTCAAGCTGAGGCTCCTATCCAAGGCGAGGCCGTCGTCTCCGAACCTGCCATCGAAGCATCTTCTGAAGTTGTACCTCCCCCTGCTGCTGAAACCATCGCTGATCATCCCTGCCAATTAGACTAGGAAATTTGCGCTTTTCATTCCTTGTTGCTTCTCTCTTTCTTTAGATAATTTGTAATGGCTAAACGCTTATTTTCTATCCTCATGAATGGATATAATTTTTTGCGAATTTATTTTATTTGATTGTTTGTCTAGCAGATTGCATTTAATCAGGGGATACTCTGACCGGCCTTATCCCTCACTTGGGCAGCTGGCACCGCTGATCGAATCAACAAATTAAGTCCCTTGGATCAGGGATAAAGTATATCTTTTAGGGGGGAAGTGTCAAGCACTTCCTCTCAGGCCTTGTATTCTTAAAGAATAAGGGTTGTAATCATAATCCATAGAAGCATTGGCGAGTGTGAAAGATCCAAATAAATTTTATTCATTTATCAGTATCTTTGAAAAAGCTTTATTAAATTATCCCTTAATCAGGGCTCTATTGATAGTACTTGCGTAGGTTGATGGCATTCCACGAGCAATAGAGTATTCTCTCTCCATATTCTCTAGATAATAAGCTCCTGGCCTGACTATTCGCGCGACCTTGTATGGTCCCTCCCAATTAGGATTGAAAACTCAGGAACTAGGATCACGGTGCTACTCAGAATCACCCTTTTGAAAATGAGGTCTCAAACTCGGAAGGGCATGTGCTTGACTCGGGAGTTGAAGTGCCGAGACACTTTCTGTTGATGTTCCATAAGTCGAAGTTACGCCTCGTTCCTTTTTTTCTTTTAGTATATCTAGCTGGAAGTTCACGGCACTGTCATTTAACTCTAAATCATAGTGGGTCATTCGATACGATGGCATTCCGATCTCCATGGGGACCACTGCTTCTGCTCTAAAGGTTAACGAGAATGGGGTTTCTCCAGTTGACGTTCTGATGGTGGTCCTGTAAGCCCAGAGAACCTCAGGCAAGTATTCGGGCCAGGTGCCCTTATGTTCCTCCAATTTCGTCTTCAAGTTGTTAGTGCACTTTTATGTGGCATACTAGTGCACCTTATTTGTCAATTACTTAGGTCAGTGTGTTTAGTGTCAGGTTGAGCTTAAAGAAGATGAAAACCAAAGACTCAAACGAACATGTTGCATCACGAAAGAAGAAACATGTAAAAAAGATGCCTTGGTGAAGCCTTTAACCTTGAACCTAAACCAAAACCCAAACCTCTAGATGACCTAACACATTTGGCATATCATTAGTCATCATATAATGGCCTTAGGTGTCCCAAAAGATCACCCAAAGAATGGCCCAAGAGGTGCTTGAGTGGTTGTGAAAATGCACAAGAAATAGCTCAAAAGGTCTGAAGACTCGTCTAAAGACAGGTCGGGACAGATCACAACCAGTTAGCTGGATAGGTCCGATCGATCGTGACTAACCCTATGTAGACAGCAACCAACTGGACTGTCTGGCCCTTGTCCGACTGGTCGTGACTGGTTGGCTACTAGCCGTTTTATGTTATTTTCTATCCGTTGGGAGTATTTCTATAAAATGGTTTAGCTTAGGTTTTTTTCGTCAGGAGAGAGATATTAGTGCATTAGAAGCCACCTTGATTGTCCTATACCATTAGGCTCTAATCCTAAGCATTCCAAGCCATCTTCTTTATGTTTAATCACAAGATGGAGCATTCAAAGCTCATTGAAGATGTTCTTGCTCTCTCTTGATCTTTAGATGTTTCAAGCACCCTCACCATAAGTAGATCCTTTGTCTAAACCTCTCTAAAGATCTTATTAGGTGGAATTCCTCTAGGCAACCAACTCCTACCAGTTGTAGAGAATTCACTCCATCTCCTATCACCTTGAGCATCTCAAGAGCATCACATGTAAGGTGATTGATTAGTAGAGCTGAGGCATTAGCGGCGCAGTGGCAACATGATCGGGGGAGCATCAAGGAGCTGATTGAAGCACGGGAGAGCGAAGATCAAGCAACCCAAGAAGGCGCTGAATAAGGGGGCTCATCTAACAAGTTGTCAATTTGAGAGTCTAGTTGCACTTCTTCCTCATGAAGGATTGAGTGTGAGAGTTTGGATTTACAAACTCGAACAAGTCTTCGTAGGGAGCCTCCAACGAAAATGTACGCTAGGTTCTTGGATTGGAACCGAAGGGTTGGGAGGATCCTTGTCAAACTCCTAGGTTGGATGGAACCCGTAAACATCTGGGTTGAGAGGTAAACTCGTAAAACCACCGTTATAGGTTGGGAGGAACCTTGTTAAACTCTTCGGTAGGGTGGAACCGTTTAAACAGCTAGGTTGGGAGGAACCTGATTTAAACTCCCTAGTAAATGTCGGTGTGCTCATAAGGGTGAGTACTTGAACCGGGAGTGGAGTAGACCCAAAGTCGAACCACTATACATGCTTATGTTTATGATTGATTTGAGCACATTGTTAATCTAACTTTGTATGGTTTAATTGCTTAATTATTCATGCTTGATTACAATGTATGCTAGGCACTAGTTAGGCACACTCACACGCAAGATGTATTTTCACTAAGTAGTGTTGACGTGAGCCTTATTATCCATTCTCATATAGTCTATATAGGTTGCATAGATTAGATGCTTGATTAGCTTAATAATTTGATTAGCATAATCATTTGATTATCTATACATGCTTAGGCTAGGTGGTTTAATTGCTAATTATATGCTAGCCTTGTGATTGGACCCACTTAAGCTTAGAAGCTAAGTGTTCTTGCTTAATTAGTTTATAATTGCTAATTAGTTTAAATAGGCAAGAGGTTTTAAAAATGAATTTTTAAACGGTCCTAATCACCCCCCCTCTAGGACTTAGCCCTAGTTCTAGTAGCTCTGCCTAACTTCCGCGTATATGCGTAGGGTGTCATGTTAGACTACCGACACGCTTTCAAAAGTGATACTTGGTGATCTTGTTAACGGCCTCAACCTGGCCGTTCACCTGAGGGTGATAAGGGGTAGTCATCACGTGCCATATCTTCAATTCTTCGTAGAGTTCCCTAAGCTTTTTGTTGTCAAGATGACGCCCATTATTAGTTATTATGGTGTGAGGAACTCCAAATCGATAGATGATGGACTTCAAGATGAATTTTGCGATTTGCTTTTCTGAAATGGAGGCGAGGGGCTCAGCCTTAGCCCACTTCGTGAAGTAGTTGATCGCTACAACTGCAAATCTAAGTTGTCCTTTCCCCCGCGGAAAAGGACCAATGATTTCGATCCCCCATTAAGCGAATGGTCATGGCCCTGTCATTGACGTCATATCTTCGGGCACCTTCTAAGGTATCTTGGCAAATCGTTGGCACTTGTTGCAAGTTTTCGAGTATCGATCAGCATTAGCCATCATTGTAGGCCATAATACCCCTGCATGATCACTTTATGGGCTATCCATTGTCCTGCGAGGTGATTGCTACAGATTCCTTCATGGATCTCCCTTAGAGTGTAGTCTGCTTCCTCTGGACGGATACAACTTAGATGTGGGAGTGAGTACCTGTGATGATAAAGGATGCCATCTTTTAAGAAATACTTAGGGGTGTAAAATTTTATCTTCCTCGCTTTGCCTTTGTTTTTCGGAAGTTACTCGTCGTGGAGGTACTAGATGATGGGATTCATCCAACATGGAGACTGATTGATCGGGAGTACTTTCGGAGTAATATTTCGAGTGATGCTCGACTTGGACAGGTGTTCAACGGGTATCGTTCAACTGTTGTTACTCTCCGAAGCCAAGCCCAACTCGACGAGGGAGTCGGCCATCTGATTCTGCTCCCTTGGAATTTGGAGCAATTCATACTTCTCAAAATTCTTCAGTAGGTCATAAGCTTGAGTTCTGTATGCCACCATCTTCTCATCTCTTGCTTCGTACTCGTCTGAAACTTAGTTCACTATGAGCTGTGAGTCACTGTGGATCTTTAAATTCTGGGCTCTTATGGTCTTGGTCAGACGAAGCCTAACAAGGAGTGCTTCATAATCGTCTTCATTATTGGATGCACGAAAATCGAAGAGGAGAGCATACTCGATCTTAGAGCCTTCGGGAGATAACAGGATGAGACCAGCTCCACTCCCATGGGAGGAGGTCGACTCATCCACATATAGAGTCCACAGTGACTGATCAGAAGAAGGGGACTTGGCAGGCTGCAAGGGGCACTTGGTCTATTCTGGGAGAGCTGAGTGAGTGAATTCTACAATGAAGTCAGTAGCTGCTTGTCCTTTAATCTCCATCCACGGGCAAAACTGTACATTATGCTCACTTAATTCAATGGCCCACTTAGCCAGTCTTCCTGATACTCTTAGATTCTGCAACACTTATCTTAGTGGTTAGGTCCATGAGGACCATGATAGTATAGGCGTGGAAATACGGCCGAAGTCTCCTGACTGAAGTAATCAAGGCTAGCGCCAGTTTCTCGATCGTTGGATAGCGGGTCACAGCATCGACCATTGCTCTGCTAATGTAGTAGACTGGCCGTTGGATTCCTTCATCGTCTCGGATGAGTGCTAAGCTGACGGCAGTCGAGGAGACGACGAGGTACAATATTAGTTTCTCGTCCTGAAGAGGCTTTGATAACACAAGTGGAGTCCCCATATACTCTTTGAGGCGACAGAAAGCCTGCTCGCACTCGTCCGTCCATAGCATTGTCTTCTCGGATCCCTTCACCAACTTGAAGAATGACAGGCATTTATCAGTAGCCCTGGATATGAATCTGCTGAGGGAGGCGACTCATCCAGCAAGCTGCTAAATGTCCCAAAGGTTCTTGGGAGAGAAGGGCTTGTATCTTCTTTGGATTAGCTTCTATTCCTCTCTTCCCGACCATGAAACCGAGAAATTTTTCAGATGATATGTCGAAGGCGCATTTTGTTGGGTTTAGCTTCATTTTGTGTTGCCGCGATATCTGGAACGTCTCCAGTAAATCCATGAGATGGTTTTCTTCATTGATTCTCTTGACGAGCATGTCATCAATGTGTACTTCCATCGTCTTTCCGATCTGGTCAACAAACATTTTGTTGACTAGACGTTGATAGGTAGCACCCGCATTCTTAAGGCCAAATGGCATGACCTTATAGCAATATAACCCTCTGTCGGTGATGAATGACATCTGTTCCTTATTTGGAGGGTGCATTGTGATCTAGTTGTAGCAAGAGTACGAATCCATGAAATTGAGGAGTGCGTGCCCGACATTGGCATCAACCAGTTAGTCGATCCTGGGCGTGGGAAAACTGTCTTTTGGACACGCCTTGTTGAGGTCGGTGTAGTCGACACACATCTGCCACTTTTTGTTAGCTTTCTTAACTAACACCACATTGGCTACCCACTCCGGGTAGACTGCTTTCGTAATAAATCCTGCTTTGAGGAGTTTGTCAACCTCTTCTTTAATCGTTGCCTGCATCTCTTGGTTAATAGCTCGCCGTCTCTGATGTGCTAGTTTGAACTTGGGGTCCACCTATAGTCGGTGAACGATTACATTCGAGTCGATCCTGGCATGTCTTCATGTAACTAGGTGAACACACCTGGTGCTTAATCAGAAACTGGGAAAACTAGGCCTAGGCACTGTGGTCCAACGCCTGATCTGATGGACACTTGCTTTGAAGGGTCCTCCGTTGACAGCGAGATGAGGATCAAGTCTTCTACAGGGGAGCCCCCCTTAGTGTTGCCGCCTCAAGGATCCAAAGGTGGCTTCTCTTCAGAATCCAGACACTAAGTTAGGGCCATTATCATCACAATGGGGTTGACTTGCTTCCCCTTTTCCTTCCAAAGCACTGTCTCATAGCAGGCATGTGCCACTGTCTGGCTTTCTCTGATCACCCCAACACCCGTAAGAGTGCGGAATTTCACACAAAGATAAAGCAAGGAGATAACAGCTCCGAGCTCCGTCATGGAGGGTTGGCCTAGTATGGCGTTATAGGTCGATGGCCTGTCCACAACTAAGAAGTTCACCATTAGGTTGATCCTGTTGGGAGCCTCCCTAAAGATGACCGGGAGGTCAATGCATCCTTTTGGTTCCACAGTTTCACCGCCAAATCCTATCAGCGCTATTTGGACTAGTTTTAATAGCCTTCACAAGATGTTCATTGCATTGAAAGCCAAAGTGTACAGGACGTCTGTCGAACTCCCAGTGTCCAGCATTATCCTGTGTGTTTTGTAGTTTGAGACCCGTATCGTCATTACGACTACATCATCATGTGGGAATTGAATTCCCTTGCCATCTTCCTCGAAGAAAGTGATCGGCTGGTACTTCCATTAAGGTTGCTTTAATGTCCTCTCCGATTGCAACATCTCTTGAGGGGGCTCGCGAGCCTTCCTGGTGTGAGATTTTCTCGAGTTGTTGGATTCCTCACCTCCTCCGGGTCCGTTGAAAATAGTGTGTATTTCTCATGTGGGCTCGAAGGGCTCTGGTTGATTTCTCCCTTCGCGGTGACCTTGTCGCGGCTAGATCGACTCCTGCTATCGTCGGTCCGACTGACGAGGGGATCGTTCGCGTTTTCTGGGGGACTGGTCTTTTCGATACACGTATGCTCGAAGATGACCCCATCTGATAAGGGACTCGATTTCATCTTTAAGGGCTAAGCAATCTCTAGTGTTGTGACCATGGTCATGATGTAACTCACAGTACTTACGCTTGTCCCGAGTGCTGGGATCAGCCTTCAACTTTGGGGGCCAAGTCATATACTTCTGATCCTTAATGTGCATGAACATCATCTCTTTCGTCGTGTTGAGGGGTGTATACTCTAAATAGCGTCCCTCGGGGGGACCTCTCCTCGAAGACCGATCTCTCCGATCATCTTTCTTCCTCTTCTCCTCGTGCTTTCTCTTCTTCTTGCTAGGCACAGCCTCAGAATCTCGTCTAGCCTTCGCCAATTCTTCAACATTGATATATATTTTTGGCCTTTGCCTAGAACTCTACCATCGTCTTCGGAGTGGTTTTGTCTAGCGCCCATCGAAGTTCCTTGTTCCGCACCCCATTGAGGAGAGCCAAAAGGCCTACCTCGTCTGTGTAGCCTTCTACTTGGACTGCCTCCAATGTGAAGCAGATCAGGAAGTCCTTAAGAGACTCATCGCTTCTCTGTTTGATTGTAGCTAGACATGGGCAGTCGTCCCCTTCATCTTTCTACTCCCCATGAACTATGACCCTGAATAAGGTACATAGTTGTGAGAAGGAGCTAATGGACTAAGGCTTAAGATTTTGGTACCAGGTCAGGGCCACATCTTTCAAAGTGAGGGAGAACGCCCAACACATGATTTCCTAGCTGACTCCCTCCAACGGCATGTATGATTTGAAAATTTTCAAGTGCTCAATCGGATCCCCGGATCTGTTATAGGATGGGATGTTATTGGGCACACGAAATTTCTCCGACCGTGGCGCCTGCATTATTTCGTCAGTGAAAGGTGGATCTGTCCGATCCAGCATCACTTGAATTGACTGCTGGGGTGCCAGACTGTTATCGTTGCTCCATAGTAGCGAATTTCTTTTTCAAATCGTCCAACTCCTTTTCCCAAGCAGGGGTGTGGCTAGTGCTCGAAGCTTCAATTGCCTCAATGGCTTCATTATCAGCCGGGCCATGGGGCCTTTCATCGTGGCTATGGCTCCAGCGTCTGGCATCTAATGAATGGCATAGGTCTCCAACTGGAAGCTTGTTCCTTGCTTGATGAAACATTGGTTATAGCGGCGTTCTTGTTTTTCTGGGCAGATGTCGCTGAAGTAGCAGCTCTAATCCCATTCTTGTTTTTCTTTGAAGGCATTTTGGCAAAACACCGGGAAGAAAGAGACAGAAAAGGTAGCGAAGAAAGTTATCAAGTTGGCCCCACGGTGGGCACCAATCTATTAACACGAAAGATGGCCAACAGATGTTGATCAAGGACCAACTCAATCTCCATCGCCTAAACTGTGATTGAAGATGAACGGGCTAGATCAAAGTATCCACAATCACCACAAAAGGTTAGGACGGCTGCCGATGGTACCGGCTGATGGTCCTCCGATGCTTAAGTCAGTGATTGATTGAGAGAAAAGTTGGTGATAGCTAAGTATTGTAATGTGTTGCGTACCTTAAAGCTTTAGCATGGAGGGATATTTATAAGATTTGATTGAATCGTAAAGGGTTAGGATTCCAAAACCGTAAATGGCTAGAATTCTAGAACCGTAAAGATACGATTACTATGAGTAGCGTCGTGATTGCGGCCAGGTCCATTGATTGTGTCCGAGACGGTCGCAATTACTATTTGGGGAGTGGATATCCAGCTGAGGTGATGTAGAAACCGTATCCCGTATTTTGCAGAAGATATTCTTTGGATTCCGTGCATTCGGGATGTGGCGCTCAGTCGGGCCGAGTACGTCAATAAGGTACACTCAGTTAGCTTTGCTATAGGCATTCGGTTGAGGACAGAAGATGTCGACCATTTAGAGGGCACTCGTTTATAGGTGAACGCTGAGTACTTAGTCGGAGACTCACACTCGGCTCTGACAAGAGGACTGAGTACTAGCCTTTACACGGATATTGATTGGCGTAATAGGAGCATTAGATCGTAGCTAGAGTCATAGTAGATTGGGGTTACTAAGCCGAGTATAATCTTGTTACTTTGTGATAAGAAGAGTAGGGAGGGTTGCCTTCGATTTTTTCACACATGCTTGATCAAAACCCATATGATCGACCACAAAATCTCCGGTAGCAGATCTCCCGATGGAATCCCCATGACACGTGATTCACGGTAGTGAAAACAGTGTGAAGGGACTACCATCTTCCGAATTGTTTCTCTATCAAAAATCAGGTAAACCACGCTAAAAACAATCTGAAAGGGAGAGTGAATTAGCTGTTACCTGGGTAACAGCTTAGTGGGTGTTACCCTAACCGTGTGGGGCCCACATTAATGTACTTTTTGTATATCCACATCGTCCATCTGTTTTCTTATGTCATTTTAGGACACGGTTCCAATCCTTCAGAAGATCCAAATCTCAGGTGAACCATACCACTAGAAACAGTGATGAATGACCATTAAAATCTTTTTACGGGCCACCAAAGTTTTGGAACAAGCTGATATTTGTATTTTCCCTTCATCCAGATCGATTTGACATTATCAACAGGTTGGATGGAAAATAAACATTACGAAAACCTTACTATCGGCCCTTTGGAATTCTTAATGGTGAGGCACTCAATCACCACTGTTTACTGTGTTGTGGTCCACCTGAGATTTGGATCTGCTTAATTTTTGGGGCCCCACTCTAAAATGATCTGTAGAAACGGATGAACGGCGTGGATATACAATACATCATCAAGGTGGGCCCACAGTAGGGGCTAACACCCACCAAGCTGTTACCGAGTAATAGCCAAGTCGCCTTGTGAAGGGGACGCACACCCTCCAAATTGCTTCTCTTCCTGGGGCTCACCTAAATCACGTATAGGGTTGATGTTTGGGCCCTGACCCTAAATTTTAGTGCTTCATGTAATGATTGGAGTGGATTTCATATAAACATCACAGGGCCCTAAAAAAAATCAATGATGGACGTCTCTCCTCCAACTGCTTCCTTTAGCATGCCCACCTGAATCACATTTCAGCCAAGTATTTTACTCTAGACCTAATTTGAAATCAAGCACCTGATGGTCGGAATGGAATTTGGAAATATGTGTTGTTAGGGCCAGGCGAGTTTCACATCCCTTCACCTAAATTTGAGTAAATAGCTTTTATGTCACTGGCTTTTACGTAGCAGAGTGGATTTCGCTTTCTTTTCTTTTTTTTCTTATTTTTTTTTTTAATCAACACCAATCATCAACTGTGTGACCCAATTTTATGCCCAGGGGTTGAAACCCAGCCCCATCTATGATTCAAGCGGACCACACGATTGGAAACAGTGTACAAGGTGATTCCCACACTCCAAACTGTTTCTCTTGGAGTGGCCCACATAAATCACATATGCCCTAACTTTTTGTCCCCATGCATTGGAATGGATTTCACATTAAAGTCACAGTGGGCCTTGTAAAAATTCAACAGTAGGCGTCCCCTCTCCCATTGTTTCTCTGGGTATGGCCTACCGGAATCATGAATCTGCTTAGTTTTTGAGCCATATAGTTAAATTACCATTAAGGACTTAATGGTCATAGTGAATTTCACAAAAGCATCACGGTGGGGCCCAACCAGTGTATGTTCACATCCGTCCACACAAAGGTCTCTTGCGGTGCAGTTGGACCATAATTGAGTTGCAAAACAGTGTGATTTTGGCCCAAACCTTTATTGAAGCCATATTAAGGGAATGTATGGCTTAGATTGCATGTACGTATCATGAAATTAGTTCTCAAAGGATTATGAGAGAGAGAAAATTGCAGGCGATATGCATGATACGCACTTAAATCAAGGCCATTTATTTGTAGGTGGGGCTCAATTGATTAATGGATAAAAACATCATCAACTTTTGTGCACCTATGAAGACTCAACAGATAAGTTAGTAGAAAGAAATTGATGGAGTGGAAGATTCTAAACCAAACTCTTTGATAGACGCAGACTCTCGGTATTATAATAATTCAAAAATTATTACTCAGTGCATTTAAAAACTGTTGGAACCGTTAACATGATTAAAATATCCAAAGAAGGTCTCTACTCATCCCTGGTGGTAGACTTACAAGAGTTTTAACACAGAGGTCATGGGTTCGAGTACCCATTGTGGTGTGTGTAGGTGCGGTGTGTATGTTAAAAAAAAAAAAAAATTATACTTGCATTTTCACGCCCCTTTCCTCTCTTCTCATGTGGCCCTTGGGCACTTGTCCATGTACGGGCAACCATGGATTAATCTGTTATCGATCCACAACTCCACCAGTGAAACGTGCTCCCGATCAACTTGTAAAGATGGTTACACCTCTGTGCTTTCATCCACACGTGTGCTCCTTTCATCACTTTACAATAACGATTACGGCCGATGAACCTGCACCATTTTTCCTTGAGTGTACCAAAAGAGATCACATTCCTCTTCATCTTAGGGACATGCTTTACATCTTCCAGGACTCGTTCGATCTCATCGAACATCCTGATGCGCACCGTACCATTACCCACCACCTTGTGAGCATAGCCATCGCCTACAAACACCGATCCACCATCATACTTCATATATGTCATGAATGAACTTCGGTCAAGACAAATGTGAAATAAAACACCTGAATCCAGGATCTACTCTCCACTGAGAGACCTCTTTCCGGATACAGTCAATACTTCACAAAGATCATCACCGTCCTCTACGGTATTAGCTCCTTCTTCAGAAGAATTTGTAGACTTCTCTTGCTTCAATTTGAGATTCTAACAATCCCTCTTCATGTGGCCTTCTTGACCACAATTTTTGCATTGCACCTTAGCTTTTCCCTTTGCCCTTGGCTTTAGATCTGATTTAGAATATCCTCCATCATGCTCAAAATTTCTTCCCCTCATAATCAGTGCTTCCGAGGAAGAACGAGAACCCACATCACCACTTTTCTTTCTCATCGCCCTCGACTGGAGGGCTGAGATAACAGTCTCAACGTTAATAGTCTCCCTCCCTACGCACAAAGAATTAATTCCTGAATGACTATACAATTCTGGAAGAGAATTCAGCAGGATGCATGCTTGATATTCATCCTTCATCGGCTCATCTATCTCCACCAACTTGCAAATCAGCCGATTAAACTGTGCTAATGTGGTCATCCACATCTGTCCCCTCCGTCATCATCAAAGTGAACAACTGCATCAACAGATACATCCAATTCTCTAGAGATTTTTTAGTGTACACTTTCTTTAGTTTAGCCATTGTATTAGTTGTTGTCTTCTTCTTCATGACGTGATAGAGGACATCATCTGTCAGGAACAACAGGATCGAGGTTCTAGCCTTCTTGTCGAGCTTCTTCCACTCATCCTCTTTCATAGCCTCAGGTCTCTTTCCAAGAGCTTCTTCAAGCCCTTACTGAACTAGGAGGGATTCAATCTTCACCTTCCATAGTTCATAGTTATTTTACCGAAGAACTTCTCTACATTGAATCTCGTGCTCGATGTCATCCTCTCGTTTCATATCTGAATTCTGCACCACCTCAACAATGGCTCTGATACCAGTTATTGGAAAAACCGGCAGCGAAAGCAGGCCGAAACACCACAACAGAATATGTGAATCAAACGAGAAACACAATGCAATCACACATGCACGCAATCAACCACGTAGAGACAATCCAATTTTACGTGAAAAACCCTCAACGGGTAAAAAGCCACGGCACAAAGAGATCTACTATGATTCAAAAGATTACAAAGATGAACAACCCTTAGCAAGGAAACCTAAGAGAAAACTCAAGCTCTCTCTCTCTCTCTCTCTCTCTCTCTCTCTCAAAACACTCTTCCCTCACCCCAATACAATTAGGAAACCTTGGACACCTTAGGATACCATCTAAGTCCGAATTCATGCCATATATATAGCAAATAACTCAAAAATATAGAAACAACTTACGCAGAACCGCATAACTGCATAAAACACTGCTTATACAGTTGACTGGTCAGACCCCATTAACTGACCGGTCAGGTATAGCAAAAACAATCCAAAGAGAAAACTACCAAATTCGACCTGTCCCGCCTCCACAATTGACCGGTCTGAAACACCCAAAATTGTCCAGAGACCTTGTTGTGCTTCTGGGTTGAAATCAGACCGGTCAATTGACCGGTCTGAGTGACTGGTCTGAGTGCCCAATTCCTGCACAGTTTGAAGACTCCTCCAATAGGTGTGACATGATCAAGTCAAGCCGCTTAGTAAGTTTCTATATGATTCAACTCGAAATCCTATTGAGTTGACTATCTGGGTTAAGCTTTGAATTGGCTCACAGAGTTTTAGAACCATGATTAGCAAGTGGGCAAGTGTCTAAGGGTGTCGCTCATACAGTTGTGTGGGTAGAGGAGTTGCCTAAATAAGATTCTGTTATGAAGATAAAAGTTGTCATGATGTTTATGCCCAATCTGATGTAGACACTAGGAAGCCGATACGCAATAACAGGATCACAACAAAATCCATGTCGACACTAGGAAACCAACACGTGGCAACACTATCATATGGAAGATCTTGACAAAATCCTTACTGCTAATACGATCACAGAAGGAAAATGGTGGAAAGATAAGGTGACCATTGCCGGAACACACACCAGTCTTAAATCAGAGCAAACAACTGTGATACAGACACGTGGTGAAGAATGAAATACTATAGTTAACATAATGGCCCAGAATAGTGCGCATGATGGCAAGGCTAGTTGGTGCAGATTCTTCTCATTACAAATGGCAGAATATAACTGGCCACAAGACTAATTTGATGATGCGAAGATCGTGGAAGGCAATCCTGATTAGGTATGTAATTCGCCACATCTACTAATTAGCTAAAAGATAAAAGCAAGAATCAGAAAACAATTCCTAAAATTATACGCTGCCAAACCTCATATGCCTATAAATGAAGCCAAGTACGAAGAGCTTCAAGCACACGTCAATCCAACACAACTCCTTTATACAGCACAACATTACCTATGCTTTGTCCCTCATGGATACCTTTAGTTTAGATTTGGTTTAACTCCTCTACTGTTAACCAGTGCAATGTTATAGAAAACATGAATTGATTAGATTACTTATCCCTCCACCCTACGTCCATGAACACACCACTAGATTGCTAGGAAGATTGTTCGGTCTAGAATGGAAGGCTATGGGGCTTTCCTACTATATTCTAAATAATTACATTGACCACCTCACTACAAAGCCCAGATCTCTCACTACAAGCCTGGCAATCATGATGATTTCAAATAGACTGCTAACCCACTAACCATCTCGCCTATGAATTTCGATTTTAAGCAACGAACAAACAATTATTAATACGACTGTCTTGCTACAAAGCCTAGTCCAACAACGAACAGATTGTCGACTATCCACCCTCCACCAATCATCTCGCCATGAAGCTTGATTTCCTGTTAAGTTGCGAATAAATGACCATCCCACACCAGAAAACCATCTTGCTACAAAGCCCGATTTCCCATCAAGTAATGAATAGGCGACTATTTTGCAACACTACCATCTCGGCATGAAGACCGATTTCCTACTAAGCAACGAACAAACGACCATCTTACCTTAGACGACCGTCTCACTGTTAGTGCACTTTTTTGTGGCATACTGGTGCACCTTATTTGTCAATTATGTAGGTCGATGAGTCTAGTGTTGGTTGAGCTTAAAGAAAATGAAGACCAAAGACTCAAGCGGATCTGCTGCATCAAGGAGGAAGAAACAGGTAAAAAAGATGCCTTAGTGAGCCTTAAACCTTGAACCAAACCAAAACTCAAACCTCTAGATGACCTTGACCCATTAGGCATACCTGTAGTCATCTTAGATTGGCCTTAGGTATCCCAAAAGACCACCCAAAGAATGGCCAAAAAGGTTGCATGCGCTGCTGAAAAATACACTTGAAAGTCAGTAGAAAACATGCCTTACACCGGTCTGCCGAATGGTTGGTAGGACCCCCAAATAAGACAGCAACAAAACTATAAAATTAACTATCTCTGGGCATTTATCGACTAATCGCTCGACCAGTCGAAGGGTTTGTCCGACCGGACGCCCTACCAGTCGGCAGGGACCAAAAACTGGATAGCAACGATTGCATCTTTCCAGGCCATTTTTCCACCGGTCAATGACCCTGCTGGACCAGTTAATGGTGAGTACAGACCGGTCGACAACTAGCTGTTTATGCCCGTTTTCTATCTATTGGAGCTCGAAATTTATATATATGGTGCTTGGTTTTTTGGCATTTAGAGAGGGTTTTGAGAGCCTATTAGCCACACTATTTGCACATCATATGGGACCTCAAAGAGAAGGAGATTCAAGTCATATCCCTTGTGTTTAATCAAAAGTGAGGGCATTCAAATGCAAACATAGAGATGACTAGATTCCACTCGCAATCCTAGAGGTAAGACACGAAATCACATAGTAATATCTCTTGTCTAACACCTCTAGAAGACCCTATGGTAAACCTCCTAGTCAAAACAATCTATAGGTCATGTGTAAGAGTCTTCACCATCCTCCCTAGCCTTTGTCACCACAATTGGCACATCATATGCAAGGCAAAGAGATCGTTGGAGCTAAATCCTTGGCAAAGCGTCGGCATCATGGATCGGGAGAGCACAGGAGGAGTTAATTCGAGCACAGGAGAGTGAGAAGAAGCAACCCGAAGCGGCGCTACAAAAGGGGTTCAATCTGATAAGTAAGTTATCATTGTAAGAGTCTGGTTGCACTCCTTCCTCGTGGATGATTGAGTGTGAGAGTTTGGATCTTCAAACTCAAATAAGTCTCTGTGGGAAGCCTCCGGCGGGAGCGTACACTAGGTTCTTATGTAGGACCGAAGGGTTGGGAGGAACCTTGTCAAACTCTTGGGTTGGATGGAACCCGTAAACATCCTGGTTGATAGGTGAATCGGCAAAACTTCTGTCATAGGTTGAGAGGAATCTTATGAAACTCCTCGGTAGGGTGGAATCGATTTGAAACACCTAGGTTGGGAGGAACCTAATTTAAACTCTCTAGTGAATGTCGGTGTGCTCGTAAGGGTGAGTACTTGAACCGGGAGTTGAGTAAACCCAAAGTCGAACCACTATACATGCTTGTTTTTGTGATTGATTTGAGCACATTGTTAATCTAGCTTTGTATGGTTTAATTGCTTACTTATTCATGCATGATTAAAATGTATACTAGGCACTAGATATGCACATTCACACACAAGATGTACTTTCACTAAGTAGTGTAGATTGAACTTACATAGGTTGTATAGATTAGGTGCCTGATTAGTTTAATCATTTGATAATCTATACATGCATAGGCTAGGTTGTTTAATTGCTAATTATATGCTAGCCTTGTGATTGGACCCACTTAAGTTTGGAAGTTAAGTGTTCTTACTTAATTAGTTTATAATTGCTAATTGGTTTGATTAGGAAAGAGTTTTTTAAAATGAATTTTTAAACGGTCCTAATCACATCCCATCTAAGACTTAGTCATAGTTTTATAAAGCTTCCAAGCTTCCACACATAAAGCGTAAGGTGTGTGTTAGACTACCTCATGCAATTTCACTCATTACAAAGTTTAATTTCCCACTAGATAATGAATAGACGACCGTTAAGCCCCATGGCCATCTCGGCACAAAGCCCAAACTCCTACAAAGAAACAAACAAACCGCTATGTTTTTTTCTTTTAAGCTGATTGTAAGCATTCCTATCTTAAATATTAATAAAAAAAACTTTCAATTTTAAGTTTGTTTGCTTTTTACCAATATTGTGTCATTATTAAACTACGGCTACTATCACACGCTCAATTAAAAGTCTTTTCGTTTGAAAGGTTAAAAGAATTCGTCAAAAGGACAAACCCTCCCCTTTGCAAATTGCCTGATTTCTCTCAAATCGATGGCTAGGTAGACGACCCAATCATATAGACATTGATCTTAATTTGTCTATTTCACAACTTGGGGTCATAGGTGTTTAGTTCGATTAGAGCTACATTCAACTCTTACACACTCAACACACAACATGCACAACCGAAGTTGAGAAAATACCTTCTTCTTTTTTTCATACCTTATGGGATGTGTGTGCATTCATTTGTTCAGCAATGTAGTAATATGCTTAAGAAGATCTAACAAGCTCAATGGAAATCCAGAAGAGCCGGGAGAACAACTTGTGCAGGAAAACATGTCTTTAAAAATCGAGCCTCTCGTTCTAGTACAATTAGAGTTGGGCAACAATCTGGGCCGAGCTGAGTTAGCCCTAGTTTGGTTTGGCTCGTTTTTATGCCACCTAAGTTTGTGGATCGGCCTCGTATGGGTTTCAGATCGACCCATGCAGCCTGAGTTTGTTTTGCTCCAGAAAAATCTGGTTCAAGCCGGGGTCGGTTTGGTCGAAAATTTCGAACCGGGCCGGGTTGGGCCAAATTCGAATAGGAGGCAGCTCTTTTTTTTTTTTTGTTTAAATAGAAAAGAATTTAAAAAGTTAGAAAAAACAAAAAAAAATTTACTTAAGTATCTTACTACGTGATATTTAACATCCTCCAAGAGAAGAGTGAAACCTCAAAATACACATGTAAGAGCCCTTAACAAAAGTACACAAGCATAATTTTACAAGTGTAAGGAAACAGTGTGCATTCATGTATATGTATTATGTATTATTTGCATCATCATGTATATGTATTATCCACGTTGTCCATCTTTTTTTACATAACATTTTAGGACGTGATCCCAAAATGGAATCATATCCAAAGCTCAAGTGGATCACACCACAGGAAACAATGTGCTTACAATCTACGAGCCAAATCAAGCCGAATCAAGCCGAGTTTCGAGCCAAGCCAAGCTGGTACTACCCTAGTTTGAGCTTCTTCTTTTTTTCAAATGAGCTTGACTTCGAGGTTTGGTTTGGTTTGAACTTCTATTCGAACCAATCCAAGTCAAGCCTTTTCAAACCAATCCAAGCCAAGCTTTCGAGCTGGCTTAGTTTGTGCCCAGCTCTAGGTACAATTGGTGGTTGGACCTTCATCTAAGAACAATGATTCGTTGAAAGGTGTTATAGGTGCCCTACACAACCTGCAAGTTTATCTGTAACAAATTTCTGAATAGGTAATGACTCAAGTCAAAATTTTCAATAGGTCGGTGGAAGTTCTCTTACATAGAATACCATTGCCTTACAATCGGCTTGACAATGATAATCCTCTAGGGGATTCAAACTTTGGAAAGACTGGCCAATCCTCAACCGAGGCTTGGCCGATTAGAACAGCTAGGATGAAATATGCCACCACAAGTCAGCATAAGAAAAAAATTGCCAAAAATGTCGTCTTAACAGCTGGAATCCTTGGGAGCAATATAGCGCACCTTTGGTTCCTCTCTTCACAAACCTCGCAACTAAAGAACCACTTGCATCCATTCAATCTCATTAATTAGGTCATGAAAACCTGATAAACTTATTTCAAGAGGTAATCGGCCAAGGTCAAGGCCAATGGGTCAATTGACCCATATATCAAAAGCTTTAGCTAGATTGAATTAATCGGCAGTTTGAGCTGCTGCGAGGCTACAAAATTCCTGAATTCACTCTTTTCTCTGGGGAGAGTGACCACTTAATGATCGAATGCATTGGTTGTTTTACTATATAGTGTGGTGAAGTGTTAGCCAATAATTATTTAAAGTTAAGGCTCTTTAGAAACTCTTTAAGAGGAACGACATTAACATGGTATGTAAACTTTCCACCAAATTTAGTTTACACATGGTCGAGTATGTAAGAGAGATCCTACACTCAGTTCTTATGAACAGAGCCTGAAGTATCAATGGTTGACTTATCCCGATAGAGGCAAATGTCTAGAGAAATGGCCGAAGTATATTGCCTGCTTCAAAAGGGTGAGAAACCGATGTTCAATTACCTTACCAAAGGCCGAAATTGTAAAAATAGCCCAGAACAGTTTGGACATGAAGCTTCATGAAAGTTTGAAGGGATAAAGTTTGAGGACTTATTCGAGCTCTCTACCCAAGCAACGAAATACGAGTGGCTTCTCCATGAGAAAGGCCAAAGGAAGAATGCATCAATCGAGACCTATTAACATGATCCGAACTTTAACTAGATATGACAAAGGTCATGGCTAAAAAACCATTTATTTGCTAAGCTTTATTCAGAAAGGAGATGCTTAGCCCCTCTGAGCGCAATTTGAGAAAGAATACGTTTGAGTTTAGAAGGCAATATTCTTTCGATATTACGGAAGGTTGATGAAATTTTTTAGCATCCCCTGGAAGGAAAGTTCATTGAATTGTCGAAGAATCAAAAGATACTGTCGGCTGCTCAAGTTTTCACAAAAAAGATTTACTTAACTTTTTGGAAAAGGAAAATTAAAGAAGGGGAATCGATACAAACTGTTAAAATTGAATTTCAACGATAATGCGAAATTCGTTTGGTATTTGCTTATTTTGGGGGAATCGGGGGATTCATTCGCAATCACAACTGACATAAACATTCATATAGTGGATAGGCACAAAGAGAAACGTTATTATTTTCAGAGATTCCAAGTCCTTTTACATTCTCGGCCGTGATCTAGCACAAACTGTTAATTACATTGAATCATCAATAACCCTTGATTGAAAAGTAAAGACTATCTTGTAGGAGAATGTGTTTGTTGTATGTGTTTTGGATTCCAGCTGATCAGTTTATCTATTTGTGTGGGTAAAACTATGTTACTGGCAGATCATATGCCTATGTCTCATGTAATCTCGAGTTTGAGCCGGAAGACTGTTAAGCAATAGTCGAGTAGTAACACTAGGCCTGCTTCTGTCGTAGAGACGGGGACCACGAGAAAGCCAAGTTGCGACCGTGAACTCAAGTAGTCTGACCAGCAATAGTCGAGTGCATTAATCGCTGGTAGATAGTAGTTTTGGGATAACACCCTTTGATTCGTGGTCTAGAGACTATCGTTTTCTTCTTTTATTACTTATATCAACGTCTGATATGTTCTGTTTGGAACGATCTCTGATCAATCTCTGCAATATAGAATGACGTTTAAAGACTAAGTCTCATACTCTATCTTACGAGACGTAATTTTGGAAGTGGGTTCGAGACACGCTCCCGAGGGATGAAGTAAACCACACCTGTGTTGGTCTAAGGTAAAAACTTGATCAGATCTTCTGTTCAAATCTGAGAACGTTCTGATGATATTTCAGGGTTTTCTAGAAATCTCTCTGGTTTCTTCTCTGGAAATCAAATCCTTATAAATGAAGTAGATTGGGCTATTTATATGCAAAAGTTTGGGGTAAGGGGTCCAGCGCATGTCTAATCGGGTCCGGCGCATGGTTAGTCGGGTCCAACGCATGTTAATTGGGTCCAACGCATGTTAATTCAGTAAAAAGGGTCCTGCACAGAACTTTTCTTAGTTGATCTGTTTGATGCACGCACTTAGGTCTAGCGGATGTAATGACGCTAGGCAAAGTGGGCCTTCTGATAATCGATTTTGGACCTTTCAGAGTGGTTCGCGCACGGTTATGCGTGGAGATTTTCCTTCAAGCGCATGGTCATGCACCGAGGTTTTGCTCGAACTCGGCCTTTGGTCAGAAGATGCTCGCGCATGGTCATGCGCAGGACTTTACGGTGGGCCCTTTCCTATTTAGCCCATTTCTAGGTGTCTTTTGCTGACATGGCTACATGTGCTGGACTCATGGGACCCTGCACATGTCCACGTGTTAGCTACTTCCCTTTTTTGGGATACCTCATTTTTTATGTACTAGGTCGGTGGGTCCGGGTCCTATGCACTTGCATGCGTTGGGCTCCATTTTTGCCTTAGTTTTCGTGCCTTCGTTGTCCTTCCTGCACATGTACATGTGCGTACTTTTTGTACCCTAACAGATGCCCCTCCATCGTGCGGTGTGCGATGCATAGAAATCCGACGCGGCACAACAGACGACGAACCCCTATATAACCCTGAACAGTGCAATCATTCGATTCGTAATCATTTCTCGAGCAATCATTTTCCAAACTTTCATGACTTCCAGTGCACCTTTCAACACATAGAAGTCATTGCACAGGCATGCGTTGGGCTTCTGGTTTTGCTCATAGTCATGTGCAAGGTGTTACCCTTTTTCCAGCACATGTACATGCGTAGGACTTCATTCCAACGCGCAATCATGTGCAAGAATTGAACTGTGAAACCAGCAGAGTTTCCTTAATGCACTATCATGCACTGGGCTTCTTCTGTTATGCATGATTTATGCGTCAAACTTTATTGTTGTGCATGATCGTGCGCCGAAATTTATTGTTGAGCATGATCATGCGTCGTACTTTATTGTTGCGCATGATCATGCATCGGACTTTTCCTGCGCACCTAGCCATGCGCGGGACCATTTTTATCATTTACTCCTTATTTTATGCTATTTGTTCAATGTATGTAATACATTCCCGTTCTTTTACAGGTATAATGGCTGATAATCAAGCTTCCGAGAATCCGTCTACTCCCATCTCCATCCTGGCACTTGAGGTGGTTCCCCCTGTGGCCACTTCACCTGTTGGGTAGGCTACTGCCGCTACCTGCTGCTTCGACTGCTCAAGGGCGAAAGAGGGTTGCAGCCAGTCCTTTGAACTGTCGGGCAAGAAAGAATCTGAGGCTCTTCCCGCCATCACTCATGTATGACTTCCCTGAGCGCTTCAGGCAGCTTCCTGTGGACTACCAGTAGTTGGTGTGCAGGGACAAGCTGGTCCCTTACCCCTCCTGTAACACCCCAAGATTTCGGCTCCCGTGTACATCACGATGGTCGAATTCCCAAGGTTATTTGGAATGTGTGATTTCACACAAACATGCACATTTCATACTATTTGGAAAGCCATGAGCAAGACGGTGGAACCAAACTTATATATTATTTTATTAACTAAACAAAATCATCAAACCACGTAACCGTCATTCAATCAATCACCATGTTCATAACTAAGTCCTCCTATTAGAACTTATTACAATTTTAAATACTTAATAAATGCTAGAACTATGAATGACTATGCAGGTCTCGTCTTCCACTATCTGCTCCCACGAGCCATCATAATCGTCTCCTTGAGGCTCGAGCTCTAAGGATCATTACCTACATGTTCTAAATTATTTTTCACAAAAACACCGTCAAAAGCGGCATAGTGAAGAACTACTTTAAGGTTAGAAATAATAATCACATAAAAATTATAACAAAACATCCATTACTCTTACTTAATGCAATGCATGATAATGCATGACCCTAGCATAGGAATCCTTAGACATGCCGCCAGGGGTTTTGGGACACACAAGCCCACAATTTTGCCCGATCACGTGAGAAACGGGACGCTCATAGCCCAAATCTACACGTGACAGTGTATGGGAGAAGTAGAATGCTCTAGCTTATTCTCAATTCCTATACACCCACATGGAGCCACGTGCATGTATGAGTTAACCATTTTTTATTATTATTACCAATTTACACCAAGCCACTTAACGTTTAACCAACCTTTGGTACCACCACATCCTTCCTCATGGCTCGTCACTCATCAAAACAGTCGTAACCGACGCATCACATCCCAGGATGGCGGCCTGAACTACTAAGGTTTATAACAACCATGCTCAACTATAGTCTTTTGGAGATCCTTAACAACTTGAGGAATAATAATAATAATAATAATAGTAAATATAATAATAATAATAGTAATAAATGGATTTAACAACCACTTAATCGGGCGATCTTGATACCACCACCACAGATCAGGGTGGCCACTTAACCGGACAAGCTAAAAGCACCGTCTCAAGTTAGGGCAACCTCTTAACCGGGTGTTCCGATATTCATCACCACAGATCAGGGTTCATCCACATATATAAAAGGAATATAACATAATAAGAATCTCCATTAGACAATCACAACTATTCTTTATACAATATGGAAGGAAAGGTGGTCTCTTTAAAGATGGTTATACAAATCTCATATGTGCAACAAACATTCTATTCCTTACTAGTTCTCTAATTCCAATGAATGTCCTCATCACCATGAGATGGAAAAAGTATTTAAAAGCATTCATATATAGCTAACTAAGGAGAGAACAAAGAAACACATGTAAACAAAAGCATATAAGAATTATCAACTTTCAAAACATGAGATTATTAACCCAATCTTAAAGGAGTTCTCACCTTATTATCTTCGGCTTATTAGAGATATAAGATGATGAAATAATAGCAAGATGATACTCATCTCTTTTTCCTCTCTTCTCTCTCTCCCTCCCTCTCTCTTCTCTCTCTCAAATTTGTGGGTGGGGGTCACCTCTGGCTAAGAGAGGCCCTATATATAGAGGTAGGGTCGGAATTAGAGTTTTAAGGAGAAGCTATATTATCTTCAGATGAACGGTTGCGGTTTAAAGTAGAAATACATCATCTTTCGAACCGTTTTGGAAAGTGTACACAACATGGTTTGAAGAGAGATTTCACATGTTTGTTAAGTCAAGTATGAGCTACAAAATGGTCGTGACGGATTTTGGAATGAGGCCCACTAAGTGATGAACCGTCCACGAGAAGAAAATAGGAAATAATGACTTTAGAATTAGAAACTTTTGAACGGGCGGTTTATCTGACAATCAGACACCTAGGGTGGGTTTAGATGGGTCCAATGAGGCAGGTAGGGTCCACAAACTGAGGGTCCACAACTGTTTGATAGGGTTTTAGTGCAAGAGAAGATTCTAGAGAATTCCTACACAAGGTGGGAGAGACTTCCGTTTTTGAGGTGATTCTCCACGTTGATTAGCTAGAAAGGATCCTTAAGATCCTCTAAAAAAATTTCTAAGTTCTCATGTGAAGAGGTTTCCAGGATTGAAAGATCCAAGTTTCCAACGGTTGAAAGGGAAGAGGAGATCGGGTTGGATTCGCGATGGAATGAGATGAAATTTGGTAAGAGGGGGTTTTGTTAGTCTAGAAAGAGAATGGACGGTTCGGATCTTTAAAACAACCTCCCTAAAAAGGATGGCTTAGATAGCTAGCAGCGGCAGCGAACGTACAGCTTATGCGTTGTACAAAGACTCCGCCGGGCCTGATGCAGGCCGATCGGCCCGATCAGTGGGTTTGGCCACAGTGGGTCCCACTATGATATATATATTAAATTCACTCCATCCATCAGGTGAGCCATGTGATTTTAGGTGTTGACACAAAAATTGGGACAAATCCGAGATCGGGTGGCCCACTTATGACCCATTTTCTGATTAGGGCATTTGTAGGATGATTGGAGGGCTGAAATTCGACGTGTACGATTAAAATGTGTCCAAATGCTAAAGTTCGGGGTTTTGTGTCATTATGATCGTTGGAAGTTAGTATACTTAAAAATGGCAGTTTAACTTAAGTTATCCAATGACATTTTTTGTAATTTTTGCAAATCTTCAAGTTTAACAAAATCCAACTCTTCTACATTGTTAATGAGGTTATTCTAAGCAACTTTAATAAAGGGTACACCATCCGATCTTCTACGAATGTCCCGTTATTCGAATTTCAATATTAACAGTCGGTATTTAATATAAAAAAAATTAGAAATAAATTTCAGAAAATTTTAAAATAAATAAGGTAAATCCCCCCTGCCCTGTACTGATGATTGGTCGGCTCGTCTTCTCAGCCTGTGACTGCTTAAGCACTAGAGTACTGCCCGAGGTCAAGGAGCGTGATACATGTCCCACCTGTCTAAAGAAGTTAACAGAGAAGATAAAGAATGGCTGGAATAGCTGTAAACTGATTAACGCTCGGACGTTAGCGAGGGACCCTCATAAGAAGTGCTTAATCACCTTCCAGAAGAATCTTTTACTGGCACCGCTCATTGCCGGCAATCGAACCGTATGACGTCTAGCGACCAGGACAGCTTTTACATGGTCAATTCCCTGACGACGGTGCCAGAGCCTCTGTTAAACTGTCGTGTATTGCGAAATGGCAGGGAGCAAGAAGTATCAGAGGCGAAAGAAATGATCTTTCTGGTCCCTACCTATAACCCCCACAAATCATATCCCAAGCACTACTTTGAGGTCATGCGGCAGTGGTTCCTTCATTTGGACAATAAAATATTGTGGGCAACAAACAACTTCAGGACATGGGGCCACACCTGAACACCCTGTCCCAGGTATGAGGCTAGGGCGAACGACATACTGGAAAAACATGGCGCGGTGTTGTAAAAAGCGGGCTTATATCATGCCATTCGGGCTACTGCCGGTTGCTTCTATCAAGACCCCATGTTGATCAAATGGGTCCTCCATTTTTGGAGCTCAATCACCAATTCTTTCCATTTTTCTTGCGGCGAAATGAGCATCACTTTGTGGGATCTGAACCAAATAGCTGAGCTCTCTATCCATGGCCATATTTATGACGCGATGGTCCCAATAAATGAAGAATTGTCATTCCTGAAGAGGTGATCGGGAGAATATGTGCATAGTGAAGCCTGCTTCGAATTGTTTGTAGAGCTCCATCAGTTCACTCGTACTGATAAGATTTCTCCAAAGGATTGGTTAGTGTACTTTAGCCACGGGATGAAGTAATCCCTTAACTCTTTACATTTGACTTTCTTTGTTTCCTGCAAATTATATATGCACGTGTGAATATCTGACTTTATAACTTTACCTATAATTCTAGCCTGGACTTTGACAAATACGACAGCCAGGGTAAGCATAAGACGATGCTGAAGGAAAAGTTCAGGAATAAGTTTCTGAATGCCAACAAACTGTCGTCTTCCTGCGAGTTAGTCTGGTTCCTAGGTGTATTGGCTATGCTTTATAATGTTGCCCAGTTCGAAACAGGCTGATGGCGTTCGGGTGTCTACGTTCTCTATCGCAGGCAGTATTGTAGACGGTAAAAGATATGTTATGGCACCGACAGTTCTCTGCAATATTTATAAGGCTTTCGAGAACGTAGTCAACCACCCAAATCGTGACTCTTATGGGATGGATTCTGCCTACTGCCCCTGGCAATATGTGTGTGGTTGGTTGGGTGTGTATTTTTCTGTGGTTATACAACACTCATTCGAATGCTTTTTATAGCTAGGAATATCTGCCTTTGCAGTATTTCCTAAAGAGGGAGATGCCGAGTTACACCCTGGAGGGGGTATTGCGGTGAATCCATGAATTTGATAATGTAGAGTTTTATCGCTTCCCTGCGTCTGAGGTGGATGACGATACGGTGGTGGCTGACGATGAAACGTCTATCAATTCTTATCAGCGATCCTTCATGGTGTCCTTGAGGTCCAGATCTGTGTGTCTATGAGAGGGCTTAAAATTTTGGTGAGAGTTGTACTATCCAAGCTGGTTCGCTCGCCAATATGGATATGATCAAGGGGTGCCCGAAACATTAGCGATGGTGACTCAAACCATGTGTGCCTTCGGGATGGGGCCGGTTGTAACATCCCGTAAATTTCCGTACAGATAATAGCGTACGGATGACTGTACATCTCAGTTGATTGGATTCCCTGATCTAGAAAAGAAAGATTAGTTTAGTACAAATTGGACTAGATTGTTAACATTCTATAAAATTTATGGCCCTTGCTCTAAATAGCCTTCTGGAGGGCTATAGATATAAAACATTTACTTCACCTGGGTCATAAAACTAGTAACTAATTCCTATAAGGCCATTTGGACTAATTTTCCGCATTTATATAAAACACTTGCTGAGATTTTCTCCCCAAATCGAATTTGGAAATTAAGTCTGGGAGAGGGAGAGAAAAAGAGAGAAAGAGAGAGAAATCGAGGGAAAGAGAGAGAAACTGAGAGAAGAAGAAGAAAGGAGATTGAAGATGTCCTTCTTCCTTTCCTCTTGGAGTAGAAGGCTGCTCTAGCTTGTCGTTTCCGTCGCTAGAGTGGTTCCTTTTACGATTGGAGGTAAGAATCGAATCCTACCTTCCAACTCCAAGCTATCTTAGGTTTGAGACTGAAAATCTCATCCTAATTGTGTTTTCTTGTAGGAATAGCTGATTCTCTTAACCCTAACCCTAGACCATTGCACGAACGAGGAACCCTAGACCTTAAGGTGCGGGCTATACTTCAAATCTTCTATTTATCATTCCTAAAGGGTATTAGACAATGATTCTTGCAGTCATAGTGTAGGACTTTGGATTTCTATATCTGATTGTTTATCTCAGTATTATTATACTGTACAACATGCATGTGTGTTTCATGGCTTTAGTGTTCGATGAAATGGGTAAATGATTCAACTGTTATATCTGATTTGTGAAATTCGTTGAGGTGATGGAATTTGTGTTTCATGGCTTTAGTGTTTGATGAAATGGGTAAATGACTCAATTGTTATAACTGATTTGTGGAATTCGTTGAGATGATGGAATTTGTATATGATATGCTCTCAACGGTTATAACTGATTTGTGGAATTCGTTGAGATGATGGAATTTGTATATGATATGCCTAATTTTATGTTATCGCACATGTACTGTTTGTCATGGGTGAAAGGGGCCAATCGATTAATGTGGATATCCTAGTTGGATTGGATATTCAGGATTGACTGGTTGACGAGGTGAACTTGATCGATCGACAGTAGTCTGACTACACGGGTCGTCTGTGCCCAATGCCGGTTTGGTCAATGTTCTCCCTATATCAAACGGACACATCCAAAGCCAAGAAATGTTGTGTGGTAGATAGATTGTATTGAATGACTCTTCCAGAATCTGAAATACTAATGTCATTAGATGAAGTTGTCCAATTTATAAATATATGTGCGACACGACCCTACTATATCTCCTTGGGCCGGGCATGGTCGTATGGGACACCGTGTTCGTGCCGTCGGCCTATGCTGTGGCATTGAGCCTTCCCGTAGTGACCATAAGCTATTGTGAGGACGCCGGCCTATTTTGGGCAAATCTGAAATAGTTGAGATACTTATTTGAATAGAATGTTCTTGTATTCTAAATGTATTGGAAGTTGGAGAAGAGATTCGTGGGCTACTGGCGATGATAGACAATCGCGTCGTCGGGAGCCAGATGGTCCTGTTCAGGACCTACTGTATGACATTAGTAATTCAGCATCACCAATTTTTCTGAATGAAATTTATATTAATAAAGGACGAACTAAACATGCATACATATCATTGGCAATCTCAGTGACTGTCTGACTGTTCGAAAGGCCAGGCATTGGTGATAGCCTTCATACTTGCATTATGTGTATATGAGTTATAGTTGGAAGGACTATTGTATCAATTTTGATTCTGTTGTGACTGCCCGGGACATGCATTGTGTGCGAATTCATAACATTCATGCATTAATACAACTAGTCTAGGATTCTTGTATGTTTTGTTTGCTCTTTACCTATGCCTGATTCTTGTATGCTTGATAGATTGTTGAACTTAGAATTATAGTAGCATTGAGTTGAGTTGATTACTCACCCCCTCAATCCTGGGTGGTGTTTTGACAAAACACCAACCAGACTCTAATGTAGAAACAAGTACTCTGGATGATGACGTCTTTCAGGATGAGTTAGAAGACTTTGTAGAAGACGTCAGTTACTTTCAATTCTCGGATGGCCGAGAATAAGATGCAATGGCATCTTTTAGTTGGTGTTTTGGGGCTGTTTGATGGCTAGATGTATAATGGCCCAATTCTTTTGGACTTGTAAATTTGGGGCTTCCTGTTGCGTGGGCCCT
The DNA here is from genome assembly GCA_003013855.2 of Liriodendron chinense. Classification (NCBI taxonomy): domain Eukaryota; kingdom Viridiplantae; phylum Streptophyta; class Magnoliopsida; order Magnoliales; family Magnoliaceae; genus Liriodendron; species Liriodendron chinense. The sequence goes on from ML058584.1 coordinate 285,814, forward strand.
CTTATTTTGGATGATAATGTAAATTTGTAAATAATGGACCAGGTATGCACTTATCTTTTGTCCTTACTTTAATGTTTATTTAGTTTTAAACTTGCGACATGATACTATCAATCATAAATGCATTAATCACGCTTCCGCATAAGCATAGTGACACCCGAGATCTCAAGGGTCGAGGTCATGCTCGACTTCTGAAATTTGGGGCATTACAGAAGCATTGGAAGTGGATGTGGAGGCAACTACTGATGACCTGAACTGGTACCGTTTTCGTACTCCTCGGGGTAAAGAGGCAAGTGGGAGCAGTGTACGGATGGATGAGGTGGTGGGTCCATCAATATGGGTTATTCAATCAGGGAAAGTATGTCGATGGTCCAATCTTCATCAATCCCCCACGTCCACCGTCAGTTCCAGCGGATACTTTGGGATATTTTATAGAGCATCGTGACCAGCCCGCTTCTGTTAGTACCGTGCATTACCAAACTTCAATCATTGTCGAGACTGTCGAGGGAGAGAAACCTGATATCACATTAGAAGGATGGGTAGTGTATGGCGAACAACGATTCGACCGGCAGGATGATGAAGTGTTCGTAGGTCATGTGGGTGGCCTCGAGGCTTTGGTCCCAGGTATGGCGGCTGACACAGCTGCCGCTACTGAAGAGAATGTCCATGATACCGGAGCGAGATAAGGATCAGGTGAGCATGACGAGCCTTCACAGCCGTCGGATCAGGCCAACAGTGATGATGAGATGCATTCTCTGAGAGGGCAAGAATTGAGCGGTCCTTGAGTGAGGACCTCTCCCAGTCAGCATGTCGCTTTACCAACGAAATGTATTCAACTGGTGAGGGAGTTAGCCATTGCACAGGGAGTGGACCCTGCAAGCATCAGGATAGTGACTAGCGAGGGTCTGGATGTGTCGAATGAAGAGGTTGCCGAAGAAGGGGAGATCTTTTCTCAGGTGGAGGGTGAGGTCAATATTGTGACTGAGGCTGACCCTCTAGATGAAGCTGGCGCCGAAGGGATGAGAGGCGATATCATTATAGACCTCAATGATGATGATGATGCAGATGATGTGGATGCATGTGACGGAGGGGATGTAGGTGATGACGGATCCGACGGGGGTGAAAGGTTTGACGGTGCCGGAGGAGGAGATGATGCCCCACAGACAATGGAAGCCTTTATTGTAGAGATAGGGGGAATTGCATCGTTTGACTGGGCTGATCTGCAGGCTGAGGCTACATCACAGGCGGGAGGTATTCCAGGTTCAAGTGAACCAATGGAGGAGGCTCAGCCGTCCACCTCCAGAGCTGTGGGTGTTGGTAAAATGATGACCGCTCGGGCCCCATCCCAGAGCCAGAGGATGTCCCTACTGTCCCCGTGTCTTCTGCAGAGCCACAAGAACTTATGGCGAGATCAGTTCCAACCACTTCTGTTGTCCTTGAGCAGCCTATCTTTGAACCACCACCTAAAGTCGAGTCTTTGTTACCTGTCGTTTCTGCTACTTCTGAGCCGCCCACCCTGACACATGTTGAGCCCATGTCTGCAGCTTCCTAACTCACAGGGTCTGCAACCATTCTCGATGACAGTCTTGTGCTTACGGTCCCTGTTTCTGATCTGCCCCCTGTCGATTCTTCGAATGAACCCAAGGTGTCAGGTACGGTTGATTTTGTAGTTTTACTTGTTGCTCGGGACTTACACACCTTGTGCTCTCTAACCATGTTTTGTACATGTTTTGTAGGTGCTGCTGAGCTCGTGGATGACCTGCTACCTGCTAACTAGCTTAAAGTCGTGATTCCTTCTTTTGGCACTCTGCCAATTTTCAAGCAAGGGATGTTGAGGAGCATACTAACTAGTATCGAGGCATCCTTAAAGAACCTTGCGGAGTGGCCACTGTTGGAGGAAGAAGAGAAAATACTGAGTAGCTGCTCGGCTTGGGTCGATTTTGACCTTCTATTATGTGTCGCTATGTTTCTTCATTCTGAAATTTGATTATACGCATGGCGGAGGCCGAGTAGGCCCGGGTCTATCCTGTCGTGGAGGAACAGTGGTGCGCCTTACAGACTTTGTTGCGGAAGTTAGATGTCTGTGAACAAGCGGTAACAATTGGACGAGTGGGTTTGTCCGCTATTAACAGCCAATGTCAATCCCACAAGGACCGGCTGGATCAAGTAGATGAAGAAATGGCTAGGCTACAACTTGAACAGGCGACGTTGACTCTTAACTTGTCTCGGCTCAAGGTACAAAGCTCGCAGTAATAGGCTGCACTATATGAAAAGGAAGCGGTTCGTGTAGCTGCGAATGATGAAGTCGAGAAGTTGACCGAGGCCTTACAGAACGTTCTTGACCTGGTGCTAGTATTAGGAGATGTTAAGGCAGTGAGGGACACGACACAAGCCAATGTCGTGAGATTTTCGACCAGGTGTCTATCGACATTTGGTGATCAGGCATGATGTTTCGTTTTCTTTTTTTGTAACATATCCCTGTGGACCCTCGCCGATTTTCCGCGCTCCCACACGACGTTGTTCTCGTCCCTTCCCTTTTCGGGAAAAGAAGGAGAGGAGGATGCGTGAGTGCGAAATCGTCGTTTGTGCCACTGGCTTGCCTCGTTCTCGAGGGCTTTGTTTGGTTGTCGTGTTAAGCTGGATGTGTTTTAAATGAGTTTATATAAGACCAGAGTCGCCACTAGCCAATTACTTCGAATCTACAGTCGGCTAGACCCCGTAGAAACGTTAGAGAAGGGGATCCAAAGATTCCTTCCTCTAAAATGACTCCTTTTGATCTGCGGCCAGAGATTCAAGGTAAGGGATCACGGTTATAGGGTGGGAAGAGGTTAAGCACCCCACACACTGCCCGTACCGAAGTACGGTCTCTACTTCACAGAATCGAACTAATACTTGAAAGTCTGTTTTAATCCTCGTATATTCTCATGGATGACATGATGCATGAATACGGGTCTGAACAGTAAGAGTTTCTGATGGGCAGGTTCCAACAATGGGCAATCCCAGAGCGTACGCTCGAACTGACAGGTGCTTAATGTAAGACGTATGCAGTGTGCTTGAATTATCAAGGTGTTTTTTGGTGAAGCATGAATGCAGGTCTGAACAGTAAGAGTTTCTGATGGGCAGGTTCCAACAACGGGCAAGCCCAGAGCATACGCTCGAACCGACAGGTGCTTAATTTAAGACATATGCAGTGTGCTTGAAGAATCAAGGTGCTTGCAGTGAAGCAGGGGGGTTGGAAGAAAAGTAAATGTTGCACTTATGCTAGATGCAAATGAGATGATGCTGGAAAAATAATAGCTGGGTGGACGGAGGTGTCGCAAGGATTGGCTTTGAGTGGCTGGATCAAGACTTGGATGGCTTGGGAGACTTGGACCAGCGGTCAGGCTGGGCTGGACCAGGGCTAGGTTCTCCTCACTCGGGCTCTCCTTGGTGGAAAAATGGGCTAAGGGGTGGATGAGGACTCGGACTGGCTGGACTTGAAGGGATTGAATGCTCAAATGAGAAGGGGAGGGGGGTATTTATAGCAGCGAGGAGTGGCATTCCGCGTAATTTATTCCGGGCGGCCTGCTATGGGCCCCCCGTACGGCCGCTCCTCGGTTTCCAGCGATGTACGGTTGTTACCTCGGGGCTGCTGTTTGACTCACTGGGTCGACTCAGTGAGTTGACTCAGCGGGTCGACTCGGTGATTTGACTCGACGGGTTGACTCGGTGTTTTGACTCAACGGGTTGACTCGACGGGTTGACTCAGCGGGTTAACTCAGCGAGTTGACTCAGTGGGTTGACTTAGTGAGTTTGACTTTTTTGGAATTTTTTGACTGGCCTTTTTTCTGGTGGGTAAAAGTCTGACTACAAATTCTGACCCAACTGACCCAAATCCGAACTAGACCCGATACCTTACCACGAATGTTTCCACTCAAACCGACTCAAACCTGAACCCCAAACCCCGATACCAGGAGGTAAATAGGTCGATAGAGACGGTTGTCACATCGGCTTCCACCCCACAGATGTCTACGGGGAGAAACCGTCTCCAACGCACGTTGGCTTACGGTTTCGCTCACCTGTGGGGTGAAGACTGGGCCAGTAAGTATCTAGTACAAGACTTTAGAAACGAACGGAAACGTAGACACAGTCAACTAGCAAACCTTTGGCTAGTGAGCGTGTATGGCGCCTCAAACCTCTTTTGCAACGCTAACAGGGACGTCGACGTTGGACCCATGGGTTAGCGTTGGGAAGGTAAGGGCTAGCCATGATTGTAGCCTTTCCATGTCGTCTCGGAGACGCAGTCATCAGAATGCTCCTACGACTGGGACTCTGACTAACACACTACAAACTACAAAACCCAGATCACTCCAGGAGTACTTGTTTCGCTTGATTGTCAAAGTGGTTAGACGCCCTGCATCAGATAGTCTTACGGGATTCTACTACGCCGACTTGGACTTAGTCAAGGTACTTCAGGCATCCACGCCTAGGTATGTGCGGGTGAACTCTTTCCACCCAATCTGCTGATTTTGATACTTGGGTTACAATTCATCGTTTCCACCTGTTCAAATGGTTTCTGTGACCGAGCCTTTTGGCTTTTCATCTTTTCGTATCTTGGCATGTGGTATGACCGCACTGACACTGGAGTTCAGTTCGACCGTACTTTGAGTGCATTGGATCCGATGGTCTCCGGGGAAACCGCGAGATATCAAATCTTATTTGATTTTTGCGTCGGCTCCTACCCAGAGATATGGAAGATCTCCTAGTGTTTTGGAGGCAGAACGCTCTACTGGGAAAGTATTTTTTTAGATTTTTGAAAAGGCACCCACTCTGGGGAGTGATACTCCGTGGGGTTTTTATTTGCAAATAGAGATATATTTTTTTATTTTTTTGAAATGGGAATCTGGTTTGCATGCGCCTCCACTAGGGATGCCTGTGGGGTCTTTGGCTAACCACTTTATTTTGAAAGCAGGTAAACATGATGATTGATGCGATGGATGCTGATGCATGGAGATGCATGATGAATGCATGGCTTGGCTCATTCTCTTTCAGTTTGATGATTTTGCTTTTGCTGGTGATGCATAGAACTTGGAGCTTATTGCTTGCAGGGTTGTGCTTCCCTGGGGTTTTTCTTTTTAATGCGGATGTTTGGTCAGCGGGTTGGTCAAGATCCCGACCCGTGGTCGATCAGGTCCATCGTCCCAAGATGCTGTTTCTTTGCGAATGAGAATGTACGAGGATGCTATCCGACTTCAAGATGTTCTTCTGGGCATACATGTGATTGAGATGGTGTTTAGTTGCCCGTTTTGGTCAAGATTCCAATTTGCGGGCGATTGGATCCGTCATTCCATACTGTGAAGAGAGTGGAGTTCAAGATTCCTGAAGTGTAGTGCTGGGGGATAGTGACAATTTTTGTGATTTTTGCAAATATGTGGTCCGAATCTTTACCTGAGTGGTCAGGATAGAGATCGGTTATTGAAAACAAAGGAAATATTTTTGTGATTTTTTTGAAAACATTTGATTTGAAAGCAAGGGAAATATTTTTTGTGATTTTTTTGTAAATATTTGATTTGAAAGCAAGGGAAATATTTTTTTGTGATTTTTTGCGAATATTTGATTTGAAAGCAAGGGAAATATTTTTGTGATTTTTTGAAGAGGTGATTTTGCAATGTTTTTGTATTTTGTGATTTTTCTGAAATGCAGGAAAAAGTATGGAATTTTCATCCACTTCCAGCTTCTACTGCTGGTAAGGCACCCGATCCATTTTACGTCAGCGAGCAAGATGAGTCTCACATAGTTAAGTGTCGTAGTTTTACATCTTCGGATGAGGAGATTTTGAGGGTTTTCAGTCAACACACCTACAAAGTTGCCTATTCCTCATGTGCAATGCACATAGACCACGTATCGTCTGACGGACTCCTTCGGCCACAAAATGAGCCACATCCTCACATTTCCCTTAGTCAATCCAGTTTGGGGCCGTACGTTGCTCACAATTCCGTGAGGGTGCGCTCCACCTCCCAACAGCCTTAATCCCCTTCATGAGTTTTAGGAACAGGGAACATCCATCAAATTCAACATCGACTTCCAAATCAAGGTTGTCTATCACGGTGCGTTCAACACGAACAGGATTGCGGAGTTCTGCCTGCCTCAGCCCTTACCTGTTTAAAAGATTCCAGACACCCGTACGATCAAGTGTCAGCCATGCCTGGAACAGGTTAGGAAAGAAAGCTCCCGAGAAGTTAATCCCAGTGTAGTTTTAGGTCTTCAGACCACTGGAGATGAATTTGTGCAGTTGAAATTGATGGCAAATTTTTTTTATTTTTTATTTTTATATTTTTTTTGTATTTTGAAAAGGTTCCAGAGTTCAACTCAAGTAATCGAAGATGACACTGGTTTTATGGAAAGCTTGAAATCTTTTTGGTATTTTTGGAAATGATCCTGGTTATCAAACCTTGATCCCAACGGTCGAGGCCGATGCCAGTTTTTAGTTGAAAGCGAGAAAAGGTCCCCCGAGAAATTAATCCCAGTGTAGTTTAAGGTCTTCGGACCAAAATCTGTACATGCTGAAAATACGTTCCTTTTTTGTGATTTTTTCGAAATGATCCAGGTCATCAGATCTTGGCCTCAACGGTTGGGATCAATGCTGGTTTTTATTAAAAATCTCTCGAGATGTCGATCCCGACGTAGTTTAAGGTCTTCGGACCACAATGCTGTAAAAGAGGGGCTGGTAATATATTTTTATTTTTCGAAATGATCCAGATCATCAGATCTTGGCCTGAAAGGATGGAATGCTGGTTTTGATTAAAAATCTCTCGGGATGTTGATCCCGACGTAGTTTAAGGTCTTCGGACCAGTTTTTAGGGTTGGGCATACTTACCTTGCTTTATTTGGCTTCTGGCGAGGCTGACTGTGATTTGAGTGGTCCGAATTGCTTGATTTGGCCCTGTGGGCCCTTTCCAGACTTCAGCTTTGCTTTGGAGCCCTTTTCTTGATGTTTTGTGAGGCTAAGAAGGCTTTTCATGGTGTGGATGATGACTTGAATGGCTCAGATCGCTCTTTTCAGCCATGTGGGCCCACTTGATGATCAGATATTGGATTTTGGCCCTCTTTCTTGATGATCAAGCCTTTGATCTTGCTGTTTCGTGGCTTGTATGAGTTTTCCATGGTTTAGATCATGCTGATCTAGTCTTTGAATGGCTCAGATTGATAGATTTGGCCCTGTGGGCCCACTTGAGACCTCGGCTTTCCCTTGAAGCACCTCTTTTTGATGATTTGTGGGGCTAAGAAGGCTTCTCATGGTGCAGATGATGGCTTGAACGTCTCAGATCGCTTGACTTGGCTTTGCGGGCCCACTTGATGATTAGATCTTGGATTCTGGCCCTTCTTTTGATGATCAGACCTTTGATCTTGTTGTTTGATGGCTCATGTAGGTTCTTCAATGGTTTAGATCATGGTGATCTAGTCTTTGAATGACTTGGATTGCTTGTGGCCCCCACTTGATCACCCTTGACTTGATCAGCCATGCTCTGGTCGCATTGCTTCGTGATAGGACTGGTGGGGCACCTTTTATATGATCTTGATCAGCCTCAATCGAAATCTGGAGTGAACCGGAGCCTTGGGCGGCCCACGGGGTGCCATCTGCTGACGTGGACTGTCAGCCTCACCTACCAAGAACCATGGAGCCAATCTGGCGGAGAGAGAGGGAGCGCGTCCGTACGGGCGGCCCACAGCAGGCCGCCCAAGGCTCGCCTCTTGTGCGGTCTAGGCTGGCTCTGGTTCAGACATTCTCTTCTGTCCACTGCCCTGTCTTCTTGATTCGGTGCACACGAGGTTTCAATCTAACCATAAATCCTTCCTTTGTCTTTACTTTTCTTCTCTTTTTGTTTTCTTCTCACTTTGTCCTTTCCCAAGCAATGGATAGTGGTGATATAGGCTAGGGGCTGTGGGGGCTGTCCATGGTGGGTCCCACATTCCAGATCTTCTTTTGAGCTTTGATGGATGGGAGATGCCTTTAGTAGATGGGGTAGATGGGGCTTTAAGAGGGAGCATTGATGGAAGCTCAAGCTTGGTGGTTGATGGAGCTTTTAATGACTCCATTAATGGTGGGATGGCTGGAATTTCAGATTTGGATGAGTATTTGGATGATGGAATTTTGGATGGTATGGATGAGATGGGGAGATGGGACATAGGTGAGGCTATGCATCCTTGGAGTGCGGGCCGCATGGATCGTGTGATTGATGGTGGAGATGGGGCCATGATGGACATTGATGGGCTGATCTTAGATTGCTTTCTGGTACCTGTGAGGAGAGAAAATACTTTAGCAAAAGGATTAAAGCATTAAAGCAGGAAGAGAGATACTTACCTTCTGGGAGGAATGATCGGGAGAAAGACGCTTGTACGAAGCACTCTGTGAATTGGCTGGGGGATGTTTATTTTGAAAGCCCTGTAAGATTTTTTTTTTTTGGAACATATATGTAAATCATGAAGTAAAAATTTGTGTCAAGTGCTTATCTGTCTGTGCGTGATTTGGACATGTGCTTTTAGATGTAGGAATCAGAATATTTGACTCAGCCTGATGTCATACTCGATTTTCTTAATTATTCACCAAGGGTCCTGGTCCCCTTAAGATAGTGTGCAATGGTATCCTGCCCCTAGAATTTGGGCAGATCCTGAAAGAATTCTCGACTCATAGCCGCCATCCTTGCTTCCATTGAATCTTCATGTCGCTTGGATCTCTCATGTACCTGCTTTTTTTTTCCTCTTTTTTTTTCTTTCTTAGCCATTATTTCCCTCAACGCCCTTTCGGGTTTTCGCTGCGTCCGGCTTGCCCGTCATTGTTGCCCGTGGCGCCCTTTCGGGTTTTCACCACTTCCCGGGTATTTGATCTTGCCTGCCCCTTGGCAGCTATGCTGTTTTTACCCTTGGCGCCCTTTCGAGTTTTCACCAAGTCAGCTATGTGCCCACTGTTTTTACTCGGAGTGCCCTTTCGGGTTTTCACTCCGCCCTCTTTGTTTAAGCACACATTTCTTTTTTTTTTTTTTTAGATAACTGCGGCGACCAGTGGTTAAGAATCCGTCCTTGTCGGCCGATGGTAACCTTTCAGCCCTTATCTTAAGTTACAATGGCAGAGCTGTCAGTCTTAGCTACAGACCTTCTGAGGTGGATGGATGGATAGATGTGTTTCTTTTGAGTCGATTTTTTTTTTCTTTCTTTCTTTTTCTTCTTCCCTTTTTTTTGTGGGTTGTGTGCCCCCCTCTTTTTTTTTTCTTTTTTTTTGCTTTTGAACCCTTTATTTGGAACACTTATTGTTGGACGGGAAGGGATTCTCAGAGGTCTAAGCCTTGACCTCTTGACTTCAGCTCTACTAATGTAACTCTTGATAAGGTTGGATTGGCTTACCTGTGAGAGATTTTCACGTTGTCGGCGTTGATTGGCTCTGGAAGATCCTTACCCCTCAGGTTGGTGAGTCGAACGGTGACTCCCAGAAGAACTTCTCTGATTCTCAGGGCTTGCCCCTTGAGTCTAATAGATGCAGCAGTGCTTGTTGTAAACCCGATATGACTTGTCTTTCTTCGGCTTCATTCTTCATCAGCACTCACGTTGACGGGATTTTGAGTCGAACTCTTAGGCTTGTCTTCTAATTTTAAGATTCTCGAGGAACTCCTTCGTCCTTAGATTCCGAAGGATGTCCCATTGCCAATGCTGATAGCATGTGGGAACCCTTAACAATTGATGATGTCATTCTTCATGAGAATTATCGTGCGAGATCAGAATGTTACCTCCATCCACTTTGTGCTGAATCGACTGCCACGAGTATATGCGTATGAGCACTAGATGATGTCAAGTCGATCTTTCTATTGATGTAGATACCTCGTACAGGGAATAGCTGGAGCGTTATCAGGTTGTAGAATTTCGAAGCACACACATGGATCCGATGTGCATGTTGTTGACACTTGAAGTGCTTTCTGACATGTTGGCAACAGTATGTCTTCATCGAGCCATGAGGTTTCTTCGATCATTCGTCAAGTCGTACACTCCAGCATGGAATGCAAGCATAGTCTTGGCAGCATCTTCTTGATAGGCTTGATGAGTTTTTGATCGATGAGTCTTCACAGGACGCAAGATTGGGAAGTCATGACTTCAAAAATTCGATCATTCTCTGCTTATTTTTCGGGGACAAGGATTCTCAATGCACACTTCCTTATGGGTCTCAGGAGATCCTAGGTTTATAACTTTGAAACTTTTTGAGATGCCATCGGCTTTTGGTTCGAACTTTCGAGGAGACCCTCTAAGTTTGGGAGTCAGCTCATCATTTTCCTCATCATTGGCTCTATCCAGACCCTTGAGTTTGAAGTCCAACTCTAGATCGAAATCTTATGAGTTAACTTCATACTCAAGTGCTTTGACAGACAGACTTGACACTTTTATTGAAAAAGATTTTTTTTTTTTTACTTTCAAAGATTTTCTGGTTTTTTGGAATTTTGTGAATATCTGGATTTTTTTTTTGAACTTTTGGATTGTGAAAATTTGATTTTTTTTTTTTTTGAAATTTTGAAATATTTGGTGTTTTTGGGTTTTTGAATCTTCTGATTTTTTTTTTGAAATTTTTCGTAAAAAAACCAGAGCAAGACGGCGATGTGAACCAGGTGTCGCCTGATTCGGCTCAGGGAGCCGAGCACTGTCGACTTTTATTGTGCCGTCATGGGGACTACAAACCTGTTACTGCCCTGCACTCCTTCCCCTCAGGAGGCAGGGCCAAAAGGATCAGTAGGCCAAACCTCATTGTTGCACCCAAACGTCATGGCAGATCTGAAATTGGGCTCCGAGTCGGTGTCGGATGCGATTTCTCCTGGTTCATCCCCGATAAATTGCAGCTCTTCAGGTTCATCCGGTTGAGGTGGGACCAGGACGGTAGTCCAGTCGATCGGGGGAAATTTCTGCCCCTTACTTGAGTCTTCTTTGGGCAACTCTATCAGACTCAATCTGTTCGCTTGATCATCGAAGGTGGAATTTAGCCCATCATCAGGGTAGATAATCCCTGCATTGATGAACTGGATTGGTGTGTAAATGCAGGGATTGCCTTCTTCTTGACGACCTTGTCTTCTTTTGATACTTCTATGCTTTGGTTTCTGAATCAGAATAGGCTGATATCGTAGTCCTCTCCTATCCATATCTTCTTGAACCTCCATGGTTCGGGTCGAGTCTTGATATTCGAGCTGATAATAGAAGGTTTGACGCTCGGCAGGGAGGAAGACATAGTTCGATCCGATGGGACATGCGCGAGGGAAGTAATTTACATTGTGATGGTATGAGATCTCCCCATTAGAGTGTTGTACGTCCATGGCTGGGATGGTAGGCTCTCGGAGGTTGGATGCTTCTACCTTGGGAAATTGTCCGGGATCGGTAATGATGGTGATCGCCCTATCTCCAAAGATGTGCTTAACCCTTCGGTGAAGATTTGAAGAGATGGCACCGATTCTGTGAAACTAGGTCCGATCAGAAAGGAGATGGAATGAAGCTGAGATGTCCAAGACCTGGAGAGTGATGGTTGATGTTTTTTGATCGATTAAAACCTGGACATCAATCTCCCCTTTGACCTCCTCGATAGTGGCCACATAATTGAAGCTGGGCCCTAATTCTGCTAGGGCATGTGGCATGCTGTCCGAGGAAGGGTCTTCTTCTTGGAGGACGATGGCTGAAGTAGAAGCCGAATAGACAGGTGCGGTGGGCAAGTTGTGCCCCTGGTTGTTTGCTTGAGAAACGGGCAGGCTTTGCCCCTGGTAAGCTGGAGTGGGCAAACTGTGCCCCTGACTGACTATTGCTGAGACGGGCAGGTTGTGCCCCTGGTTTGCTGATGCTGCGTTAGGGAGATTGTCCCCTTGGTTGACTGAGATGGGCTGAATGTGCCCATGGTTAGAAATGGGTGCGAAGATTGAATCGACTGAAGGTGCCCCTTGCATGATGATGGGCTCTGGGATCGAAATAGTTGAGGATGCCCCTTGCAGGATGAGAGGTTCGAACTCTGAACTAGAGTTAATGGCACGAATAAACTGGAGAGGAGGCTTTTCTTGGCCGGTGAAAGCTGGATAGGCAGGAGGTGCCCCTTGCATTGCGGAGACTGGATCGACTAGAGATGCCCCTTGCAGGATGAGGGGTTCTGAAACCTGACTGGTTAGGGGTGCCCCTTGCCAACCTTGATTAGGGAACTGTGAGTTCCATCTTAACTGTTGCTGTTGCTGCGGTTGTCCATGCTGAGGGAGGAATAGTGCACCTTCGGTAGAGGCGACAAGATCATCATCTTCCATTGGATGGGAGATGAGGACACTTCCGTTATCATTCTCGTATTCAGCAGTAGGCTCTTCTTCCACTATCGGTTGAATTGGAGAAGCCTGATGAGGCCACCAAGGGGAGATCATCCCAGCCCTTATTCCGGCTTCGACTTGTTCCCCGGCGCGGATGAGTTGGTTGAAGTTCGCATATGGATGTGAGACAAGGTATCCAGAGATGCTTGGATTTGTCGAGTGGACGATCATGGAGATTTGCTCCTCGTCGTCGATGGGAGTCTTCATTCTAGCGGCCATGGCCCGCTACCGTCCAACGTAAGCTGACAATGTTTCATCGCTTCTTTGCCTGAGAGCTGCGAGGTCTGCTCTCCTGGGTGCCATGTTAAGATTGTATGCGAACCTGTTGACGAAAGCATGGGAGAGCTGTTCCCAAGTCCTGATGCGATGATAGTCCAATGATGTGTACCAATCCAGGGCATCGTCTTTCAGAGATTTTTGAAACAAGCGGATGAGTGCTCCATCATTGCCCGCCACAGCATTAAGCTCTCCACAGAAAGCTCGTAAGTGGTCTACAGGACACCCTGTCCCATCATATCTTTTAAATTTTGGTACCTGGAAGCCTTGAGGTACCATTGCATCGGGAAATGGACAAAGGTCCCTGAACTTAGTGGATGGAAGATCCACCCCTTGCTGCTTCTGCAACTTTCTCTTCATCTCTCGCATCTGCTCTCGGAGTTGCTCTATTTCGGAGGGACCAGATGAAGGAGATCTTGTCCCTTGCCAGGATTGAGATGGCCCCCTTTCATAATAATTGGTGTCATTGATGCTCCTAAAATTCCTGCTTGAAGAAGGTTGGGCCTGGTAATTACTCCCATTGTAGGGACTTTGTTGGACTGGAGCTGAGAAGAGAGACTGCGAAGAAATTCCAGTCACAGGAGAATATTGAAATTGGTTGGAATTCCCATTGGGGAGAGATTGTTGGAATTGACTGGGATTCTGGGTTGTGGGATGTGACTGAAAATGGCTCTTGTTTGCAGGAGGATGCTGGAAGAAATGCCCCGAGGTCGAGAGTTGTCCTGATTGAGGACCTTCATTAGGAGGGTATCGAAAGTCCTGCGCCACCCCTGATAGTTGTGGTTGAGATGAACTGGAGGTTGGAAGAGATGCTTGTTGTGGTTGTTGAACTGGACCAGCTTGATTGCTGGCTGCTGAAGCCTGGGCTTGTGTGAATCGGAGAAGCATTTCCTGCATGGCCTTCATGCTTTGTTATAGCTCTTGGATGCCAGGAATTGACATGGATTCACTCGAGTTTAACAGTGGAGAGGAAGCCTCAGGTATAGGGAATGGGAGAGCCATGTCGATTTTGTATTGGATGTGGCAGGGTGATTTAGTTTGGAGGAGTAATGGTGGGAAGTATGCACTACTTTTTTTTTGGGTTTTGGGATTTTCTATTTTTTGTTTTGGGTAGAATGCTATGCAGATGAGATTGTATGAGGACTAATGACTTTCCAGTATAGGAGGGATTCCGTTTTTCAAGTCGGATCACGACTAGTGGGACTAGTTTATCCCCAACAGAGTCGCCATTCTGTGGACCCTCGCCGATTTTCCGCGCTCCCACACGACGTTCTTCTCGTCCCTTCCCTTTTCGGGAAAAGAAGGAGAGGAGGATGCGTGAGTGCGAAATTGTCGTTTGTGCCACTGGCTTGCCTCGTTCTCGAGGGCTTTGTTTGGTTGTCGTGTTAAGCTGGATGTATTTTAAATGAGTTTATGTAAGACCAGAGTCGTCACTAGCCAGTTACTTCGAATCTACAGTTGGCTAGACCCCGTAGAAACGTTAGAGAAGGGGATCCGAAGATTCCTTCCTCTAAAATGACTCCTTTTGATCTGCGGCCAGAGATTCAAGGTAAGGGATCACGGTTACAGGGTGGGAAGAGGTTAAGCACCCCACACACTGCCCGTACCGAAGTACGGTCTCTACTTCACAGAATCGAACTAATACTTGAAAGTCTGTTTTAATCCTCGTATATTCTCATGGATGACATGATGCATGAATACGGGTCTGAACAGTAAGAGTTTCTGATGGGCAGGTTCCAACAACGGGCAAGCCCAGAGCGTACGCTCGAACTGACAGGTGCTTAATGTAAGACGTATGCAGTGTGCTTGAATGATCAAGGTGTTTTATGGTGAAGCATGAATGCAGGTCTGAACAGTAAGAGTTTCTGATGGGCAGGTTCCAACAACGGGCAAGCCCAGAGCATACGCTCGAACCGACAAGTGCTTAATTTAAGACATATACAGTGTGCTTGAAGAATCAAGGTACTTGCAGTAAAGCAGGGGGGTTGGAAGAAAAGTAAATGTTGCACTTATGCTAGATGCAAATGAGATGATGCTGGAAAAATAATAGCTGGGTGGACGGAGGTGTCGCAAGGATTGGCTTTGAGTGGCTGGATCAAGACTTGGATGGCTTGGGAGACTTGGACCAGCGGTCAGGCTGGGTTGGACCAGGGCTAGGTTCTCCTCACTCGGGCTCTCCTTGGTGGAAAAATGGGCTAAGGGGTGGATGAGGACTCGGACTGGCTGGACTTGAAGGGATTGAATGCTCAAATGAGAAGGGGAGGGGGGTATTTATAGCAGCGAGGAGTGGCATTCCGCGTAATTTATTCCAGGCGGCCTGCTATGGGCCCCCCGTACGGCCGCTCCTCGGTTTCCAGCGATGTACGGTTGTTACCTCGGGGCTGCTGTTTGACTCACTGGGTCGACTCAGTGAGTTGACTCAGCGGGTCGACTCGGTGATTTGACTCGACGGGTTGACTCGGTGTTTTGACTCGACGGGTTGACTCGACGGGTTGACTCAGCGGGTTAACTCAGCGAGTTGACTCAGTGGGTTGATTCAGTGAGTTTGACTTTTTTGGGATTTTTTTACTGGCCTTTTTTCTGGTGGGTTTTTCAGGCTGATGTTTAAGACTGGGTTGACTGGGTTTAAGCTTGATCTGGGCTATGGAATGGTGCTTACAAAGGTGAGTTTGGCTGAGTTTGGACTTGGGGTTTGGGGGTATGGTCCTCCATTTATCCAGCTATATCTGCCAACAGTGTAGCCGAAGGTGGGGTGTCTACAATCCCGCGTCTCTTGATGGACATTTTGTTAACGCATCAAGTGTATCATTTAATGAAACATCATATTTAATGAAATGTCATGATTTAGAACGGTATTCTATAAAGTGAAATAGCAAACACAATGGCAAATATAGTCACTTATTCTTATTTCTAAACTTGCTGCATTTTCTACTTTAACATGTTAAACTTATTTACGATTAGATAGATTAGCCGTTCGTATACTAGTATGTGTGCAAATACAATGAGCATTCAATCTATCATGATTATCTAGCTTGTCTATTCTCTTATTCCCGATCTAGAGCATTGTAGTTTAATCTATGCTCGTAACTCGAGGTTCTATATAGTTCAATTTATACTCATAACTTGGAGTTCTATATATTTCAGTTTATATTTCTTTTGTTTGTTTATATTTCCTTTTGTTCTGTTTATACCCGAGGGATGAAGTAGACCGCACCTGTGTTGGTCCAAGGTAGAAACTTGATCGGATCTTCTGTCCGAATCTGAGAACGTTTTGATGATATTTCAGGGTTTTCTGAAAATCTCTCTGGTTTCTTCTCTAAAAATCAAATCCTTACAAATGAAGTAGATTGGGCTATTTATAGGCAAAATTTTGGGATAAGGGGTCCAGCGCATGTCTATTCAGGTCCACCGCATGATTAATCGAGTCCAGCACATGTTAATTGGGTCCAACACATGTTAATTCGGTAAAAAGGGTCCTGCGCAGGACTTTTCTTAGATCTATTTGATGCACACACTAGGGTTCAACGCATGGTCATGCGCCAGACTTTGAGTCTATCGAATTTAATGACGCTAGGTGAAGTGGGCCTTCTGATAATCGATTTTGGACCTTTCGCAGTGGTCCGTGCATAGTTATGTGCGGAGATTTTCCTTCGAGCGCATGGTCATGCGCCAGGGTTTTGCTCAAACTCAGCCTTTAGTCAGAAAATGCCCTCGCATGGTCATGAGCACTTTACGGTGGGCCCCTTTCCTATTTGGCCCATTTCTAGGTGTTTTTTGCTGACGTGGCTACATGCGTTGGATTCATGGGACCCTGCATATGTCCACGTGTCAGCTACTTCTCATTTTTGGGATACTTCATTTTTTATGTACTGGGTTGGTAGGTCCGGGTCCTGCATGCGCTGGGTCTATTTTTGCCTCGGTTTTTGTGCCTTCATTTGTCCTTCCTGCACATGTACATGTGTATACCTCTTGTACCCTAACACAAACTGATTTTCCTTATACGATGGATTTGAACATTATCACGGCTGATCTAAACAAGTTAAAAGAACTGAGGAAAACAACTACTGAGATTACAATTTTTGAAATGGTATCTAAGAGTCATCTACTCATGGAATAGCCTATCATTGCCGAAGGAGTGACACCAGTAGAAACACTCGCGAGGAAAGAAGTCGAGCCAAAGCCCCATGAGGAAAAGCTACCAAAATATGTTCCACCGAAATATATGTTATGTGATCGATGCTATCAAGAGGTCTACATAGCTGACTAATACACCATTAATAATGAACCCCATAGTGAATTATTGTGGGCACATAGGTCATATGAAAAATCATCAAGGCCATTATAGTTGAATGTGGAAGCTACATGGCTGCACAGGCCGACAGAAAGGCAGTCACAGCCACAATTGTCGAACAAAGAGGGTTACCAACTGCATCAACATCCATACAAACCATCTAACATGCCGTCTACACAATAATATGACAATCACAACCATCGATGGTTGGTAACGAATGATCGTTCAAACAATTATGTTTGAACAGTTAGACTAACAGATGCAAGGCAAGATTGATGGATGGAAGTTGTTCATCTGAAGTTCCCTTAGCTAGTCGATGAGATGACATGAAATCAAAGGCGACATTGGCAGAGGTAACAATCTGCTCTCGAAGCTTAAAGGCACGGACTGGAAGGTATTTGAAGAAATCTCGGCGGATAATGAATCGACAGAGGCCAAGAATGCCAGAACAATAGCCTGAAGAAAAACACCAGTCGAGGAAAATCCTACCATGGTGGACATTTTCCTCAATTATCTAACACGAGACTTGGCTGAGGGCTTCTTTGGATGAAAATCTTATAAGCAACACTCATATGATCGAGAGACTTATGGCCGCTAACATGTTGGAGAGCGGCATTGAAATCCAGGATGAGAAAGATCCCATCGGGACTAGAGCCCCGTTACAAAAGAGAAATGAATGGGAAAGACCGAAAGCCCTATTACGGCTGATGAAAATGATGGAAAGGCTAATGTGAGGTCTGACAACCTGGCACCATTATAGTTTTCACTCTACAAATAACCTTCTTGGCAAAGCCTGATCAACTGAATCAAATGGTAGGAGACATGGAAGAGGAAGGAGAAAGAATGGTCGAATGGAGCTCTGTCGTGATCGGACCATTTGAAGCAAGGGCTAGTTTGTCCATTACAGTTGAATAGGGAGAAGAGTCTGAAAAAGTAACCTTCAAGAAACCTTCAAATAGAATGACTCAACACTTCAAGCCTCTATAAATCTCAAGATTCTCAACACAAATGAACGGTTGCCGGTCATCAGAGTATTGGTTGATAACGGGGCTGTCGTTGATATCATGCAAATGGAAATGGTAAGAAAGCTTGAAAAGTGCAAAGAAGACTTCATTCCGATCAAAGTAACAGTTGCTAGTTTTTTATGTGGTATTACCGCTACCCAAGGGGTTCTTACCTGTCGGTTTTGACAACTTTCTTCGTTATCAATTCATTGCCCAGTTATAACACTCTGCTAGGATGTGACTAGATCCATTCTAATTGGTGTATTCTGTCTTCATTGCACCAGTTCCTGCTTCTTTGGAATGGGAATAAAGTAGAAGTTGTTTTAGCTGACAATCGACCATTGCTAATGTATTGAGGCACATTTCTATGCCAATAAAGTAGGGCCTCTACCCTTTACAGGCCAAGACAAACATGGCTGCCTGATGGGTATTACCGCTTCAACAGACCCAATAATTCGAACAAAAACGTATTACGAGTTTGGTCCAACATCGACCAAACTTGCTGAACGCCATTACCCTATATTGTTCAGTGAGAGGTTATATTGTTAAAGAGTTTCCACGAGTGGTGACAAAATAAATGATAAAAAGATGGCCAAAGTAATGACCATTCTAAGAAAGATACATGAGTATCTCTTGAAGGAAAAACTACACCACGATTGTCTTGCTAACATGTCCGAAAGTGTCATAGAACCAGACGAAATTGCCAAAGACAACATCGCATTCCATGAACTTGAAGCAAAACCCACCAAGCTGGACAACACCGAGCCCGAAATTCAGGATCCATTGATCGAAGTCAAATCTCAAAATTAAAGAAGATTCATGGCTGATGTGCATAAGTGGCTCATTATATCCACGGCCCTGGTCGGAAATGATTGCGATAGTGAAGGAATTCTCTTATGTTTTTTTGCCTGGGATTGCCATGAGACGTCGGGACTTGAAAGAAAGCTTATTGAGCATCAACTTCCCATTAAGGAGGAGGTTCGGCCGTTCAAACATCTTTTGCGACGGATGACTCTGAAAGTCACCTTGGAGAGAGAGAGAGAGAGAGAGAGAGAGAGAGAGAGAGAGAGAGAGAGAGAGAGAGAGAGAGAATGACCGTGAAAGACGGCTTCATACGACCGATCAGGTATACATTGAATGGATCTTAAATATCATTCCAGGCATAAAAAAGAACGACAAGTCAAGATTTTGCATTGATTTCAGAAACCCGAATCAAGCAACTCTGAAAGATGAGTAGCCTATGTGTGCCAATGGTTGATCAACTGGCAAATAGGGCAGTCGGGTCTCACAAGGCTAGGGTTTGCTCTGATTGTCTAGCGTACAAGATTCAATCAAGTCTTGGGTTCATAGCTAGGCCTAGGGCCTTGCTCAGGGACTTTAAGCCTTTGGGTTCAGTCACATGCACTCACACGTGCAGACACACGCGGTTATATGCTCATTTGAGAAATTTATAGGGTAAAACCTGAGGACATTCGATACCCGAGTATCAAAGAGCCATGGTGTTATTCATCAGGACCTTGCCGTCTTTTTTGGGAACTGGGACGATGTTGGCAAGCCATTTCGGATAGTTGGACACTATCAAGAAGCCCGTGTTGTATTGCTTGATCACTTTTTTATATATTTTTAGGATCTACTCTGGCTGCATTCTTTGTAGCTTTTGTGTAATGGGCTTGATTTATGGGTTGGTGGTGCATAACCAGATCTTCGTTGAGCTCGAGCATATTTTTGTAGGAGAAAGCAAAGTTTGACAACCATGGTTTCAAGAATTTGATCATTCTTTGTCTATCATGAGGGTACAGATTCTCCCCAATGTGTCCTTCCCAAGGAGTCTTTGGCGTATATAGATTGATCATCTCAAAGTCATTAGGTACAATGTTGGCTTTGGAATCGAACTTCTTGAGGAGATCCTCAAGCTCAGAAGTCAAATCATCATTTCCCTCATCCTTGACTGTTTCCAAACCCATATTAAGTTTAAAGTGGAGTTCTATGGTGAAGTTGTAGATGTCAACCTCAAAATTATCTTACTCTTAGAACAAGTCTGGCTCTGTGATATATGCAATTTTTGATACATTTTTTTGGTTTTTTAGAGTGGCGAATGTTTTTGAATTTTTTGGGTTTTCTGTTGTTATTAGTGGGTTTTATTATTTTTGGGTTTTTGACACTCTTGGTTCCTGAGTAGGATGACATTTCGAACTAGAGACTGCTTTGATTCAGCTCGAAAGAGCGTTGTCTATTTACATAAACGTTTTTTTTTTAAGGCTAGCATTGTTAGATGTTTGGTCGGCCGATGCAACTGTGAACCAATTTGGGCCCTGTACTCCCTCCTCTCGAGAGACAAGGCCTAAGAAAGCAGCGGGTGGATCTACTCCATCGAGCCCAATCATCATAATGAAACAAGGATTGGGGTTTAAATCAATATCAAACAGAGCTAGTTCTCCATTTTAGAAGTCGTGGCATTCCTCAACATGTTGTGTTTGCAATGGGACCCTGACGGAGGTCCTATAGAAGTGGGGCGTCTCTTGCCCCTTCCCCCTTGCTT
This sequence comes from Liriodendron chinense, assembly GCA_003013855.2. Lineage (NCBI taxonomy): Eukaryota > Viridiplantae > Streptophyta > Magnoliopsida > Magnoliales > Magnoliaceae > Liriodendron > Liriodendron chinense. The sequence goes on from ML058584.1 coordinate 306,262, forward strand.
GCAAGGTAAAACTGAGAGAGTATGACTATGATTGTGACTTATTTGGGTAGAGTTCAACTTCTCGTCTGAATGGATGATCCTAGAACTGTTGAACTCGATTTGTATAAAGGGGAGATAGTGACCTATTTCGGGCTATTCCCTTTTTCTTTTTCTCTAACATCCCTGTTTCGGTTTATAGGAGAGATTCATATCCTAGTTTTACCCTTCCTATCTTTTCTTATACCTCGACTACTTTGGCAATTTCTTGGTGTTCGCATCTATATTCATAATTCTGTGCTCGACGGGAATGAAAACATGGGTAGATTCGAGAGGGTGAGCCGCAGACACATGGTTTACTACCTCAAATTGGAAACTTTAATACGGGCTATCTCTCTCTGGCCCCAAGCGTCAATGATGGGGACAATGGGCTCTCCTGACTCTATGGGCAAAAGTTGTTCAGGGTCTGCTAGAATGGAGAGTACCTTGTCCCCAAGGACGTATTTGATTCTCTAATGAAGGGTTGATAGGATGGCACCGATCTTGTGTATCCAGGGTCGATCGAGGAGGAGGTTGAATGGTGAAGGGATGTCCAAGACTTAGAAGGATATGTTGGATGTACCCAGGCCAATCTGAAGTTAGAGGTCATGGGCTTGCCTTCGAGAGTTGTCAAATGCTTTAACATTCATATTTTTGGGTTTGAAGGTGGATGGTTTCAGTCCCAAATACGTGGTAGTCCAAAGTGGGCAAACTTCAGACTCGAGCCGTTATCGATTAAGACGAGTGGGATACTACAATCCTTGTGGTGAATGGTTATATTTAGTTGCCACACATAGTCGCGACCTTTTAGTGGAAATTCTCATCTGAAAAGGCAATGGCTCAAGGAATGAGCAATTGCCCTATCACATGTGCAACCATTTTGGGTGGAGCTTTCCGAGAGATTTGAGCATTATTTAATGTTCTGACAAACATTTCTCAATGAGTTTAGGGTGTGCAAAGGCATACATATATTTGGGCGGGCATGGTTTTGAGTTGAGTTGCTACATCATAGGCAGCCTTAGCTTTGGAAGCCATACCTGTGAATGGTCCTCTTAGTATATCTCTTCGGATGCATCGTCCATTCGGGTTCATGTTTCCTACCTCTAAGCATTTCGGATAATGACATGTGACTACCTTGTTACGGAAGACCGGTGTCATCCTTCCCAAAAGGGTCAAAGGAGGTCGTGACAGTGAAGGAAAAAAGCTAAGAGGAGGCAGGTGCTTGATGATCTAGTTGTGATGTCAGATTTGCCCTTAGGAGGACGAGGGGTTGTGATGGCAGATGGTGTTAGACCAGACTTGTTTGAGTTGATCACCTGGCTAACTCTTGTGGCATGTAGAATTGGGAGAAACATTATGCTAGGGAGTTTTTGAGGAGGGGTGCATCTGGTGCTCTTCCCATGAGCACCACTGGTTGTTGAGCCCAAGATAGGCTCTCTGGTTAAAAATTGGATTGGCTCTCAGGGCTTGACCATTAGGACCAGAGGTGGGTCCTATGATTGATGGATTGATGTTGAATGATAGGGCAAGCTTGGAAATCTTCCCTTAGACAGGCAATGCCCCTTGCAAGGTAAGAGGTGGGAACTCCTGGTTGTAACTTGGAACTAAGTTGGCTTGGAAGACATAGGGAGAGTAATCCCTTTTAATAGCGTTGATGGTTGGGGTTCCTAAAGTGTTGGGACCTGTCGAATGCTTTGGAAAGGGATTTTAGAATATGTTGGTATTGCTAGCAGCAGCGAGGTTGGGGGTTGCGACCGTGATTTTCTTTCGATTGATCAAATTTTGGACCGCATGTTTTAGTAAAAAAATAGCATTCTGTAGTGTGCCCCCTTCCCTGGTGAAATGCACAATATTCATTCTCATTGTAGTTTATAGGCAATGGGTTTGGTAGAGGCCTAAGTTGCATGGGTGTCGAAAGTTGTTTCTGAATCAAAGTGGCCAAGATGTTGGTATAGGATTGGGCTAGAGAAGTGAACTGTCTGGTGGCCTAAACCATACCCATTTGCCTATTTTGGTTAGAATATCAAGAGTTCCACCTAGGTTGTTGTAGTGGTCATTGTTGTCGTTGTTCTAGTGGAGGGGCGGTTGGCCTTCCTTATGTTGAAGCAATGAGATGGTTAGTTTTTGTTGGACGCGGAGCAAAAGTGAACCTATTTCTAGGGGCATATCTGCTCGTTCTTTTTTCGGTCTTAGCTTTCTGCATAGGGGAAGATTGGTGGAGCCATGGTGCAATTGTGACGGTTCTAATCCCTACTTCTACTTGTTTCCCTGCATGGATTAGCTAAGAGAAGTTAACATATGGGTACGAGATTAGATACCATGATATGTTTGGATTGGCCGAATGGAAGATCATGGAAATATGTTCTTCCTCGTCAATTAGTGTTTTCATTTTTGTGGCCACAACTCTCCAACTTCCAACATATACCAATAGAGTCTCATTGCTTTTTTGCTTAAAGGTAGCAAAATCTACCCTTTGGGGTGCCGCATTTAGATTGTACACAAAGTGACCTATGAATGCTTGGGAGAATCTTCCCAAGTACGGATTTTGTGGTGATCAAGCAATGTGTGCCAACTAGGCGCATCACCCCTCAAGGATTTTTGAAACAATCGAATTAAGATTCCATCATCACCTACCACAGTATTGAGTTCATGTAGAATGCTTTTAGGTGGGTAGTGGGACATCACATACCTTCATATTGTTGAAATTTTGAAACTTCAAAATTGGTAGGTAACTTGGCATCAAGGAAGGAACAAAGGTCCCTAAATCGGTTGGATGGGAGTTCCACCCCATGCTATTTCTGGAGGTCATTTCTCATAGCCCTAAGCTTGTCCTTGAAATGCCTTTCGAGTTGATCGATTTCAATGGTTGTTGAATGGGGGGCCATGCCCCTTGAGGAGCTCAGGCAACTTCCTCCTCGTAGTGATCGATCTCTTAAGTGTTTTGGTTGTCCCTTACGGGAGGATTTTGCTAACGGGGAATGGACAGATGAGGGGATTGTAATGGATTTCCCATTGCAAAGTGAGCTTACCTATTTGGATATGGGGGTGCTAAGAGCAAAGGCTGAGCTGGATTGGAATGTGCATGTGATTGTTCAAATTGAAATTGAGCAGCACTCCCATTAGGGGGAGGTGGGTGGAGCTGATTGGATTGAGACTGACCAGAGTGTGCTTGATGAAGTATTGGTTGGCTCCCATTAGTGGGAGGATGTGTGTGAATTTGAGTTGATGAAGGGTATTGAAAATGGACTCGATTTCCCTCAGAGGGAATAGGCCGAAACTGGTTGATGGTACTGTTATGGGTAAATTCAGGTACGGCCATGGACCGAGTATCTGGGATGTATTTATTCGTTATCCAAGACATAGGCCTCGGCACATCCTTCACCTCAGTCATAGGCCCCGACCCATCCTCCTCGGCCTCATCTGCTTCGGGTCATCCATAGGCCTCGGCTCGGCTCAGCAAGAGGCCTCGGCCCATCCCCCTTGGCCTCATCCACTTCAGGTCATCCATAGGCCTCAGCTCGGCAAGAGGCCTCGGCCCATCCTCATCGGCCTTATCCGCTTCGAGTCATCCATAGGCCTCGGGCCATCCTCCTTGGCCTCATCCACCTCGGGTCATCCATAGGCCTCTGCCCATCCTCCTTGGCCTCATCCGCCTCGGTTTATCCCTTGGATAAGATAAGGATAAGATAAGGTTTATTCCGAATAATCCATTGATCCAAATAAGATGAGGATTATCCCAACAAATCCGGGATCCACCTAAATCTCTCCGATAATTATCTATAAAAAAAAAAAAAACCCCCACACTCTCTCCTGGTATGTAATTCACTAGCACATAAACCTTAAAAGAGTCTATCTCTCCATCAGTATCCGTACTAACTTAAGCATTGGAGGGCCCACCGCCGGCACGACCAGCACCCCCCTGATCTCTCCTGGTGATTACAGGTCCCTCAATCCACACCGTCCATCTTTGAGTGAAGATCAGACAACGAAGAATCAAAGTTGGTCCCTGATCAACATTTGTTACCAATTTTTAGCGTTAACAGATTGACGCCCACCGTGGGGCCAACTTAATCATTCTCTGTTTCTTCGTCGATCAATTATTTTTCACCTCATCCATGGTGAGATACAAGCATCCCAACTGTCCAACCAGTGGACGTCCCACCTTCTCCAAGCTCTGCAGACCGGCCGTCCACTCCATCAAAGCGCGAGTGGCCCCCATTGCTGCATCTCAGCTAGCCCCACAACATTTTTCCCATCTCCACCATTATTTCATCAACTGTCTAGCCATCACGTGTGCAACATCAATGGATTGACACGGTCCAGCTTCAACCCCTCCTCTCCGGCTTCATCATTCCAAGCTTCACACGTTCAGGAGCTTCACCACCTCTAACTCCAAATGGACAGATCTCCTCTCCAACAGTTGGATGATATCCAACATTAGCATGTGGACCCCATAATCACGTCCAACTGCTCCTTTCTCAATATCAACGTGAACCCACCATCAACGTTCAAACAAACCAGCTAAGCTGCTGTCCATCTTTCACCTTCCATTCATTCCAGCTGAGACATTCAGGACAGCCATGGGTTGGGTGACCTTTAGCTCCAGCGTAATGGTCCAGCTAATGCAGCCGTCCAACTGGTCAACCCTTTAAACCATTCGTCGTCCAGCAATTCAACCCATTCATCATGTGGGCCCCACAGAGATCTCAGCTCCAATCCATCCAATGGGAGCTAGTCACCAACATCCAGGCTCATGGTGGACATCATTAGCATACATGTACATCATCACCACTGTCCATCTTCAGCACCAAAAGTGGTGCGTCACCAGATCGTCCACCACATCAATGGTCAGGATCATCACATGGTCGGTAATCTTAGCAGCGCAGGACCAGGGGGTTTCATCTCCACCAACCAGCACTGTGGACCCAGCATCCCTCCCTATCCGTTCAATGTCCAACTTCCAATTGAAGCCACATCACCACCCAACCTCTGATCCAACGACTAGATGTATCTCCATCACATTCAGCTCATGCAACGAACATTACAACCGCCCATCAAGGCGGGCCTTGTTGGGATAAGAGGGCTAGCAGCGGAAGCAAAGCAAAACATAAACAGCAAATTGAATCAAACAAGCAACACAATGCAATCACAATGCATGCAACCACCCACACATAGACAATCTGAATTTAACGTGGAAAAACCCCTCACGGGTAAAAAAAACCACGGCACAAAGCAACACCAATCCACTATAATATCAGAAGTTACAAGAAATGAAACCCAAGCCCACAAGAAAAATCCCAAGCTTACCCAAGAAGAAAACCCTCTTCTTCAAGCTCTTTCTCTCACCTAGAAGCTCCCTCAATCCCTTTTGCAACCTTAAAACCCTCTAATCTCGTATTACCCCTTAAATAGGAATAAAAAACAGAATTAGAAACCTTCTTGCACGAAACCATGCAAGAAACAGAGTTATAGTAAGACACTGCCGACCGGCCAACCGAATGGCCTAAAAAGAGTCCAGCAGTAATGTTGCCTTGTTCCAATGTGACCGACCAGCCGATGGTCCCTATGCAAGTGATTTGAGGCATCCGTTTTCCAACAAACTCCACCATGACTCAAATCACCATGCAGTACCTTGCAACGCACAACCTTCACCTCTACTTCGTCATCATTATAGTCTTGTCGCTTCTCATGCCCCCATCGACTTTATCCTTACATTTTCACACGGCTTATTGCTCTTCCCATGTGGCCATTTTTCTCTTGCCACATTCGAACAACCGTGGATCCCGCTGCCAATCCCGTAGCTCCACCATGAATTGCACTCCTGATCACCTTGTAAAGATTATCATACCTCTATGCCTTGGTCATCACGAGTGCTCCCTTCACCACTTTACAATATCGATCACAGCCGATGAACCTGCACCCTTTCGCCTCGAGTACACCAAGAGATATCACATTCCTCTTCATCTCAGGGACATGCTTCACACTTTCAAGGATTCGTTCAACTCCATCGAACAACCTAATGCGCACCAAACCAATCCCCACCACATTGCGAGCATAACTATCTCCCACAAACACCGATCCACCATCATTCTCCTTGTATGACATGAATGAACTCCGGTCAGGACATACATGACATGATGCACCTGAATTCAAGAGCCACTCTCCACCAAGAGACTCTATGCTGAATACAGGCAATACATCACAACCGTCACCACTGTCCTCTACGGTATTGGTTCCTTCCCTAGAAGAATCTCTAGATTTCGCCTGCCTCTTCCCGAGATTCAAACAATCCCTCTTCACATGCCCTTCTTCCCCACAATTCTAGCATCTCACCTTGTGCCTCTACTTGCCCTTTAATTTGGATCCTGATGAAGGAGATCCTCCACACCGTTTAGAATTCCTCCCCTCATAACTAGTGCCTCATTAGTAGAGGAACTCACGCCGTCGCTTTTCCTTGTCATCGCCTTTATCCTGAAGGGTTGAGATAACAATTTTTACGCCAATAGTCTCCCTACTTGTGCACAAAGAGAGTCCTTGAGCAACTCATATGATTCTGTAAGAGAATTCAACAAGATAAACGCTTGATCCTTGTCTTTCATCAGTTCATCTACATCCATCAACTTGCAAATACACATATTGAAATTGCTGATGTGGCTCTCGACATCGGCCCCCTCCGCCATCCTCAAATTGTATAACCGAAGCTTCAAGTATATGCGATTTTTCAGAGATTTCTTCGCGTAGATATTCTCCAACTTTGCCCATGTTTTAGCCACAGTCTTCTCTTTCATGATGTTATACAAGACCTCATCTGCCAGGCATAATTGGATTGAGACATTGGCCTTTTCATCGATCTTCTTCCACTCTTCTTTTTTCATAGCTTTTGGTCACTCTCCAAGGAGCGCATCTTGCAATTCTTGCTGAACTAGAAGGCCTTTCATCTTTAACTTCCAAAGTTTAAAATTATTTTTTCCAAAATACTTTTCAATGTCGAACCTCATGCCCGATGCCATGCTCTTGTCTCATATTTGAATTTCTGCTATGTTATAGGCAAATATAGTCTGACAAGAAGTTAAGGATCGCGGCAATATGAATGCGAGGAGTCCAGGTCGTGCTCGCGGTAAGGGGTCGCATATCTCGGATGCGAGCAGCTCGGCTCGTGCTCTTTAGAAGAGGTCGCATCTCCCGGATGCGAGCAGCTCGGCTCGTGCTCTTTAGAAGAGGTCGCATCTCCCGGATGCGAGCAGCTCGGCTCGTGCTCTTTAGAAGAAGTCGCATCTCCCGGATGCGAGCAGCTCTGCTCGGGCTCGTCAGAAAGGGTCGCAGCTCACGAATGCGAGCATCCCTGACACAAGCAGCTCCTGACATCAGAATAGTCCTGAGTCTTCGTTTTTGGTTTGGATGGTCTTCATACTTCCAGCACCCGGTTCCCGTCGAGCGGCTTGTTCAATCCCTCTGCGGCACCAAGCAAAGTTACATCCAGCGTGGCGGTCTTCACCCTTTCGGCGTCTCCTTCCTTTTCGGTAGCTATGACTCCAACTACGAGCAATCAGCACTATTACTACGCCTACTGGCAGCCCGTATAGGTCGGTTTTTGGGCTTATCTTCTCTAAATAGTTCCGGAGCTCAAGGGATTGCCATCAAGGGACGTGATTGCTGAAATAAGTCATTGGGTTGGATCTCATCTCTAAAGATAGGATCTTATCCCACGAAATCAGCAAGATCTCAGTATCGTATGCGACATCAGCGGGATTTCGATATCTTACGTAACAAATTGGGTTCCTTCAGATCTATATAAAGGGGTGACTCCATTAAGAGAAAGGTACACACACAACATTCAAGCTCTGTCCCGTTTTACTTGGTTTCTCTTCTCTTTGCTTTGGCCTGACTTAAGCATCGGAGGGCTAACGGCTGGACCCCAGCCACCCTTAGTTGCTATCTGTCTTCTTTCAGGTCTGGTGGTAGAAATCCCTGCTGGAGTGAAGGAGGAAAAACGGAGGATCTCATTACGAAATCTGACATTAACAGTTTGGCGCCGTCTGTGGGAACGACTTGATCGTCAAAATCAATCGTTCTAACCACCGATCAAAATCCTTCGGCGATGCCTCCTAAAAAGGCCGTTCACCCTTCAACTTCAAGGCAGGCACCACCTCCGCCTGATGAGACGGAATCCGTACCTGCCCTCCCACCTGCTCCGACGAATATCCCTCAAGGAGCCCCGAATATGCCATCAACAAACCCATTATTGGAGGCCTCTGGAAATCAAGATGATGTCCTACGTTTCCTCGGAAACACTCTCCTAACTCTAAACGCCGGAGTTCAGGCGCTGTCAAATCGGCTTGATCAGCATTTCCCTGAACCGCAAAGACAACCCTCCGAAGGACTACCACCGCAACCCATACCGGTGGTTTCCAGACATTCTATGGACGAACCACAGGTCCCACCACTTGGCAGCCATCCCCCTGTGCCGTCTCCACATTCTATACATTCCAGTTCGTCTCGACAACCTCAACCGCAAGGCTCCACCGCCGAAACATCTAGCTATACCCTACCATGGGAAGGAGATCTCAAAAGAATCCATGATCGTTTTGATGTCATGGAACAGCGATACCAGGTAAATCGGCCATCTGCCGTCATGGCGGCGATACATCAATCTGAATCTCCCTTCACCAGCGAGGTCATGGAAGCCCCGTTACCCAGAAAGTATCGAGCGCCTGTTATCGCTCCGTACACAGGCATTGGCGACCCTCTTGAACATCTGGAAACATACAGGTCCCTCATGGAGTTGGAGGGACATGGTTCAGAAATCATGTGTAGGGCTTTTCCCTTAACATTGAAGGAAGCAGCTCGTACGTGGTTCCGGGGGTTAAAACCCCGTTCCATCAGTTCCTTTTCCTAATTATCGGAGATATTCCTTTCTCAATTCATGGGAAGTATTCGCATTAAGAAGCCAGCCTCCCATCTGATGAATCTGAAACAGCAGCATGGGGAGACCATAAAGGAGTTCACAGTACGGTTCACTGCCGAAGCCGTTCAAACTGAGGGTTACACTGAAGAAAAGGGTCTTACAGCCCTCATTGCCGGAATAACGAGCGAGAAATTCAGGTTTGCCTTAGATAAAAGCCCGCCGAAAACTATGGCAGAATTCAAAGCCAAAGCTCAGAAATATATCAATGCAGAAGAAGTCGCGTTGACACGCCATGGAGTACAAAGTAAGAAACGCAAGCCAGAAGGAACTTCTTCTACAGATAAGAAATACCGTCGTGATCAGCGCGATCGTTCTCCCAGGAAGCCTTACTCTGGTAAATATCATAACTACACTCCTCTTAATCGGTCTCCTGAAAAGGTTCTAATGGAGATTAAACACAAACCATATGTGAAGTGGCCTGCAAAGATTAAATCCGATCCCGAGAAGAGGGACAAGAGCAAGTTCTGTTACTTCCACAAAGATCACGGGCATAGGACCCATGACTGCATCTCTCTACGAGACCATATCGAAGCCCTTATTCGAAAAGGCCATCTCCAGGATTATGTTGCTCATAAAAATCGATCACCAGAAAGGGCGAAGACCTCATCTCGCCAAAAGGAACCGCCTCATCATCAAACCGACCAAGAGGACGCTGAGCCCACGGGAGAAATTCGCACTATCGTCAGGGGACCAGCTTGCGGGGGTGACTCTCAAGCTTCAAGAAAAGCATACGCTCGAAAGGCGTCCAAAGAACCTCAGCAGATCTATTGGCTGGAACAGACGTCCAGCTCATCAAAAGCGAGCCATCCTCCAATTTCTTTCACTCTCGAAGATGCAGCGGGAATTCACTTCCCTCATGAAGATTCCATCGTAGTCACATTGAAGGTATCAAATTATTTGACTCATCGAATTATGGTGGATACAGGTAGCTCAGACGATATTCTGTACTTGGAAGCTTTCAACAAGATGGCACTAGCCAGAAGCCTCCTCAAGCCAGTATCGACCCCCCTCGTCGGCTTTGGAGGAGAGGTAGTAACACCTGAAGAAAGCATTGATCTCCCAGTTACTTTTGGAGAGAGTCCAGCGAAGACCACCGTCTTCGTAAACTTCCTCGTCGTGGATCGAAAATCAGCATATAACGCCATTTTGGGGCGGCCGTCTCTAACTAAGGTTGGAGCGGCCTTGCACCCTTCATATCTATGTGTTAAATTTCCTACCCCAAATGGCATCGGGGTCGTGCGAGGAAGTCAGCAGGAGGCACGGTCCTGTTACCAGATAGCCCTCCAAGATCGAAAGAAGGCTCAAGCGACGCCCGTCATGGAAATAGCTCAAGGATCACCCGACGTTCCCTCCACCACCTCGTTGGATCCGAGAGAAAATGCTCTGAAGTCGGGAACTCCGGGGGAGGAAACAGTGGCGATCCACCTGACCGAAGACGACCCGTCTAAGATCGTGTACATCGGGTCCTCCTTAACCAGTGTCCACCGTGAAGATTTGATCCGTTTCCTCACTGAATACAAGGATGTGTTTGCTTGGTCTCATAAAGATATGCCAGGCATCGATCCCAATGTCATCGCACATCGTCTCAACATTGATCCGAAGCATAAACTCGTACATCAGCGTCGACGTGCCTTTACTGCAGAAAGACAAAGGCAATCAAAACTGAAGTTGAGAAGCTGCTCGCGGCTAATTTCATAAAAGAAGTTGACTACCCAGAGTGGGTCGCAAACGTAGTTCTCGTCCGGAAAGCTAATGGCAAATGGAGGATGTGCGTCGACTATTCAGACTTGAACAAAGCATGTCCCAAAGATAGCTTTCCGACACCGCGGATCGACCAGTTGGTCGACTCAACAGCTGGACATGCTCTCCTCAGCTTTATGGATGCTTATTCTGGTTACAACCAAATTATGATGCATCCACCTGATAGCCAGCATACTGCCTTCATCACAGATCGAGGACTATATTGCTACCAGGTAATACCGTTCGATCTTAAAAATGCAGGGGCCACTTATCAACGTCTTGTCAACAAAATATTCGCTGCTCAAATCGGTAGGAATGTGGAAGTATATGTTGACGATATGCTCGTGAAAAGCATCGTTGAAGATGACCACATTTCTGATCTTCGAGAAGCCTTTGATCTGATGAGGAAGTATCAAATGAAATTGAACCCAGAAAAATGCACGTTTGGAGTGTCTGCAGGGAAATTTCTTGGGCTCATGGTTGGCCAGCGTGGAATTGAGGCGAATCCCGAAAAGATTAAAGCATTGATAGAGATGAAATCCCCCGTTACTCTGAAGGACGTCCAGCGTCTGGCTGGTCGCATCGCATCATTGAACAGGTTCATCTCGCGAGCATCTGACAAGTGCTTGCCCTTCTTCAAACTCCTTCGTGCAATGGCCAAGTCTGATTGGAAGTGGACACCTCAGTGTGAAGAAGCTTTTCAACAACTGAAGCAATACATGAGCGCTCCCCCCATTTTATCTAAGCCTGTAGCACATGAGCAACTCATTCTTTATTTATCTATGTCTTCCACGGCCGTTAGCGCCGCTTTAATAAGAGAAGATTCCGGGGTGCAAAGGCCCGTTTATTATATCAGTCGAGCAATGGTTGATGCAGAAACTAGGTATTCTGATATGGAGAAACTGGCCCTAGCCTTAGTCACGGCAGCTCGAAAACTGCGACCATACTTTCAAGCCCATGCTATTTTAGTACCAACAAATCATCCACTACGACAAGTCCTTCAAAAACCTGAGGCTTCCGGGCGCTTAACTAAATGGGCGGTCGAGATCAGTGAGCATGATATCTCATTCTGTCCTAGGACCGCAGTCAAGGGCCAGGCCGTGGCTGACTTCATCGCCGAATTTACATATTCTTCTGAAGATAATGTCACGACCAGCGACCAGCCTCCTTGGTCACTCTTCGTGGACGGGTCGTCGCGGGCCACTGGCAGTGGAGCGGGCCTGATTTTAGTGGCTCCCGACGGGTCGCATTTTCAATATGCTCTGCGTTTCGAATCACGCGTCTCCAATAATGAAGCAGAATATGAGGCCTTGATTGTTGGCCTCGAACTGGCCATTGTCCTCGCAGTCCAGAATTTGATAATTCATAGCGACTCTCAGCTCATTGTCAATCAAGTTCTTGGTGAATTCGAAGCCAAAGAAGAAAGAATGGCCTTATACAAGTCTCGTGTCCTCATCCTGCTCGCCAAACTAAAGACTTATAAAATAATTCATATCCCTCGCAAGCAGAACCAACTTGCTGATTCCTTGGCAAAGCTCGCTTCTGCACCGGAATCGGAGTTATCACATTCGATCCCCATCGAGCACCGTCAGAACTTGAGTATCGACCAAGTGACTCTCGAGCAAGTTATATCGGTACAATCGTCTCCATGCTGGATGGATCCTATCATCCTTTATCTCAGAGATGGATACCTACCAGAAACAAGAAAGCTGCAAGACAAATTCGGCTTCGAGCTGCCAGGTACACCTTACAAGATGGAATATTGTTGCGAAAAAGCTTCTCCTTGCCTTATTTAAGGTGTCTTCATCCAGAAGAAGCACTTCGTGTTCTAGAGGAAGTACACCAGGGGGCACGTGGTAACCATCCCAGGGGGCGATCCCTAGCATATAAAGCGATGAGGCAAGGATATTATTGGCCTACTATGAAAGCAGACGCCATCGAATTTTCTAAAAAATGCGACAAGTGTCAACGATATCTACCTATACCTCGTGTACCGTCTGAGCGGATGACCCCAGTTGATAGCCCTTGGCCTTTTGCTCAGTGGGGGATCGATATCATCGGGCCCTTACCTATGGGAAAGGGACAGAATAGGTTCGCAATCGTGGCTGTTGATTATTTCACCAAATGGGCCGAGGTAGAACCATTAGCCAAGATTACTGAAAAACAAACTACTAAGTTTATATGGAGAAATATCATATGTTGTTTCGGACTTCCTCATACTATAATTACCGATAACGGAACGCAGTTCGACAACGCAGCCTTTGATGAATTTTGCGACAAATGGAAGATACGTAATCTTCGCACTTCTCCATATCATCCTCAGGCGAATGGGCAGGTCGAGGCAGTGAATAAGATCATAAAGCATCATTTAAAGACCAAGCTAGGTGAATGTAAAGGGGTGTGGCCAGAACTTCTGCCAGAGGTATTATGGGCCTATAGAACCACGGCTTGTACATCAACAGGTGAAACTCCTTTCTCCTTAGCATTTGGTGTTGACGCAGTGGTACCAGTGGAAATTCAAGTGCCCTCATATCGGATCGAGCAGTATGATCTCGCGAGCAATCAGGAAAACCTCCGACTTCATCTCGATCTCTTGGAAGAGCGAAGAAATGCTTCCCAAGTGCGAGTGGCAGCATATCAACAACGTATTGCTCGTTATCGGAATGCGAAGATTCGACCTAGATCCTTCCAGTTAGGAGATTTGGTCCTAAGGTAAAATCTTGGAGTTCCTGCTCGTTCATTGGATCCGAATTGGGAAGGCCCATATCGGGTTATTAGGGTTGTGCGACCCGGTACTTATTATCTTGAAGACATGCAAGGGAAGCCTGTACGTCGCCCTTGGCACGTGGAGCATTTGCTACGATACTACCCCTAGATTCGATGTAGTTTAGTACAACGTTTTATGAATAAAGTGAAAGATATCTTTTGGCCGCTACTCCATTTATATGGACCTGAATAGCCCTGAAGAGAGTGCTTACACATCCTCTTGGCCAATTGCCTACCTTTGGTAGGACTGAAATCGTTACTAGTTGGTTGCTTCTCCATTTATATGGACCTGAATAGCCCCGAAGAGAATGTATACCATCTCTTGACCAACCTTCTGCCCTTGGTAGAATCAAAATCTCAATCGATAGATCAGTCTATCTCAGCGCGGACACGGTCACACGACCCCCGGATTGAGTCTAATTCATTTTTTCATGAGTTAGTTGCTCGCGACTGGTGAGAAGAGGGATCGCACTCCGGAATGCGAGCACCGCAACTCGTGCTCGAATAAGGGGGTCGTAGTCATATACCCTAATCGTGAGCACTGCAGTTCGGGCTCAAATTGCAGTCGTACATCTTAATTGCGAGCACCACAACTCGCGCTCGAATTGTGGTCATACACCCTAATGCAAGCAGCGCAGCTCGTGCTCGAATTAAAGGGTCGCATCTCTGACGAATCCATTTGAGATCAACATAAAGCAAAAAATGAAAGAAAAGGAGAATACATTACAGAAACGGATATTCATTCAAAAAGACCAAAAGGTCGAGACAATTACAAATTTCTTCAAAAAAAAAAATATATATATATATATACATGATGTAGGAAGCTGCCGAGTTCAAGGTTGGTCATTCTCATCTTGCGCAGGCTCGCGGCTCTCAGCTTCAGGACCAGCCTCAGGAGCAGGAGCGGCATCTGTTGCCTCAGTGGCTTCGTTCTCAGCGGCAGCCCGTTCCTTAGCTGCAACCTCGAATGCCACCCTGTCGAACTCCTCAACGTTAAAAGTTGGAGCGATCATCTGCATAACTCTGACAGCGAAATCGCGACCAGCGATATATGCATCGTACCGCTCCTCATCGTAAAGTGGAGAAGTCCGGAACTCCTGAACTGCGCGAGGACCCTCATCAGATATCATTTGAATGAGGGCCACTCGCTCCTCTTCCCAGTGGATGGAATCATCCTTCAACTGGTGAAGTTGCTGCTAGGCTTCCTTGAGCTCCTTCTGGGCCTCCTCGAGCTTCTTCTGGGTCTCCTCGAGCTTGGTCCGCGCATCCTTGAGCCATCCCTCAAGCTGGATCTTGTCCTGGCGGAAGATCTCCTTCTCCTTCTCGCTCTTGGTATGGATTTCTTGAAGCTTTGCGAGTTGGAGGTCCACTGACTGAAAGCGCTCAGTCAGGGATTGGATCTTGACAAGGAGAATTTTCTTCTCTTCGTCCAGCTTGGAGATCTGAACCTCCAAGGCCTTCACCAAACGGTCCCTCCCTTGGACCTCGGCTTCCATGGTCTTCTTCTTCTTCTCTACATCCTCCACGCTGCGACGGGCTGCTTCAACATCCCGTCTAACGCGGAGTGTGAGATCCAGGCTCTGAAACAAATAAAGAAAGAAGGATTAGATTGCTAGTCATCTAATCAAATTCTGAAGAGATTGGTAGAAAGAGAAAAGGTTGTTACCTGAACCAGTCTCACTCCAATATCAGTAGAGAGAGCCTCTGGGCTTGGCTCAGGCAAACTCCCGAAGGAGTTGGGGGGAATGTTATCAAACATAAACTTGCATACAAGATGCAAGTGCGGAGGGATAACAAAAACCCCCGACCCGGAAGGTTGGGCCACCACCATCTCGCCAGAGCCCGTCTCGCGAGCACTCACGGCACCCATAGAGGGCGTCGCAGACTCGCGAGCACCAGTAGGCTCGCATCTCATATCCTTAGGAGGGAGGCCCCCCTCCCTCCGATCGCCTTTCGGCGAATTATCGGCGACTTCGATCACCGGCTGGCCGCGAGCACCTGGCGGTGGAGTCGCAGTAGCCGGAGGGGGCACGGCAAATATAGGGGTCGCGATAACCGGAGGGGTCGTGGTCGTACGAGAAGTCGTAGCGACCCCACCCGAACCGATCCCTCGCGATTGAGGATCGCGAGCAGACCCCTCTGCGGGAGTGGGCTCATTAGAAGGACCCCCCGCAGTCTTCTTTTGCCTCTTCGAGGCTGTGCCTTTCAGACGGAGAAGTGCCCCCAGTGCACCTCTTTTGTCTCCTAAATTCGCCATTTCGTCTTGAGAGATTTAACCCGCTGCACGGAGACAGTGAGGCTCTAGAGCAGCGTTGACGTGGCGTGCAGCCGCAGGGAGCTTGTAGACCTTGACAAGCTTCTCGTTGAGCCCTCCTCGCAGATTGGGCTTCACACCAATTGGGATTCCTACAAGTAAAATAGAAGGTTCGTTAAATCGTCAAAGTAGCAAAGTTATTGTTTCTGTCGGACAAATAAACGAGCACTTGACCCACCTTCGCCAAAATGGCGATTAACGTTATGGCCTTTGGGGTCAGAGCCCATTTCGGACTCCCAGTTTCCGGAGACATAGAACCACTTCTTTCTCCATCCCGGGCAGTTGGAAGAAGGGTTCCCCAAAATGAAGTTATTCCGGTGCCAGAAACAGAGGTAGTACCAACCCTCGCTAGCTGGCGCCTTCTTCAGCTGGAATAACCTCAAAAATTCCTGAGCGGTTAACTCCTCGTTACCCGCCTGCTTCCAAAGGGTGAAAGCACTCAAAAGAACCCGCCAGCCGTTAACTATAAGTTGGCCCGGGGCAATCTTATAGAGACGGAGAAAATTTCGAATGAAGGGGTGGAGGGGAAGACGTACGCCTACTTTGAAAAAGTATTCATAAACAGCCACACACCCAGGCGGTGGTGCATCGGCTGTCTCCCCTCTCCCAGGCAATCTAAATAAAACAGAGTCCGGGACTCTGTATGCCTCTCTAAGGCTAGAGAGCCTCTCCTCCGTCAAGATGGAAGAATACCCGGAGGCAAAATATCTACCAGCCGGTACTCTGGCATTATTTGATTCGGAGGAATCAGGGGTGTGATCTCCCAAGGGAACAATCTCTTCATCGGACCCCGCCATCGCAAGAAGAAAAGCAAGAAAGAAAGATGAAGGAAGCAGAGATGAAGGGAGAAAGTTGGAAAAAACTACCTCTGTGAAGAGGTTTTTCGCACCAGAAGCAAAGGAAGAAGAAGAAAGCAGGGAGCGCCGCAGTAAAGAATTCGAAAATGAAAGAAATTTCTTCTAAGTCCGGTATTTATACGCAATCATTCTGTCTGATTTGCTGGACACGCGGCAGCTTCTCATCCGGCGCACCAGACGAACGGACGCTAGCATTAAATACGGAAACACGTGGCGCCCGACGCTTCATCTCTGGCGGCAGAAAAAGCTGCGTGAAAGCTGGCCATCATAAATGCGTAAGCACGTTAAGTGAATCATGCGCGATTGTCTCCCAGCACCCAGCTGTCAACACTGGCAAACCCTTGGCATAGTTCCTCAATACCAAGGGTTTGGGGGGCATCTGTTATAGGCAAATATAGTCTGACAAGAAGTTAAGGATCGCGGTAATATGAATGCGAGGAGTCCAGGTCGTGCTCGCGGTAAGGGGTCGCATATCTCGGATGCGAGCAGCTCGGCTCGTGCTCTTTAGAAGAGGTCGCATCTCCCGGATGCGAGCAGCTCGGCTCGTGCTCTTTAGAAGAGGTTGCATCTCCCGGATGCGAGCAGCTCGGCTCGTGCTCTTTAGAAGAGGTCGCATCTCCCGGATGCGAGCAGCTCGGCTCGTACTCTTTAGAAGAAGTCGTATCTCCCGGATGCGAGCAGCTCTGCTCGGGCTCGTCAGAAAGGGTCGCACCTCACGAATGCGAGCATCCCTGACACAAGCAGCTCCTGACATCAGAATAGTCCTGAGTCTTCGTTTTTGGTTTGGATGGTCTTCATACTTCCAGCACCCGGTTCCCGTCGAGCGGCTTGTTCAATCCCTCTGCGGCACCAAGCAGAGTTACATCCAGCGTGGCGGTCTTCACCCTTTCGGCGTCTCCTTCCTTTTCGGTAGCTATGACTCCAACTACGAGCAATCAGAACTATTACTACGCCTACCGGCAGCCCGTATAGGTCGGTTTTTGGGCTTATAGTTCCGGATCTCAAGGGATTGCCATCAAGGGACGTGATTGCTGAAATAAGTCATTGGGTTGGATTTCATCTCTAAAGATAGGATCTTATCCCACGAAATCAGCAAGATCTCAGTATCGTATGCGACATCAACGGGATTTCGATATCTTACGTAACAAATTGAGTTCCTTCAGATCTATGTAAAGGGGTGACTCCATTAAGAGAAAGGTACACACACAACATTCAAGCTCTATCCCGTTTTACTTGGCTTCTCTTCTCCTTGCTTTGGCCTGACTTAAGCATCGGAGGGCTAACGGCTGGACCCCAGCCACCCTTAGTTGCTATCTGTCTTCTTTCAGGTCTGGTGGTAGAAATCCCTGCTGGAGTGAAGGAGGAAAAACGGAGGATCTCATTACGAAATCTGACATTAACATGCTACACCCCAATAATCTCTCTTATACCAGTTGTTAGGATAGGAGGGTCGGAAGCAAAGCCAAACACAAACAACAAATTGAATCAAACAAGCAACACAATGCAATCACAATGCATGCAACCACCTACACATAGACAATCCGAATTTAACATTGAAAAACCCCTCACGAGTAAAAACCCACAGCACAAAGTGACACCAATCCACTATAATATCAAAAGTTATAAGAAATGGAACCCAAGCCCACAAGAGAAATCCCAAGCTTACCGAAGAAGAAAACTCTCTTCTTTAAGCTCTTTCTCTCACCTAAAAGCTCCATCAATCCCATTTGCAACCTTAAAACCCTCTAATCTTGTATTAACCCTTAAATAGGAATAAAAAAAGAATTAAAAACCTTTTTACATGAAACCGCACAAGAAAGCGAGTTGTAGTAGGACACTCCCGACCGGTCGTCCGAATGGACTAAAAAGAGTCCAGAAGCAATGCTGCCTTGTTCGAACGTGACAGGCCGGCCGATGGTCCCTGTGCAACTGATTTGAGGCGTTCGTTTTCCAATAGGCCTCATCACACGCATGGCTGGAGACCACCTCCGTCACATGCATAATCTCCCAACCTGCATCTGCTCCGTCCATCAGCTAATGTGCAATTAAATCCTATCCATCCTGTGCGTCCAGCGTTAATCAATAGCTGAATCACAGCAGTTCCAAATTCAGCTCTAATCCGTGGCCAGCAATGGGTGAATTTTCTTTAATGTCCAGCAGAGGACGTCTCAAGCTCAGCCCCATCTCTATTTAACAAGCAACAGTTGAGTAAATACCCAGAACCGTCCATCAACTGATGGAGGAGATCATACAGGGCTGACTGAAAGCTTCAGCTTCATCCAACTCAACCGTCCATCTGAAGGAAGCCTCATACTTAAATAAAAAAGAGAAATTAAGACCCTCGCCCATAAGAGGTCATCCCTGCAACTATGTAGCATGGCGTGACCACTCGTCCAAGAGACATGGCAAATTTCAAAGTCAGTAAGACTGACCACAACAGGATCAATCACCTTGACAGCCAGACCGACAAGCGCCCTCAAGTGTGCATGTGGATCCGATTCTCAACGACCCTTATTCCTAAAGAATACGATACCTAAGAGGGAGTGCTGGACACTTCTCTTAAAGAATATATCATTCTTAATTCAAGAGACCTAATCTATTAAATCAGTCGGTAGCACCAGCTGCCCAAACGAGGGGCAGGGCCGACCAGAGCATCCCCTGACTAAGACCAGCCTGCTTAGACGGGCTGGAAATTTAAAGCCTCCGAGCCACATCAATGGAGGCCAGCCTGCTCAGAAGGACTGGCAAATTCAAAATCTTTACCTATTAAATGGGTTAGTTAAAGCCTAAAAGACAATCAACGATGAAAAATAAGTTGGCAAGGCTTCAGCGACAGATGCCATATGTTGTGGGAAAAGAGCTGACCTGAGAAGAGAGAATTGAACTGACCTGGCAAGGTCGAGCTGACCATTTCAGCCTTCGAATGCAGGTCAGGTCAAGCCGACCCGATAAAGGCTGGTCAGTTTGATCCGATACGATGAAGGTCGTCTCAGACAAAGTTCCAGGGGCTAACCTCGGAACGAGCTGAATTGCAAACCCGTGATCTTAGGTCCACGCCGTGATATCAGGAGGAAAGATCGTCAGTCCCAATGAATAGGGATCGAGATCCTCGTTTGTTACCAGAAAATCCCTAAGATCTCGGGAGCCCAGTTGGCAACCCGCGAGAATCAAGTCTCCCCAAAAGGAAGATAGCTTTGTCAACTTAAGTCTATAAAGGATCACGTCCTCTTCATTACCGAGGTACGATGCAAAAACCCATCTAAAGAGAAATATTCAATCTTTTTCAAGATCCAACTAACTTAGGCATCGGAGGGCTAACGGCTTGACCCCAGCCACCCCCCTTTAGCCTTGTCGTATATTTCGTAGGGTTTGAGAAATCTTCAATCCAGACCACTTCGCGGAAAAAGATCAAGGTCATCTAGCCGTCAAGATTGGAAGACCTCCCCATCTTGTCTGTTGACCATTTTTTACCATCAACACCATATCTTTAGTAATAATCTCTTCAAGTTCCGTGCTCAGACTTCCTGACCACAAAACTTGGGGGGCTACTGTTATGGGTAAATTCGGTACAACCATGGACCGAGTATATGGGACGTATTTGTTCGTTCTCAACACATCCGTCAGCTCAGTCATAGGCCTCGGCCTTGTTGGTTGTGGACCCATGGGGCCCACTTGTGG
This sequence comes from Liriodendron chinense, assembly GCA_003013855.2. Taxonomy (NCBI): domain Eukaryota; kingdom Viridiplantae; phylum Streptophyta; class Magnoliopsida; order Magnoliales; family Magnoliaceae; genus Liriodendron; species Liriodendron chinense. The sequence goes on from ML058584.1 coordinate 326,597, forward strand.
ACAACCACTTGTGGGTGGGGCCCATAAGGATGTTCCCGCATCCTCCTTCTCCCGAGAGTTTGAATTTCTAATTAGAAATTTAAACCTCGGAAGAAGATGAGATAGGATAAGATAAGGTTAAACCAACCTTATCTCATCTCATCCCTTATCTCTTTTCCCTCTATTTATAAGAGGATTTCTTTCCGTAATCAAACACAACAAGTAAGAGGAAAGCTATAAGATATATACGGAGAGAAAAGAGAGGGATAGGCTTCTAGAGTTTATCTGGTCCATCCATCATATCTGAGCCATAGATCTGATCCGGGGACCATCTTCACCGTAGGATCAGAGGAGTGATCAGACCCACTTGCTCCTGTAACAAATAGGTGGATCGCTAGATCGCACCACATATCCTCGGCTTTGCGAAGGTTCTCATCGTGTAGACCGTCGGATCCTGGTGGCCCACACTTTCGCAATTCCTAACAGTGGTATCAGAGCATTGAACGGCGGATCTCCGATTTAAAGAGGATATAATCGCAATCGAGGTAAGTGGCCTTAATTTTAGGATTATACAATAAATTAATTTTATTTTAATAAATACATTTGATCATCAAATACTTATCACCCTTAATTATTCCTTTTTTGTCCAAATCTCATTTTTTATTTATCTCTGAGGTATGGAGATTAATATAAATGAGATTATTAAAAGAATTAATTAAAGTATTAATAAAGCCTGGTGTGTATACACTAGATCTGTGCAATCTAAATATTAGCCTAAATATTAGCCTGTGCAATTTGTGCAATTTGTGCACTCTACATAGCATCGTACACGTGTGCAATAAATGCACTCTCCTATGAGCACTAAATCACGAAAAATATGCAATCCAGCGTGACACAGCGAAGGTTTCCTGTATGCCACTGGACTGTATAAATCATCCAATCCGTGAAGATCAACAGTGATCCAAACCGTCCATGAAATGGGCAATTTCTGGAAAGCAAGAGGCAGTGATCTCTCTCACGGACGTGGTTTGGCTGGTGACCCCAAACACTAGCAAGATAGCTGGTGTTAAAGATGTCCATTCCATGGATTTAGCAACCCAATTTTTCAGGCGAGAGCCCAAAAATGACGCAGATCAAGAGTGTCTATCATATGGACCTCACTTTGGGCCACAATTCATAAAATAATGGGACCCATCATCTCTCTCTCCCGTATTCACATGGCCACCGCCGGCAGCAGGCAGCAGCCGCTGCAACCATGGCCGCCGCCTCCGGCAGCAACAGCAGTCGCTGCAACCATGGCCACCGCCGCCGGCAGCAGCAGCAGCCGCTGCAACCATGGCTCATGTCCGCCGCCACCGCCGTTAGCGTCCACGGCCACCCATACTCTCTCTCTCTCTTCTCTCCCATTTTCCCGAGATCACCGACGTAGCAGCCGCACGCCGGCCGCCGCCGCCGCAGTGCCAGCCACCGCCGATGATGATGATGGGGCATGAGCTATTCGTCGCTGCCCCAGCCGGATCTCTCATTTTTAATGGAAGCAGCCATTGATGGGTTTCTTCAAAACCCTAATATGGAAGAAGAAAGAGAGATTGGGCCTTTATGGGCCTGGGTTGGAGCTGAGATATGGGCCCTTTGGGCCAGGACTAGAGATTCAAAATGGGCCTTTTTGGCTTGGCTTGGCAATAGGCCTTTTGGAAAATCAAAAAGAGCCTATCCTTTTGGGTTATCACTTGAGAAAATTGGGCCTTTTAAGGCCTAACTTGACAATAGCCCTTTTGGGCCTGGCTTTTCAAAAGGACATGGACCTTTTCTTATTGGGCCATGGCTTAAGGATATTGGATATGGGCATATCCTTTTGGGCCATGGCTTAAGATTATTGGGCCATGGCTTGATGGTTGGGCTGGTGGGCCTAATTCATAAAATTGTGGGCCTGTCCCCTATAAAAGAAAAGAGTTGGGCCTAATTAAAGTAATTAAGGGCTAATCCTCTATGAAACTTGGGCTGTTGCTAATTAAAAGGATTAGGACCATCATTGGACATCCATATGAGAATGGATAGTCTAATATTGGCCCATATTTGAAAAGATGACTCTTTACCGTAATCATACCTCCTGTATCCATTATTTGGGACAAAATTGTGGGACCATTATGAGCTATCCACATGTGATTGGACAACCCATATGGATCCCACTATTTTGTCCAAATTTTAGTGGGCCAAATTAGAAGCCCAATTCACTTCCTTTCAAGATTAAGAGTATCTTGTAAAAGGGCCTTTAATCGGCCATTTTTGGACTGATTTAGACCAAGTAATAGGAAGTGACTTGGGGTTTTTCAGCAAAATCTAACCAATGGTATGATCAGATTTTGTGATTAACGGTCCAGATCTAAAATTACCATGATGATCGATGTATGTATTAAAATGAAAGCATATAATTTAAATTATGAATTTTTCTGTCTCCGCATATCTCATGATTTATTTAATGTACATGTGCGTGTATTAATACATATGTGTATGCAAATGAATGAAGATCATGATAAATATCCATACGATCACTATTGATCACGGGTCCACAAATAAGTGGAACCATCATCAACCATGATGATCAACATTGATGAGAGGATCCATCATCAATGGTGAACATTAATGGTAATGATCGGATCCATCATAAATGGACACGATCAATGTAGTGATCGTATTGTCCTTTTCTTTTCATAGAACTTCTCTTATTCGTTCAATGGACATGATTGTTTTCTTTAATCTAATGATTTATTCAATTTGACTTTAATTTTTATATGATTAAAATTAAGTCATCATTTCATTAGAATATAGATCTGTTATCCCAAGGTTGTGCATAACCTAAGTGGGAGTTTCATTCCTTCCCTAAATGATGCATACACCCATAATGGTGGGTTGTAGGTTATACAAATAGATAGTCGTAAAAGCATCAATTTCATTTTATTTAGAGAACTTGATTGATCTGCACCACCCATACAGGTATGTAGGCTTTCAGATCCCTTATAAGATGGATTGTATACTTTTATAAACTTAAAAGTTTGAATAACCAGTAGAAATTCTGATGATTAGTGCCAATACTTTAGATCATAGCTAAGTAGTGATACATGATGCGATGTAGAGATGGCCTCTAAAGCATTGATCGCCGATCAACTAAAAGGACAACATTTCGACAGTCTCATTGGCAAGCCGTGAAACGAATATTCCGATATCTCAGAGGAACCAAGGACTTGATGCTGTGTTATGAAGGCGCGAGTCTCGAGCTCAAAGGATATTCAGATGCCGCCTGGAGTAATGACACCGACGAGGGAAAGTCTACTTCAGGATATGTCTTCTTGCTCGGAGGGAGAGCTATCTCTTGGTCGAGCAAGAAACAGACATCCACGGCACTTTCATCGATGGAGGCCGAATACATTGCATGTTGTGCTGTAGTTCAAGAGTGTGTATGGGTTCGCAGATTCCTACAAGGATTGGGTGTTGTTCCAGGCTTACATGAGCCTATATCGTTGAGGATAGACAACACCTCGGCCATTGACTTGGTAAAGGATCCCAAACACCACCAGAAATCGAAGCACATTGAGATAAAGTATCATTACGTTCGTGATCAAGTGAAAGATAAGAAGGTTATCCTCAGCTATATTCCTACCAAGGAAATGATGGTTGATCCCATGACGAAACCTATAGCTAGAGATCTATTTCAGGTTCACGTCAGGCAGATGGGATTGAGGAAAGCTTGATTGATATCCTTGTATCATGTATCTTTGAATAATAAATTCCATTTTATTCAGTATTGAGCACTTAATATTAAACTAGGTATGTAGATCATCAGCATTTTCTTTCAGATCAAGTAGGATTTCAACTATTATCGGTAGGCCGGTTACCCACTCGCACGGGTAGACCAACCCTAAATGTACAAGAGAGGTACACTTGGGGTGATGTTCATACACTGAGGTATGAACCACCCTTTATTGAAAATAATAAAGGATGAGGATGCGAATGAGTTGTATCCGCCTTCGGTCCTATAAGATTGAAGATGAGACTGACAAAGTCGAATAACATAGTCGCACCATTACTCATAATGCGAATAATGTTATGGCCTGAATCACAGCCAAGTCGTGAGGTTATGAAATGAGTCATACCTCATGTGAGATGACTTGTGTAATGTAGACCCGACAGATACCTAGTATTGTCTACTTTACGGCATGGATTGTAGCCACGTGCTTGGACCTATTACCTACATATTGCTTTGATTCGATCTAATCATTACAACGTGCGAGTAGCCAGTCCCGTAGGTAACTCTTTGTGTCCTCAGCTACTGTAACACCCCGGATTTTTGAGATTTATTTCGGAATTTTAAAAATTTTATTTTGATTTTATATCGAGCGTTTACCTTATTTTGAAAATAACGGACCATCCGTAGGAGATCTGATAGGGGACCCTTTACAAAAGTTGGTTAGAACAATCCCATAAACGTTGTACAAAAATCGGATTTCAAAAATCTCACTGTTTTTAGTTAATTACGAAAATGCCATTAGTTAAATTTAAGTTAACGCACCATTTTTTTAGTATTATGATTTCTGACAATCACTTTCATGCAAAACTTCGTATATGAGCTTTTGGACACATTTTACCCGTACACGTCGAATTTCAACCCTCCGATCATCCTACAAATGCCCTAATTAGAAATCAGTCCATAAGTGGGCCACCCTATCTCGAATCTGCCTCAACTTTGTTTTCAGTGGCTAAAATGATGATGCCGACCTATTGGATGGATTAAGTTATCTCGATCTACTTGTAATAGACCCCACTTGTGAGGGAAGCCAAAAATTACCCATGTACGTGCGATGCACGTTATCTAAGAGAAAAGGTTCCCTTCTCAATTACGAGTCTCCTTCTTCTTCGTGCTTCCTTGTAACAGCGGACGGGCGCTGCCGTCCGTGCACCCCACACCGTCCACCAAAGTGGACCCCATTGCCAAATCTACTCCGTCCATCGTGACAGCGCCCCACCTAAACCTAGTCATTCAACGTTTTATCGTCATCTGTCGCTTGTGCAATCCGATCCAAACCACCGTCCAAATCAAAGAATCACAAAGATCCGGACCTCCACCTTGCATGGGCCGTTCATACTTCACACATAGCTTTGTGTGGACCCCACCTAGCATCTCAACGATCCTCATGCCATGTAAAACCTTCTTTGCAATCCGTTTCCAACTCCAACTCCCGATCCATTCCTTCCGCACCAAGCAACCAGCCGACCTCCCTAGTCTTTCACATTACAAAACCCTACCATTCGTCTGCGCCTGCTCTCTCCAGGAAACCCAACACCAAAGAGAGAGATAGAGAGGCCGTGAGAGAGAGAGAGAGAACGAGGAGAGAGAGAGAGAGAGAGAGAGAGAGAGAGAGAGAGAGATTGGGTAGAAAGAGAGAGGGACGTTTGAGAAGAGAGAGTTCGTGGGGGGGTTTCACCCCGTGTGTTGCCACGGGAACTCCGTTCCAGATCTGTAGAAGAAGAAGAAAGAAGAAAGAGGAATGAAGGAAGAGGACAAGAGAGAAAGGAGAAGAAACCGAGTCGAGCCGAGTCGACTTGAATGAGATTCCGAGTTTAGCCACCATTGAAGAGGTAAGACCATCCATCCATGATTTTTATTTCCTAGATCTAATCTAAACCCTAACCCTAGGTGTAGATCTAACCCTAGTTTGTTGTGGCAATGAAAAACATACATATCTGCACCCTAATCTCATATTTTTCCCATTCAACTATGTAGGTATGAATCCAAGTTTGATTTCGTAACCCTAGCAACGTCTCAACCCATCCACTATCATAAGGTGGGGATTTCCTTTAAGCCCATCCACGATAATATTAAATTATATGTTGATTTATGCTTATAAATTAGGATTTTGTTATGTGACTTCCTGAAATCGTGCCTATTGAAATCTTTTCATGTAATTATGAATTATATGATGTTCCTTATTGTGTATATTGAATTTTGATATATGAACTATGCTTAAGTAGTTGGAAAAGGAATTGTTATGATGTACATGCTCATATGGAAACCATGTTCGATTTACGTTGTCACGTGCTTATGATGATTAATATATTGTTTGCTTTGAGATATTGCATATGGATGTTACGTTAATGAAAACTCCTTGGCCCCATACTGATGTAACCGTTGATGTAAGAGAAGAAGCCATGCGAGGCCTTGTTACGTTGGCATTACCATGTGGAGATTTTGGATGAATATGCCTTATTGAGAAAGTCGGCATTACCGTGTGTCTTATTGAATAAATGTGCCTTGACATTGAGGATTTGGTATTGGCATTACCATGTATGTGTTGTTGATTTCATATGCCAGGATGTTAAGTTTGGCACTACCGTGTGCGTATTGTTGTTTACGTGCCAAGGGATCTTTATTGATTCGTTACCTGTGATGGATCCATGGAAGTATGGAATTGATGAATGTGGGGACTCTTAAATTGATTGGGGTAAGGAGTGATCATTAGTCGTGAACATCATTTAATGGGCTGAATGCTAAATGACTTAATTAAAGGTGAAACTAATCACGCATTCACTGGACCCGGCTTGGTGGGTCAGCCCCTCGGGCGTTTGAGAAAGTGTGCATGGGCCCATTTCTCTCTCGCTATCTAGTGAAAGTGTGCATGGGCCCGTTTCACTAGTTGAGTTTTGGTGCATGGGAAGAGTGGAGTGATCCCGTCCTAGCTAGAACCTCTGGTGACTAGTGGCTGGTGAGAAGAGTGGAGTGATCCCGTCTCATTTGGTCAGGGTACCTTAGCCAGAGCATCCATGTCATGCATTGCATTAATCAAGATTTTTTATTGAATTGTTTTGATTTGATTAAATGAGAATATCTTGCTTGCGTTTACTCTGTGCCATTATTATCATGATTGTTTTAAAGGGATATTCCCCACTATGATAGCGTTTAACGCTATCCAACCACATCTCAGTTAATCCAGGTGAAGATCCATTAAGAGAATCGAACACTACGACGAGGTGCTCGAAGGCTCGTGGCAGCAAGTGACGGACGATGAAACTGAAGCGGCCTAAAGATGGATTATATTTATGATCTTTGTAAAGTCTATTTATTTTCATGTAACTTGTAATAAGCCTCTCATTGAGACTAGAAAGTGGAATATTATGTAATTTGGATGGTTTAAGGACATTATCTTGATAACGTAGAGTAGAAAAACTTTAAATAAGAACTTAAATTTCCGTCATTATGCTATGTATGCCATGAATGTATGGAATTACAGGTGAGTGTGTGGAAATGTAACCCTAACACACATGAGTTAACACCCGGAAGCTCGACCCATTGTGTTGTCCACGAGCGTCGAAATTTCGGGGCGTTACAGCTACCCTCCTCTTGTGTACAGGAGGATGAGATTGAGTGTCGCTACTTTAGTATACAATGACGAAAGGCCCTTGATTGGCCAGACTCGGTTATGCTAGGAAAGCGGCTTGATCAATTCCAAATTACACACCTGCGTGGGGAAGATCCCGTGACAGCTACACCAAGTTTCTAGAACTATAAATACGCACTTGAAGACTCATCCGCCGGCAGTATCGAGTTTTCTTAGACTTTTACAAACGATATTCTCTTTCAAAATATATATGTATATATATTACTTTAAAAGGAATTCAAATTGATGTTTGTAGAAAACCAAGTTTTTCAGAATAAACTCGATAAGTTGGATAAGTGCGTATGTTGGCCGAGTACTCCAGACTGGGAGTTAACTCTATCCGGTGTGGTCATGCGGACTAGGACAGGCAATGCAAAGCTTGGGTTATTGAGTGCTAGATAGGTGGTCTCTTAGTACTCAAACACCTGTGAGAAGATAAAGGTGTTCCAGCTGGTCCCGCGCTTCTGATTCTTTTGATCGTGATTCTTTGGTTTTGATTATTATGTGATGAGCTAGATGAACTCTCATGATGTGCCTACCCCACAATGTGATTGAGTGGGAGATGTTGGTTGTGGACCCATGGGGCCCACTCGTGGACAACCACTTGTGGGTGGGGCCCATAAGGATGTTCCCACATCCTCCTTCTCCCGAGAGTTTGAATTTCTAATTAGAAATTTAAACCTCGGAAGAAGATGAGATAGGATAAGATAAGGTTAAACCAACCTTATCTCATCTCATCCCTTATCTCTTTTCCCTCTATTTATAAGAGGATTTCTTTCCGTAATCAAACACAACAAGTAAGAGGAAAGCTATAAGATATATACGGAGAGAAAAGAGAGGGATAGGCTTCTAGAGTTTATCTGGTCCATCCATCAGATCTGAGCCATAGATCTGATCCGGGGACCATCTTCACCGTAGGATCAGAGGAGTGATCAGACCCACTTGCTCCTGTAGCAAATAGGTGGATCGCTGGATCGCACCACATATCCTCGGCTTTGCGAAGGTTCTCATCGTGTAGACCGTCGGATCCTGGTGGCCCACACTTCCGCAATTCCTAACAGGCTTATCCTCCTCGGCCTCATCTGCTTCAGGTCATCCATAGGCCTCGGCCCATCCTCCTCGGCCTCATTTGCTTAGGATCATCCATAGGCCTCGGCCCATCCTCCTCATCCTCATCTGCCTTGGGTCATCCATAGGCCTCGTCTTGGCAATAGGCCTCGGCCCATCCGCCTCGGTTTATCCCTTAGATAAGATAAGGCTTATCCCAAATAATCCATTGATCCAGATAAGATAAGGATTATCCCAACAAATCCGAGATCCACCTAAATCTCTTCGATAATTATCTATAAAAAGCCCCCGCACTCTCTCCGGGTATGCAATTCACCAACACACAACCCTAAAAGAGTCTATCTCTCCATCAGTATTCGTATTAACTTAAGTATTGGAAGGCCCACTGCCGGCACAACCGGCACCCTCCTGAGCTCTTCTGGTGATTACAGGTCCCTCAATCTACACCGTTCATCTTTGAGTGGAGATCAGACAACGAAGAATCAAAGTTAGTCCGTGATCAACATCTTTACTAATTTTTGGCATTAATAGGTTGGATCTAAGAGATTTATGTGAGTAGCGTCCGGCTGTGCACTATGGATGGCTTGAAGGTCTCCTGCTTTGAAGAAATGGGTCATCAAATTCTCTATCATATTCATACTGGAGCCCATACTAGCAAAGAAAAGGCATAAATCGGCATAAAAATAAAATAAGAAACGGACACAACACTAAACATTCGATTGTCCCTTTAAACCACTTCTTTTTTATAGAAAGGATCCCCAAGAGGGGCAATTGCATAGCATACTCAATGTGGCATCGGACAGAGCCTACTAGTAAGAGTGTATACAAGTAAAATTGAAAGTAGAATAAAACACAAGTGTACGTAACTTTGGATATGTAGGGAATATGAATATGTAGGGAATATGAAGGGAATAGTAGTTAACCCCCAGGTAGGTGTTAGCTTTCAACTTCCCTATATACTGAAGAAACAAGGAGAGAACAGAGGCATGGAGTGGCTTGAAAAGGCTTGGAGGAAGATGGAGAAAGGAAGTAAAAAATTGTTCCGAACTTTCCTTTCATGGGATTGACTCTCTGCTTCTCCTTCCTATTTTTCCCCTTTACTCTTTTTCTATTTTTATGTAGACTTTCTTGCCTTTTGCCCTCCTCTTTCTTTTCTTCCTTTGCTTTTTTTTTTTTTTTCTATACCTCTTCCCTTTTTGAGTGTGGAGATGCCTTTAAATAAAGAAAAACTGAATGCTCTAGTGGTGACACGTATGTGCTCAAGTAGGATCATAGTTTGCTTTGGTTTTTCCAAGCCTCCAATAGGGTACTGCTGACTTGACATGGAGTGAGGTTCGGAAAAACTGAAGCAAAACTGTTAGGTGGCCGGTTTTGATAAAAAGAATGCATGTTGGATGGCCAGTTCCAACAAAAATCAGCCAACCAATTGCTGAGAGATCAAAACCGGCTACCTGATGGTAGGTTTTGAGCTGTCTAATGTGTGCGGCCGATCTGACCCATCAGTTGTCTGCCTGGCATGTTTTCACCTGTGTTAATGATCTGCTCAGGGTTCGTTTCAAGTCAATAGCCGAATTTTAACCGTTATCTTGTCTGATAGTGGGGTGTCTACAATGAGCGTCTTTCCATGATGTAGTCCATCAAATCTGGGGTGTCTACAATGAGCGTCTTTCCATGATGTAGTCCATCAGAGATTTGAATCCGCGCGTCTTTCCCATGGGGTAGTCCACCAGAGATTTAAATCTGCCTCGTTTTTTTGGGTTCAAACCATAAAATGAGCTTGAAAAATGGATGCACAGCGCGGATAAAACACAGACATCATGGTAGGGCCAACAGAGCACCGACCAGCAGCCACCTGGTACTGGCAGGGTCAGTATGCAATCCGCCTCTCAGAATCAGGCGAGTGGCTCATCGTGTGGACCAAAACGTATGGAACACTAAGATGAGAAAAGAGCTGACCAACCATTGACATTCAATGCACACTTTTACAGCACCTGGTCAATGAGAAAGAGCTCCCACGGAACACACGGTTCCAATTCCAATGCAACTACACATCAAGGGACGCGAGTTCGGGGTAACACCAGTGATGCAGAATCTGTGTGACACAAAGCTATGTGGGGGCTTATCATGGTGACTGTGTGATATCCGATCCGTCCATCAGTTTCTCCAGTTCAGTTTAAGGATATGAACCCAAATGTGATGGGGATAGAAAACTGAGGTGGGCCACACTACAAAAAACACCGGGTATTGAATGCCTGAGGCCTAGGGAAGTTTTGAATCAGGCTGATATTTGGGTTTCACTTCGCCCTGGTGGCAATCACTTATAAAGGATTGGATGGAAAATAAACATCACAGTGGACCAATAAGGTTTCAATGGCGTGTATTCCACCCATGATGTTTCTTTTGGTGTGGCTCACCCGAGCTTTCCGTCTTCCTCATTTTAAGCCCTAAATAAGTACCCCATTTGAGGTAGCTGCACCGTTTGATCTGAACTAGTAGTAGAACTAATTTCTGTAACACTTTAAAAAACTTCCCAAGTATGATATTTACAAGTGTTTGAATTTAATTACTAAATTAATTTTAATATCTCTAATTAGTATATATATATGTAATGTTCGACACAATGGTTGTAATAAGCCATTGAAATATATACTTTTGGTATATAAAAAAAAAAAAATCCAAGTCTCAGATGGCCCACAAGCACAGGATAACGTCCAAGTGACTAATTTACGAATTTTAACCCTTGATTTACATGGACAATGTTTGAACGGCATAGATCATCATATTAAAGTAATTTTAGTGATGCAATTGATAATCTGAATGTTTTAGGATATCATCATTGGGTCAAGTGCCCAATAGATTAGTAGCCTAATGACACACATGTTACGTAGGTGACTCTTGGAAGGATTTTAGATGTACTCCAAGTTTTTACTTTGGATTTCAAACCCCCTCATCGAGGGGATTAGAAACCCCCTGGATTTGTAACCCCTAATTACTTTATGTGCCAAACACATAAGGGGATTTTAAACCCCCTCAAATCCCCCTAAATTCATGGTGCCAAACAGGCCCTTAGGACATAGGGTCTTGGGTCTCTCATTCTTCTCCCACATTTCTAAGCATGTGATTTAGTTCAAGTTCTAGTTGCAACATTTTTCTTTTCTTATTTGTATGTAATAATTATTTTCTCAATCATGATTAATGTTGAGCTCTTTGTATTCATGGTCATCATAACAAATTGATTTTTTTTTTATCTTTCTTGAATTAAATATTCCTTAGAAAATTATTAAATTCCATAAGATAAAGATCATACTTTGGTATCGTTAAAGAAGGTTATCCAACTCCATTCTTCTTCATCGAGGCCCTTATCCGAGACCAAAAATCATATAGTGGTTACAGGAGTTATTGGCCCTGTTTGTTTTGTTGTAAATGTATATAATGCATGTAAAAGGGTGTAAATCAATAATCATTGCAAATGTTAGTTGTTTAGTGGTGACAGGAAATAGATGTTATTTCTTCCTCTTTGCAAAAGTTGGTCACTGTGATTTTGTGAACCCCATTGTGATGTATGTGGCATATCCACGCCGTCCATCCATTTTATCCGAATATTTTAGGACATAAGCTCCAAAATGAGGCAGATTCAAAGCTCAAGTGACCTACAACATAGGAAATCACAGTCACAAAAGATTCTTAACAATAGGTTTTTAACCCATTGTTTTGTGTGGCGTGGTCCACTTGAGCTTTAGATCTGCCTCAATTTTGAGCTCATGTGGCACAGGGTAGATGGGGTGTGGGATCGAACACCGTCTCTTCTTATGGATAACTATTCTGAATCCACGGAACTATAAAAAATCTTCGATCGATCTTTTCGAATCCACGAAGGAACACTTGAATCCACGAGCAAAAGAGTATAAATTCAAGAGATTTTATTAAAACTGAATAATTACCCTTAACAATGAATTAAAACAAGTATTTCTAACTTAGATTGCATAATAGAAACCCTAAAGTGCGTAAATTAAGAGTCCTAAACGAATTGAGAAAGAAAACATTCAAAAATAGAAAGTTCACACAAAAACTGCGCAACTATTCGCGCGTCATCGGGCACCTGGTGAAGGGTGGTCAGGAATCCGCCAAACTCAAAATCTGTTCAGCGAGTAAAACATAAATCCAAATGAATTTCAGGCGCTCGATGATGGACAAAACTTTCAAGAGGGTTTAAGCATAATTCAAACAAATTTCGGGGGTCCGAAAGTAAAGTGGTCGGGCATCTGATGAAGGTCAGGCGCCCAATAAACTGTTAGTCAGACGTCCAAAATTTGAATATCTGTAACGATCCGAGATTTTCGACTCTCATGTAAAACACGACGACAGAATTCCCAAGTAACTTATGGAATAACTAATTTGTCAAATGATGAAATATAGCATTGAAACACAATAGCGAAAATAATTATTATCTTATTCTATCAAACTTACTGCGTTATCACCAATGTTTAAATAAGGAAACCAACCAATATCCATACTAATTAATCAAAATATCAAACCATGTCTTCTCTAGAAGATTTATTACAATTCCATAAATGTATCAATTACTAAAAAAAACATTTAATAAATGAAACCATCTACTAAGTTTCTCCAACATCGTCATCCGCCATGTGATCATACGAACCATCGAACTCTTCTCCTTGAAAATCGGGTTCAATAAGTGGATCTTCACCTGCATCATCTAAATTGTGTTTGGGATAGCGTTAAACGCTATCATAGTGGGGAATATTCCCTCCAAGATAATCAAGAATAATAATAACAGTACAAAGTAAACGCAAGCAAGATATTATCATTTAATCAAATCAAAACAACCAAGTAAAAATCTTTGTTAATGCGATGCATGGAATGCATGCTCTGGCAATACATGAAGTGAGAGACTTCCTATTACGACTTCACGCTAGCCACTAGTCACCAGAGGTTCCTGGGACGCATAAGCCCATAGTTTTGCCCGATCACGTGAGAAACGAGACGCTCATAACCCAAATCTACACGTGACAGTGTACGGAAGTAGGATGCTCTAGCCTATTCTCAATTTCGTACACCCACATGGAGCCAAGTGAATGCATGACTTTAGTTTCACCTTTATTTAAGTAATTTCACATCCAGCCATATTGAAAAAACTTAATGGTTACTATGGGGAGTTATAAACAACCCACCATAGGCCGACAGCTCAAGCTTAGTGTTCATAGCACCAACCTCGGCTCATGAGTATTTATATACCATTAGTGTCCACTCATTGTCCCATTTTATGATCCATCATGTTCCAAAAAGCCAATGTTGTACGTTATGGTCAAAGTCATTAAAACACTCATATAATGTATATAGATCCAACCAAGTATCATGTACATGTAAGGATATCTTGGCAAATAATTATTACATTCTCGTAGTCAAGTCAAGACATATCTTTCCATCATGAACACCCTTCACGGGTTCCATCTCTCTACATCAAATGATTTTACCAACTTAGGGACAACGAGTGCACATTAATGAAATATCCACATAATGATTTTACACACATATTGAATATAACAAAATGAAAGCCAATATTGCTTGTAGAACATAAATCAAGATAATTAATACATAGCTTTTACAAAAATAAATGACAAAAATACACATGCTTCTTAGTAAAAAATGCAAACACGGAATCACATCATTATTTAATGATAATCATTATAAATCCTACGTTAATCTTCATGTTATATGGATCAACCATTCAAAACAAAATAACGTTGTATGTCACAAAAGGAACTTAGGATAATCGTATCATTATTAATGAAAGGCTTGAAGAAAAATCCTCACTAGAAAGATCGATTGATTTGGAAGCCATAGATGCTAAGAACATCACTGAAAAAACAGAGACACTCAACTGAGAAACTCTCTCTCTCTCTCTCTCTCTCTCTCTCTCTCTCTCTCTCTCTTCTCTCCTCTCTCTTTCTTCTCTCTCTCTCTCTCTTTTTCTCTTTCTCTCCCTCTCTCTAAATTCGTGCATTAGGGCTCGCTTGCTGAGAGAAGGCTTTAATTAGGTTAGGAGGGTCGGATTCTAAGGTTAGAAGAGGGTATACACGGCTATATGTGCACGGTTGCAATAGAAAGTGGTTTAAAGCAAGATTTCAGGCCGGATTTGGAAGCGTATACACAACGAATGGAAAGGAGGTTTTAGACATGAGCTATGATGGGTATGGGACACAAAATTGATGTGGTAGATTTTAAAATGGGGTCCACAAGCGATCGAATGGTCGGCTTGAAATTTTAAGGAAAGAGAGGGAATGAAAATAGAAATTTACAAACGGACGGTTTATCTGTCAATCTGACACTTAGGATGGGTTTCGATTAATCCATTTAGGTAGGTAGGGTCCACAAATCTAAGCTCCACAGCCATTTGATAGGTCTCTTATATTTCCATTCTCAACGTGATTTGGGACGTTGGTTAGCTAAGAGGGGTCCTATAGATGAATTCCTAACTCCTCATGTGATGAAAATTGCTGGATTAGAAGATCTTGTAACACAAGGCTTAGTTTGGGCGTTGAGATGGATTTACAATGAAATGGGAAGATATTACATACGGGGGTGTTTTGGATGATGAATAAGATAATGGACGGTTTAGATCTGTAAATAGGGGTCCACATGATGGACTGTGGATGGTCCAGCGGTGGCAACGGACGCACAGTGTGCGCGCTGTATAGAACGCCCACCGGCCCTGACGCGGGCCAGTCACGGGCCAGCTGGCCCGCACAGAGGTTTGGCCACAGTGGTTCCCACTGTGATGTATATATAAAATCTACTCCATCTAGTAGGTTGGCCACTTAAAATTAGGCGTTGACACAAAAATTGGGACAGATCCGAGATCGAGTGGCCCACTTATGATCTATTTTCTAATTAGGGCATTTGTAGAATGATCGGAGGGCTGAAATTCGATGTATACGGTTAAAATGTGTCCAAATGCTAAAGTTCGGAGTTTTATATCTTAATAATTTTTACAAACTAGCATACTTAAAAACAGCAGGTTAACTTAAATTTAACTAATGGCATTTTAGTAATTATCGTAAATTTTTGAGTTTTGCATAATCTAACATTTCTATATTGTTAATGGGGTTATTCTAAGAAATTTTAATAAAGGGTACCTTATCAGATCTCCTACGGATGGTCCATTATTCTTGAAACAATGGTAAATGTATGATAATTAATTAAAATAAAAATTAAAATGAATTTCAAAAAAATTTCAAATAAATCTAAAAAATCTAGGGCATTACAAACCACCCCTCTTAAAAACAAACTTCATCCCCGAAGTTTCCTAAGCGCCGTCGATAAAAGCTTGAGGGCGATCTCACTTTATAACTCCTAGTCTAACTATCTAAACTATTCCGCGTCAAACGCAATCACGATCCACCCCCCTTAAAAATAAGACCTCCATCCTTAAGATTGGTTGGCATGAGTTCTTGATATGCTTCCACTGCGCATTCTAATTTCTAGATGTTCTATACATAACGATGGGTCCAATCAAACATTTGATGCCCTAATATGTCTCAGGTCTGGGGGCACTCCTATAGTCATGGATCTAAAAGGATGATTAAGGTTAGATGATTACCAAGGATGTTTGATCGATAATGTGATGACTGACCGGGAGTTTAGAGGATAGATCTGAGTTTAATTAGGTCAGCATGATCAAATGGTCGAGTGAAAGAGTAGATAAGCGATCGGGTAACTACGCAAATGAGATATCATCGACGGTCGTTGAACGGCTAAAGGTGCGACAGAAAGATAAGATTAGGGGTATCATATTCTAGCTCTTAATAGGATCTAAATGGCTAAGTTTCTACATCCTAGGGTCATCTATACATCTATCTTATTCTAGTCATCCGAAGAAAACAATCACACACATTCCAAGAGTGCACATAAGTCTTCCAATTAGAACAAAGATGCAGTTTTTATAGTGTTAACATCACGGGCAAACGGTTCAAGTAGATTCGGATTCGATACTTAGATCTTTTACTCGCATTTGAGTATTGAGTTCATTAATATCCATTCAAAATTTCGAGTGTCAACCCTCGGGATTTGAACGAGGATCCAATCATTAACACAATATATTAAGTACAGTTCTGCCCTCTCGTGTGGCCGATTTAGTCTAACATTGTGGGGACTTTCAAGTATTCTCCAATAAAGAAAAGATTAACAAAGATCACGTAAATTAAAATCCAACAATACAAAACATTAAAATCTTATGAGGTCCTATTTACTTTCATTGTTAGACATGGTCGAAGATCTATGTGAGGGATTAGCAAATGACATTTTATGGTTACGATAATCTACCTAAAGTAACATAGTTGGGCCTAAAATTTATAAGGATATATGAGCATATGCTACGAAATACTTCTAAGGGTGCCATCTTACGATAACTAAGCCTAAACAAGGGGTTTAGAGGTTTTCAAAGCTAAGGAACTATGGTAGTGTCGAATCTAGAACACAGGACTTATAAGCTCTCTCAAAATTTTATCTCTCAAACCGAATGTATTTTTTGCCTGAAATTTGGAGGGTAATCTAAGGGTTAGGTGAAGAATTACTTTAATTTTTTTTAGAATGAAATTTCTATGGTAAGATATGATTCTGACCTCTACAAATCTGAAAAACATAACAGTCCATCAGTTTTCAGTGCAAGATTTTCTCTACTGACAAAATTTTCATAATTTATCTAGAAGTCAAATTGATTTGAAATTTTATGAGAGTGTTGGGTGATGAGTCAGAAATAAGTATAAAATTTTTTAAAAATTTATCAATTCCTAAAATATAATTCTTAGTGGTGACATTGTCGAAGGGTCAGAAAATTTTTCCTAACAAAAACAATTCAGAATAAAATAATTATCCTTAAAATTTGAGGCAGATAAATCCCACAACTCAGCATAACACTAATCTAAATATGAAAAATTGATGAGAGCCCCAAAGCTTATAGAAAAAGTGAGAATCCACTTCCCAAAAATTCAAAATTTTCATATTTTTATGTTCATCGGCTATCCTAATGATTTCAAGGGCATATGTTTGAGTCTTTAGATTCATAACATCTCATGCATCCAATAGGGGATGAACCTAGGTATTTTTGTTTCTATTTCATGGGAACCTAAGCCCTAAGGGATATTTATTATGAAAATGGTTGGGCTTCTCACCAAGAGGTCCCGATTGTGCTATGATACCAACTGTAACGACCCGAGATTTTTGACTCGTGTATAACACGACGACCAAATTCCCAAGTAACTTATGGAATAACTAATTTGTCAAATAATGAAATATAGCATTCAAACACAATAGCGAAAATAATTATTATCTTATTCTATCAAACTTACTACGTCATCATCGACGTTTAAATAAGGAAACCAACCAATATCCATACTAATTAATCAAAATACCAAACCATGCCTTCTCTAGAAGACTTATTACAATTCCATAAATGTATCAACTACTCAAAAGAAACATTTAATAAATGAAAATATCAACTAAGTTTCTCCAACATTGTCATCTGCCATGTGATCATACGAACCATCGAACTCTTCTCCTTTAAAATTGGGTTCAATACCTGGATCTTCACCTGCATCATTTAAATTGTGTTTGAGATAGCGTTAAACGCTATCATAGTGGGGAATATTCCCTCCAAGATAATCAAGAATAATAATAACAGTATAGAGTAAACGCAAGCAGGATATTATCATTTAATCAAATCAAAACAACCAAGTAAGAATCTTTGTTAATGCGATGCCTGGAATGCATGCTCTAGCTAAGGCACCCTGGCTCGAATCACAATACATGAAGTGAGAGACTCCCTGTTACGACTTCATGCTAGCAACTAGCCACCAAAGGTTCCTGGGACGCACGAGCCCATAGTTTTGTCCGACCACGTGAGAAACGGGACGCTCATAGCCCAAATCTACACATGACAGTGTACGGGAGAAGTAGGATGCTCTAGCCTATTCTCAATTCCGTACACCCACATGAAGCCAAGTGAATGCATGACTTTATTTTCACCTTTATTTAAGTAATTTCACATCTAGCGATATTGAAAGAACTTAAGGTCACTATGGGGAGTTGTAAACAACCCAGCATAGGCCGACAGCTCAAGCTTAGTGTCCATGGCACCAACCTCGGCTCATGAGTATTTATATACCATTAGTGTCCACTCATTGTCCCGTTTTATGATACCATCATGTTTCAAGAAGCCAATGTTATACGTTATGGCCAAAGTCATTAAAACACTCATATAATGTATATAGATCCAACCAAGTATCATGTATATGTAAGGATCTCTTGGCAAACAATTATTACATTCTCGTAGTCAAGTCAAGACATATCTTTCCATCATGGACACCCCTCACATGTTCCATATCTCAACATCAAATGATTTTACTAACTTAGGGACAGCGAGTGCACATTAATAAAATATCCACATAATGATTTTACACACATATTGCATATAACAACATGAAAGCCAATATCGCTTGTAGAACATAAATCAAGATAATTAATGCATAGGTTTTACAAAAATAAATGACAAAAATACACATGCTTCTTAGTAAAAAATTCAAACATGAAATCACATCATTATTTAATGATAATCATTATAGATCCTACGTTAATCTTCATGTTATATGGATCAACCATTCAAAACAAAATAACGTTATATGTCACAAAAGGAACTTATGATAATCGTATCATCATTAATGAAAGGCTTGAAGAAAAATTCTCACTATAAAGATCGATTGATTTGGAAGCCGTAGATGCTAAGAACGTCGCTGGAAAAATAGAGACACTCAACCGAGAAATTCTCTCTCTCCCTCTCTCTCTCTCTCTCTCTTTCTCTTTCTCTCCCTGTCTCTTTCTTCTCTCTCTAAATTCGTGTATTAGAGCTTCCTTACTGAGAGAAGGGTTTAATTAGGTTAGGAGGGTCAGATTTTAAGGTTAGAAGAGGGTATGCACGGTTATATGTGCGCGGTTGCGATAGAAAGTGGTTTAAAGCGAGATTTCAGGCCGGATTTAGAAAGCGTATATACAACGAATGGAAAGGAGGTTTTAGACATGAGCTATGATGGGTATGGGACACAAAATGGACGTGGTAGATTTTAAAATGGGGTCCACACGCGATTGAACGGTTGGCGTGAAGTTTTAAGGAAAGAGAGGGGATGAAAATAGAAATTTACAAACGGACGGTTTAGTTGTCAATCTGATACCTAGGATGGGTTTAGATTAGTCCATTTAGGTAGGTAGGGTCCACAAATATAAGCTCCATAGCCGTTTGATAGGTCTCTTACGCATGTGAAAGATTTGGAGGATAATTCTTCAAGAGGATGGAAATTTCCATTCTCAACGTGATTTGGGACGTTGGTTAGCTAAGATGGATTCTTTGGATCCTATAGATGGATTCCTAACTCCTCATGAGAAGGAAATTCCCGGATTAGAAGATCTTTTAACACAAGGCTTAGTTTGGGCGTTGAGATCGGGTTGGATTTAAGATATTAGGGGGGGGGGGGGGGGGGGGGGGGGGTTGGATGATGAATAAGAGAATGGGCGGTTTAGATCTGCAAATAGGGGTCCACATGATGGACTGTGGATGGTCCAGTGGTGGCAGCGAACACACAGTGTGCGCGCTGTATAGAACTCCCCCAGGGCCTGACGCGGGCCAACTGGCCCTGGACAGGGGTTTGGCCACGATGGGTCCCACTATGATGTATATATGAAATCTACTCCATCCAGCAAGTTGGCCACTTAAAATTAGGCGTTGACACAAAAATTGAGACAAGTCCGAGACCGAGTGGCCCACTTATGATCCACTTTCTGATTAGGGTATTTGTAGGTTGATCGGAGGGCTGAAATTCACCATGTACGGTTAAAATGTATCTAAATGTTAAAGTCTAGAGTTTTACATTCTAATAATTTCTACAAACTAGCATACTTAAAAACGGCAGGTTAACTTAAATTTAACTAATGACATTTTCGTAATTATCGTAAATTTTTTAGTTTTGTGGAATATAACCTTTCTATATTGTTAATGGGGTTATTCTAAGCAACTTTAATAAAGGGTACCTTATCAGATCTCCTATGGATGGTTCGTTATTCTTGAAACAAGGGTAAATGTATGATAATTAATTAAAATAAAAATTAAAATGAATTTCAAAAAATTTCAAATAAATCTCGAAAATCTGGGGCGTTACAATATCTGCTCGAAAACTCTCTATACCACTCTAGCTTATGGTCGGGTGCCCGATGTAGTTGGTTGAGAACCTAATGGGGCTGGATTTTCTGAATTTTGGCGAGTGTTTTGTTACCTCGCCTGACTTACTTCCGATAGTCCTATTATCTTCACGTAATCGTTAGTGACCTCCTCTACATTAATCCCCTCCACTTGAAAAGAACTCGACCCCAAGTTCTCGTCTGCCTCTGGTTCATGATATTTGAACAAGTCCGCTAGATTGAATGTTCTTGAGATCTCAAACTCGTTCGAAAGATCGACTACATAAGCATTATTGTTGGGTTTCCTGAGAATCGACACCGATCAAATCTTCTTTTGCTTCAATTTATTGTAGGTGTCAGCTGGGTAGCGATCTTTGCGTAGATGGACCATCACTTAATCCCCTACCTCGAACACCTTTGGCGTGTTGATGCTTGTCAATGTCTCTCTTGTACTTCTCATTTGACTCGACAAGCTTAGTCTAAACTTCCGTATGCAATTTTGAAATTTTCTCAGCCATATTCTCTGTAGTTCTGCTCTTGCCGAGAATCTTCGGTAACGTGACTAAGTCGAGGGTGTGACGGGAAATTCGTCCGCAGATGATCTGAAACGACGACTTCCCTGTGGAGCGGTTCACCATGTTGTTGAAGGCGAGTTCTGCTTGTGACAAGGCCAAGTCCCATTGTTTTGGCTTGGTCTCCGGAAATGCATCGGATGAGGCTTGCTCAATGTTTTATTCACCACTTCAGTCTGTCCATCAGTTTGAGGATGATGCACACTACTAAACTAAAGTTGTGTATCAAATCGACTCCACAAAGTCCACCAAAAGTGACTCACAAACTTTGTATCATGGTTAGAAGTGATAGTTTTGAGGTTGCCATGCAACCTCACAATTTCTATGAAGAAAAGGTTGGCTTCACTCATCATATCGTATGTCTTCTTGCATGTGATGAAGTGAGCAATCTTGGAGAACCTATCTACTACCACGAACACTGAGTCCATGTCGCGTTGTATTCGTGGGAGACCTTAAACAAAATCTATGGAAATGTCCTCCCAAGGGCCTTCCAGTATGGGCAATGGAGTGTAAAGGCCCGTGTTTTATGATTGTCCCTTGGAGGTTTGGCAAATGTGGCACCGCTGAACCATTCGTCCCATGCCATGACCTAGGTGAGGCCAATAATGTTCTTCAACTAGAGCCTTCGTCTTATCTCGACCTAAGTGACCTCCAAGTCCACCCCCATGAAACTTAAGGATAATTTTCTCTCGTAGGGAGCATTGCGGGATGCACAATCGATTTTTGTAAAATAGGAAACCATCTTAAACGTGGAAATCACCCGGTCGGCCTTCCTTGCTTATTAGCCACACATTCTTGAACTCGTCATCATCAACATATAGCTCATTGAGGCAGTCAAAACTGACAACCTCGGTCGTCATAGTGACGAGAAGGGCAACTTGGCGACTCAATGCGTCAGTAACCTTGTTTTGTTGGCCAGAACTTATGCTTCAACACGAACATGAATTTCTGTAAAAATGAAATCCACTCGGCATGTACACTGACCAACATTAGTCTAACTATTAATAAATTTCAAGGCATGATGATCAGGTGTAAAGAACAAACCCCCTCTAGATGAGGTAGTGTCATCAATGTTGAAGGGCTTATACTACCGTGTACAACTCTATCTCATGTGTGGACCACTTCTTGCGGGCTTCAATAAGCTTCTAAATATAGAAGGTGACAAGACCACCTTCCTAAGATAATACTACGCCAATGCCCATGTAAGACGCATCACAATCCACTTTAAAAAATTTCTTAAAATTTGGCAAATCTAGAATCGAAGTAGACGACAATTTTTGCTTAATCTTAGCAAAATTACGGTCAGCATCTTTCGTCCACTGAAACGACCATTTCTTCATCCAATCGACGATCGGTGCAACGATCGTACTGAAGTTTCTTACAAAGCGACGATAGAAGGTAGCCAAACTATGAAAATTGCAAACTTCATGTATGTTGGTGGGAGTAGGCCACTCACGAATGACCCTCACTTTGTCTTCATCAACTCGGATACAGGTCGATGACACCACGAACCCCAAAAATAAAAGATGGTCTGTTAGGAAGCTACACTTCTTCAAGTTTAGGTATAACATTTTTTCTTGCAAAACTTAAAGGACCTGTTTGAGATGTTCGATGTGTTCTGACTCATCCTGACTGTATATTAATATGTCGTCGAAGTAAACCACGACGAACTTGCCTATGAATGGTTTCTATGCCTGGTTCATGAGGTGCATGAAGGTGATTGGTGCATTCGACAATCTAAATGGCATAACTAGCCATTTGTACAACCCATTCTTTGTTTTAAAAGCCGTCTTCCACTCATCCCTTGGGCAGATACAAATTTGATAGTACCCGTTGCAGTAAGTCCAGTTTAGAAAACACCTTAGACCCCTCGAGCATTTCAAGCTGGGGTATAGGAAATCTGTATTTGATGGTAACTTTGTTAATAGCCCTGTTATCAACGCACATATGCCAACTACCATCCTTCTTTGGCATCAATAATGTTGGAACCGCACATGGGCTCATGTTCTCCCTGAGCAATCATTTCTTAAGCAATTCTTCCATATGTCCTTGGAGAATTTCATTCTATTTCGAACTCAACTTGTAATGCGGTAGGTTCGGTAAACTAGCACCAGGTATGAGGTCAATGTGGTGTTGTATGTCCCGCATTGGTGGTAGGCCATGAGACAGATTTTTGGGCCATACCTTCCGAAATTTATTCAGTAATGGTTAAAGGGCTGGGGGAATATTTTTATTACATGGGTGTTCCGAGGATCAGCAAGTTAAGTTTGTTGCATACAAGCTGAAATTTAGTGCTTCTGCATGGTGGGAGCAATTACAAACCTCTCGTACCCACCTAGGACAAACTGCTCATAGAACATGGCTCAGGATGAAAAGATTGATGAAATCCAGGTTTTTACCTAGCGACTATGATTAAGTATTGTTTCAACAATACCAAAATTACAAATAAGGACCTCAATCTGTCGTAGATTGTCAGGCTGAGTTCGATCGATTGACAACAGGAATGAGTTGTCAAAGACCGAGTCCCAAAAGATTGCAAAGTTCATTGGCTGTCTACGACCCTCAATCCATGACCAAATCTGCCTCCTTCCAGTATGGACCATGGCAGATGCGGCTCGATTAGCTACCCCCGTTGAGACACAACTTGCTAAAATCCCTGCACGAACTTATCATTTGACATACGTTCCTATGACGGGTCCTATGCAAGATGCGACCCTGTTTAAGGGAAAAGAACTAGTTGGTGGACGTGCTCAGCCACCACCAACTGTGAGCCACGATGGGGGGAGCGGTCATCCAGGCCATAAAGGGTTGTCCCTGCGACAGTAGGCCCAAGCCAGCCATCGAATCCGTATTCTCGACCAAGGCCAGGCAACTTTTTCGCTGTGGCCAACCAGGCTACCTGTCGAATGCTTGCCCTTAGCGCCCCACCGTTAATCTAACTACGAATGAAGGAGAGGGCGAGGAAGACTACGGGGAAGGAGAACCCGAGACCGAAGAGTATGATCAACTCGTTGAAGAAGAAGAGGCGGAACTAATTGGATGACTGGGACCATGGCGAGTCCTTAGTTGTAAGGCGATTGTGCTTCACGCCTCGAAAAGAAGTGCACCCTTAATACCACAACATCTTCCTTACCTGTTGCACAGTGAACGAGAAGGTTTGCGACGTCATCATTGACAGTGGAAGCAACAAGAATATTGTGTTCCGAGTTATGGCGGACAAGCTCCGGTTGCCGACGACGAAACATCCGACCATGTACTCCATCGGTTTGATTAAGAAAGTCAGCGATACGAAGGTAACCAAACAATGTTTAATTGCTTTCTCTATTGGTAGAATCTATAAAAATGAGGTGCTATGTGACGTTGTGGACATGGAAGCATGTCATATACTTCTCGGTCATCCGTGGAAGTCGGACCGAGATGGAAATTCGAAACTCGAGTATAATAACCCAAGCCCGAGTTCCAGGGTGTGAATTGAAAATTCGAGCATAGATTCCTTGAAATTCCACTCCACACATCGTATTACTAAAATAAATTCCAAATATAAAGTTTCTTTTCCACTAATATCTTATTACATTGAAAAATAGATCAACTACGGATGGTGTTTGAGTAACACGTGACCATCTGAATACTCTGCTCTGTCTACGTCTTTTCCTTCCTGAAAACCTGCAAGAACTATGGTGATTTTAGTGAGATAAAAGCCCAGTGAGGTCATTTCCATCACAGGTAATATTCCAGTTAATAAGAGATAGAATGCGAATCATCAATGGATAGAATTGTGAGCAATATATGAGGATAATGTTATGATTGATACACTTTATGGTTTATTATCAATAGAACATGATTATCATGATGTCATGTATGTCATGATACGTGTGAGAGCAATAAACGTCTAGGAACTCGTTACCACTGAACATTAGGAACCTGTCGCAAATCAACCATGCTCACCTAACCGGTACAACGAGGCGGCAAATCAACCATGCACGCCAGTGGGCAAATCAACCATGCACCACTGATCCAATCGAGCAAATCAACCATGCTCAATAAGTGAAACGACCAGACCTCGCTGCCACTGAACATTAGGAACCTATCGCAAATCAACCATGCTCACCTAACCGGTACAGCGAGGCGGCAAATCAACCATGCACGCCAGGAGTCAAATCAACCATGCTCCTGTTCTGTCGTTGTGTATACAAGTTGTATATGAAAGTCATGAATCATGGAAACATATCTTCAAGCATACAATGCATATCATCATTCAAACCCAATCACACCATGCATGTGTCATCTGTAATTAAATAATTATTCACCTGATTATTCATTATACATTAAGAGAGTTGTTAAAGAAGTAAGTCACCTAAAGTTATATAACGTGTTGTACCCACAACAATGTATCGTGCATCTACGTTTTGTTTAACTAGGGTTTTTATATTTGAAACCTAGGAGGCGAATTTGAAGGAAGTACGTTCAACCTATGTTTAACCTCTAGGCAGGGTTACATAGAAAAGAGGAGCGAGATCTACAAGAAAGGTAAATAATGTAAATATGGAGTCGAAGAAAACAATAAGCGGTGGAATCCCTTACCTAGGATCAATTTAAGGACTTGAGAATAACTTAAAAATTGCATAACTCAAACCAAAATTCGATAGATAGTTAAGAGGAACTATATGGGAGAAATTTAACGGAACAACCATGCGAAGAATCACTCACTGTATGATCAACTATAGGTTCTGCACAAGCCCAAATTAGATCCTGAGTTGGCTCAGCGAGTCGCTCAACGAGTCGACTCAGATTGGAATAGAGAACAACTTCCTGCTTCTTCCTTCTTTCTTTCTCCTTTTTCTTCTTTCTTTCTTCTTCTCTGTTTCTTGCTGACTGGGGTGCTGTCCCCACAGCAACAGCAGCAACAGCTCAGCCACCCCCCCCCCTCTCTCGCTCTCTCATTTCTTCTCTTCTTCTTCTTTTTCCTTCTTCCTTTATTTCTCTTTCTTCTTTTCTTCTTCTTTTCCTTCTTCTCCTCCTTCTTCCTTGCTGCCCTAGCAAGAGGAGCAACAGCAGCAATGGCAGCAACAGCAGCCTCTCTTTCTCTACCGCTGCTCTCTTTCTGTCTCTATCGCTCCTCTCGTTTTCTTTCTCTCTCTTTCTTCTCTCTCTCTAATAGCTCTCTTCTCTCTCTTTCTCTTTCGCTGTTTCTTGTAGCAAACGAAGCAGCGAGCCGACCTCTTATAGCTGAGTTCGTCCGTCCGTGCGAACCGATGGAGTTTCCGAATCCAACTTGGATTCGGATATCATATTTTGCAAACTAAGCCACTTGTAACCGTTGGAGACCTAGGTGGGGTTCACACGAAGGCCTGGAAGCGATCTGGCCCAGCCATGCACGGCAGATTGGTAGATCTTGTTCATCTTGCGTTAGAACAGTGGATTGAAGTGATCCCCGCAGTCGACTAAAAACATTGAGACCACCCACTCCTAATGTCTGGGTGAGGCGCACACTGAATGAACGGATTGGATTAACGGATAGGGGCCACCGTGATGGACGGTCGAGACCCACAGATGGACAGCGCTGCTCGCTGTCGCAGCAGATGCAGTAATGGCGTCCGAAGAAGACGCTACTCCACAGACTTCTTTATTTATTATTTTATTTATTTATTAGTGTTTGTTTTGGTTGCAAGGTTGTCAAATTGCTTGCTTCTACGTAAGGGTGTTGTTGTGCTATGACCTTTGTTCTACTAGTGACGTTGCTTGTAGGATCAAGCCTGTAATGTTGAGGTTAGAATGTTTGCAGGTTTTGTTTGTGATGTTTCTTTTAATTGGACTGTTTGTGTTCCTTGCTTCATTGTTTGTACTGTGATTGACTGTCTTGTTTGTGACATTGTTTTTGTTGGGATGTTATTGACTTTCTTCTCTTCGTTGTAGCGTTCGCTCAGGCACATCGGAGTGCATAGCGAAAGCTTGGTTGCAGTTATGGTTGAATCTCGAGGACGAGATCCTCATAAGGGGGGTAGATTGTAAGAACCCGAAGTCATATAAGTTACTACGTACACTTGTGAGCACATAAACCCATGACCTGTAGGGCATAGACACACCGTAGTATTCGTCTGGTAGCTTAGTGGGCTTGCTTGAATTTCGAGGACGAAATTCTATGTAAGGGTGGTAGAATGTAATACCCCAAAAATTTGGGCGCACGAGCAAGTACACGAGTGCGTGTTCACATGTGAGAAATTGTATTCTAAGCTATATTGTTCGCACGCATATACACATGTATACAGTTTATACGTGTCCTGACGACTTGTCAGGCCTCTGAAAAACTTAGAGTACTTAGTTAAGTTGATAGACCGACCGTTAGGATAATATGTCGTTACTAGACTAGAAGATTTAACCGTCCACTCCAAATTCGAATTAAGCGATCAATGTAAACCGCCGTACATTATCCTGTACACATGTCTGTCCATAAATAAGAACCGTACATTGTGTCCATCACAAGGTATATCCTTAGACCAGTGAATTCTTGGCCCTATGAACCTGCTCGGGTGTGTTTGTAACACCCTAGGATGTTAGAATAATCTCAATTATAAATTAGTTATTTATTTAAGAAATTAAATAAATTTAATATAGATAAATTAATATTAAATAATTTGTAAGAAATTATAGTATGGCTCCTTCATTAAAATTGCTCAACATGAACCCTAGAATAGCATGGAATTGGCAGATTTCGCAAAACTCATAAATCTATAAGTATTAGGAAAATACCATTAGTTAAACTTAAGTTATGGGACCAATTGCAAGTTTTATGATTTCTGAAAATCATTTTCACGCAAAACCTTATATACTAGTTCTAGGACACGATCCAACCATACATGTCAAATTTCAACCCTCCGATCATCCTACAAATGCCCTAATCAGAAATCGGGCCATAAGTGGGCCATCTAAACTCGGATTTGCTTCATTTTTTGTGTCATACCTTAAAATCAGGTGACCTACCGGATGGTCGAAATAGATTTCGTACACACATCATGGTGGGACCCACGTGCATTGTGTGCACGGTTTGCGCCCGGTCAACACGCGTTGACCGCGTGCGTTGCAAGACGCGGAGCCTCTTCTTCTTCTTTCCTTTTTTTCCATCTGCAGCGGCAGCGAACAGCGCTGTCCGCCTGCTCCATCCACACCGTTCGTTGGTGGGCCAGCGGGTGGACCCCATTGGTCAGGCTAATGTACGACACGTGCAGCGGACGTAATTATTAAAAAAAAAAAAGAAGAAGTCTGTGGAGTAGCGTCTTCTTCGGACGCCATTACTGCATCTGCTGCGACAGCGAGCAACGCTGTCCATCTGTGGGTCTCGACTGTCCATCACGGTGGCCCCTATCCGTTAATCCAATCCGTTCATTCAGTGTGCGCCTCACCCAGACATTAGGAGTGGGTGGTCTCAATGTTTTCGGTCGACTGCGGGGATCACTTCAATCCACCGTTCTAACGCAAGATGAACAAGATCTACCGATCTGCCTTGCATGGCTGGGCCAGATCGCTTCCAGGCCTTCGTGTGAACCCCACCTAGGTCTCCAACGGTTACAAGTGGCTTAGTTTGTAAAATATGATATCTGAATCCAAGTTGGATTCGGAAACTCTATCGGTTCGCGCAGACGGACGAACTCAGCTATAAGAGGTCAGCTTGCTGCTTCGTTTGCTACAAGAAACAGCGAAAGAGAAAGAGAGAGAAGAGAGCTATTAGAGAGAGAGAAGAAAGAGAGAAAGAAAATGAGAGGAGCGATAGAGACAGAAAGAGAGCAGCGGTAGAGAAAGAGAGGCTGCTGTTGCTGCCGTTGCTGCTGTTGCTCCTGTTGCTAGGGCAGCAAGGAAGAAGGAGGAGAAGAAGGAAAAGAAGAAGAAAAGAAGAAAGAGAAATAAAGGAAGAAGGAAAAAGAAGAAGAAGAGAAGAAACGAGAGAGAGAGAGAGGGGGGGGTGGCTGAGCTGTTGCTGCTGTTGCTGTGGGGACAGCACCCCAGTCAGCAAGAAACAGAGAAGAAAAAAGAAAGAAGAAAAAGGAGAAAGAAAGAAGGAAGAAGCAGGAAGTTGTTCTCTATTCCGATCTGAGTCGACTCGTTGAGCGACTCGCTGAGCCAACTCAGGATCTAGTTTGGGCTTGTGCAGAACCTATAGTTCATCATACAGTGAGTGATTCTTCGCATGGTTGTTCCGTTAAATTTCTCCCATATAGTTCCTCTTAACTATCTATCGAATTTTAGTTTGAGTTATGCAATTTCTAAGTTATCCTCAAGTCCTTAAATTGATCCTTGGTAAGGGATTCCACCGCTTGTTGTTTTCTTCAACTCCATATTTACATTCTTTACCTTTCTTGTAGATCTCGCTCCTCTTTTCTATGTAACCCTGCCTAGAGGTTAAACATAGGTTGAACGTACTTCCTTCAAATTCGCCTCCTAGGTTTCAAATATAAAAACCCTAGTTAAACGAAACGTAGATGCACGATACATTGTTGTGGGTACAACACGTTATATAACTTTAGGTGACTTACTTCTTTAACAACTCTCTTAATGTATAATGAATAATCAGGTGAATAATTATTTAATTACAGATGACACATGCATGGTGTGATTGGGTTTGAATGATGATATGCATTGTATACTTGAAGATATGTTTCCATGATTCATGACATTCATATACAACTTGTATACACAACGACAGAACAGGAGCATGGTTGATTTGACTCCTGACGTGCATGGTTGATTTGCTGCCTCGCTGTACCGGTTAGGTGAGCATGGTTGATTTGCGACAGGTTCCTAATGTTTAGTGGCAGCGAGTTCTGGTCGTTTCACTTATTGAGCATGGTTGATTTGCTCGATTGGATCAGTGGTGCATGGTTGATTTGCCCACTTGCGTGCATGGTTGATTTGCCGCCTCGTTGTACCGGTTAGGTGAGCATGGTTGATTTGCGACAGGTTCCTAATGTTCAGTGGCAATGAGTTCCTAGACGTTTATTGCTCTCACACGTATCATGACATACATGACATCATGATAATCATGTTCTATTGATAATAAACCATAAAGTGTATCAATCATAACATTATCCTCATATATTGCTCACAATTCTATCCATTGATGATTCGTATTCTATCTCTTATTAACTGGAATATTACCTGTGATGGAAATGACCTCACTGGGCTTTTAGCTCACCAAAATCACCATAGTTCTTGCAGGTTTTCAGGAAGGAAAAGACGTAGACAGAGCAGAGTATTCAGATGGTCACGTGTTACTCAAACACCATCCGTAGTTGATCTATTTTTCAATGTAATAAGATATTAGTGGAAAAGAAACTTTATATTTGGGATTTATTTTAGTAATACGATGTGTGGAATGGAATTTCAAGGAATCTATGCTCGAATTTTCAATTCACACCCTGGAACTCGGGCTTGGGTTATTATACTCGGGTTTCGAATTTCCATCTCGATCCGACTTCCACGGATGACCGAGAAGTATATGACATGCTTCTATGTCCACAACGTCACATAGCACCTCATTTTTATAGATTCTACCAATAGAGAAAGCAATTAAACATTGTTTGGTTACCTTCGTATCGCTGACTTTCTTAATCAAACCGATGGAGTACATGGTCGGATGTTTCGTCGTCGGCAACCGGAGCTTGTCTACCATAACTCGGAACACAATATTCTTGTTGCTTCCACTGTCAATGATGACGTCGCAAACCTTCTCGTTCACTGTGCAACAGGTAAGGAAGATGTTGTGGCATTAAGGGTGCACTTCTTTTCGAGGCGTGAAGCACAATCGCCTTACAACTAAGGACTCGCCATGGTCCCAGTCATCCAATTAGTTCCGCCTCTTCTTCTTCAACGAGTTGATCATACTCTTCGGTCTCGGGTTCTCCTTCCCCGTAGTCTTCCTCGCCCTCTCCTTCATTCGTAGTTAGATTAACGGTGGGGCGCTGAGGGCAAGCATTCGACAGGTAGCCTGGTTGGCCATAGCGAAAAAGTTACCTGGCCTTGGTCGAGAATACGGATTCGATGGCTGGCTTGGGCCTACTGTCGCAGGGACAACCCTTTATGGCCTGGATGACTGCTCCCCCCATCGTGGCTCACAGTTGGTGGTGGCTGAGCACGTCCACCAACTAGTTCTTTTCCCTTAAACAGGGTCGCATCTTGCATAGGACCCGTCATAGGAACGTATGTCAAATGATAAGTTCGTGCAGGGATTTTAGCAAGTTGTGTCTCAACGCGGGTAGCTAATCGAGCCGCATTTGCCATGGTCCATACTGGAAGTAGGTAGATTCGGTCATGGATTGCGGGTCGTAGACAGCCAATGAACTTTGCAATCTTTTGGGACTCGGTCTTTGACAACTCATTCCTGTTGTCAATCGATCGAACTCAGCCTGACAATCTGCGACAGATCGAGGTCCTTATTTGTAATTTTGGTATTGTTGAAACAATACTTAATCATAGTCGCTAGGTAAAAACCTGGATTTCATCAATCTTTTCATCCTGAGCCATGTTCTATGAGCAGTATGTCCTGGTGGGTACGAGAGGTTTGTAATTGCTCCCACCATGCAGAAGCACTAAATTTCAACTTGTATGCAACAAACTTAACTTGCTGATCCTCGGAACACCCATGTAATAAAAATATTTTTCAATTTTTGCCAACCAATCAAGGAAATCTTCAATATTTAATAAACCATTAAAATTAGGAAGATCACATTTACCTCAGAAAATCTCTATCATTGCGATCCACATGTTCATTCCGTTGTGCGGGCCGTTGAGCGACTGATGTCTTCAACGTCCCCATCACTGTGATCCAAATCATTATGATTAGCCCTACGGAAAGCCAGCGGCTATGCTTGACTGAATATGGGATTGTTCGATACAATAAGCATTGGGGATTGTGCATCGCCTTGGACTTGGGGTTGGGGTAGAGCCCTTAAAATCTGCTCAAGAGAAGTATGCAACCTCAGTCACATCCCAACATTAGCCAGGCGTTAGAACGCGCATCAAATGAACAAACATGATCTAAGTATAGCGTGTAAATTGGCACACGTGCGGGCATGGTGAGCATGCTGGATTAGCTAAAATCTGGCCAAAAAGACCCTTCTTACAAATACTTTTTGGAGGGAAAAAGTCTTGATAGTTTTTTAACTCCCACCTACAACCACACATACTATATAAATACCCCCAGCTCTTTCTTTATCCTGAAATTCTTCTTCCTCTCTCTCCAATGCCCATTTCAAAATCGCCATTAGGTTTTCCATTTTAGGGCGGAAAGATGACGCAGAGCAGCTGCTGCAATTACAGCAGCAGCATTGCCGGTGCCGATTTCCATCTCTCTGACGAGATCCTGTCCGTCATCCCAACGGATCCTTACGATCAGCTCGATCTGGCACGGAAGATCACGTCGATGGCAATTGCCTCCCGCGTATCGAGGCTAGAGTCTGAGGCTGCGAGTCTGCGGCAGAAGATTGTGGACAAGGATCACAGGGCACCCGAGTTGCAGGAGCGGCTTTCCCAGCTCGAGGACGCATTGCAGGAGTCTGACGCACGTTTGCGGGCAGCCCTCGATGACAATGTAAGCATTTGAATGGTGCTGGACTCCTGATGATTTTCTTTGGGAAATGTTGTTAGACTAAGAACATCTCTCTCTCTCTCTCTCTCTCTCTCTCTCTCTCTCTCTCTCTCTGATTTTTTGGCTTTATTATGTCTTTGAAGATGAGGCTGACAAATGAACGGGATGCATTGGCTATAACAGCTAAGAAGCTTCACCGAGATTTGGCGAAGGTGCGATGTCATTTATTTATTATTTTTATTTATTTTAATTTTTTTTATAAAGGCAAAGGGCCCACCCTTTTCACACATGGTCGGTAAAAGCTAATGTGCAAAATTGACCCTGATCAGATGATCCTTCCAGTCTCATGAAGAACTTACAGAATGGATAGTTTCATGTAATTGTGTCCAACTGTCCACTTCCAATGCCAAATATCGTACAGACCGGGTCATTTGATCAGGGTACTTTCCATAGTTGAATCCACAATGCCCCAAAGCCAACCAACCTCAATATTCCAGGCTGGGCCCACTATCCAGTGCAAAGGGCTTTGAAACGTATTATGTCAATTGGCAAGAGATGTTCTTACCAGATCATTCATTATATTTATGCTTATTTACTTGCTGCAGATATTCAGACTAATAACAGATTTTTATGTATCTGACCTTTGTTCATTTTCTACCTGTTTTGCTATATGCTTCTGAGTGTGTTTTATCCAATGCATTGTGTACTGTGAAAATTCTGTTGTTCTATAGCCTCCTCTCTGAATTTGTTACTTTCTTCCTATTGGGAATTGGGATGACCCTTGAACCGTGTTTAGAATCTTGGTATGGGAGCATGTATGAAATAGATAACGAAATGGTAGTTATTGGCATCCATCTGCTGATGTGTGCGACATATAGCATATGTAGTAATTGTTGGAGAGGCCTCAAAACTGTGCATTGACAATGTCCACCGACCGGTCAGCCGATCGGTTGGCCAGTGGCCAGTTTGGCACAGAAACTCTCTGGACATTTTTTGCCCTTTTGAGACCGGTCGTCTGACCGGTTGCAGGGTGCTCAGACCGGTCGCCAGATAGGTTTGAGTTGAGGCAGCAGGCATGTAGTTTTGGAGCAAAGCTCACTGGACCAACCTCGACCGGTTGACCGACTTGCGGGATTTAAAATTCTTGCGCGAAAACGCATTGTATGTTTCTAAATCCGGATTCTCTCTTATAAATATGTTTCCTAATCGTGTTTGGAGAAGTACTAAAAAATACCAATGAGTCCTAATACGAGATTAGGGTTTTGGGTGAGAGGATTGTGAGGTTTGAGAGCTTTTGTTCATCTTTGGGATCTACTTGGGTAGATTAGCTCTGTAATCATCTGTTTATCATAGTGAAGGTGTCGCTTTGTGTTGTGGTTTTTTCCTGCAAGGGTTTTCCACGTAAAATTCGTGTGCTTTTGCATTGATTGCTTGTGTGGCTGTGTGATGATTGTTTGATCTTCTTCGGTGCTTCCGTTGACCGGATTTCCAACAAGTTACGCAGAACTTGAACTACTCTGTAGGGACCACCTTGGTTAGCATATCCGCTGGATTCACACTAGTGTGAATCTTGTCCAGAGTCACATCTCCTTCCTCAAGCACCTGTCGAATAAAATGCTGACGCACATCAATGTGTTTAGTACGAGAGTGATAAATAAAATTTTTAGCAAAATTGATAGCACTAGAGTTGTCACAATTAACCGACACGGCTTCTTGTTGAAGCCCCAACTGATTTATCATTCCTTTCAACCAAACAGCTTCCTTGAAAGCTTCTATCACTGCCATATACTCAGCTTCAGTAGTGGAAAGAGCCACCATAGACTGAAGCTTACACATCAAACTAATCGCTCCACCTGCTAATACAAATAAGTACCCTGAAGTCGATCTCCTACTATCCA
The DNA here is from genome assembly GCA_003013855.2 of Liriodendron chinense. Taxonomy (NCBI): domain Eukaryota; kingdom Viridiplantae; phylum Streptophyta; class Magnoliopsida; order Magnoliales; family Magnoliaceae; genus Liriodendron; species Liriodendron chinense. Next base: position 361,362 of record ML058584.1, read on the forward strand.
CACTACCTGCGTAATCAGAATCGACGTAACCAACCAACTTGTCCTTGGACTTTTCAAATGTCAAGACGTAGTCTTGCGTACCCTGAATGTATCGAAGTAGCCATTTCACAACTTCCTAATGTTGTTTGCTCGGGTTAGACATGAATCGGCTAACAACACCCATAGCCTATGAAATATCTGGTCTTGTACAGACCATGGCATACATTAAACTGTCCACAACACTTGAATAGGGCACATGAGACATAACATGCTTTTCTTCATCTGTTTTGGGACAATGTTCAGAAGAAAGCTTGAAGTGGGCCGTGTGGGCAACGCTAATCGGTTTAGACTTGTACATCTCATACTTTTTCAATACCTTTTTAAGGTATTTCTCCTGAGATAACCACAACCTGCTCCTCTTCCCGTCTCTATCAATATTTATGCCAAGGACCCTTTTTGCAGCTCCTAGATCCTTTATCTCGAATGTCTCTAAAAGCTGAGTCTTCAATACATCGATGTCAGACATGTTATGATTGACAATAAGTATGTCATCGACATACAACACTAGTATGAGAAACTTCTCATCATTCAGTGTCTTGAAATAGACACAATGATCGTACTCGCTCATGGAAAAGCCTTGACTCATTATGAAGGAATCAAATTTCTTGTAACACTGCCTAGGTGACAGTTTGAGACTGTACAACAATCTCCTTAACTTGTAAACCTTGTTCTCGGCCCCTTGCACTGTATGACCTTTTGGTTGCACCATGCAGTGTTTTAAATAGCGAATAGCGTGTAGCGTAGCCTTCACCCCTCTGAACTGAAGCGTGAGGCGTACAGCTACATCAGCGTGTAAGCGTAAGCCTACACAATACTTAGATTTTTAATCAAGGTTGTGCTTGGTTGCGCCAAATTAAATGATTAATAATAAAATTTAACAAAATTCATGGATAATTTGGTTGCAAACCAAATGCAACCTAAAGTAATAATAGCAAAGGGTAATTGAATGCAACAAAACTGATTTAAAACGTAGTTCTTATATATTTTACGCAAAGCATAAAAAGACTAATGGATTTTAATTGAAATAGAAAGATGGTTAACACATTATTAAAAACATTATTATGAAAAATGACTTGTAATGGTGAGCTCTGTAGCGCTGTAGCGTATCCAAATTAATCATGTAGCTTAGGCTACACACAACTTAAGCTATTTTCATGAGCTACGTAGCGTTTAGGCTAAGCTACGCTACGTAGCGTAAGCTACACGCTACATAGCGTAGCTATTTAAAACATTGGCACCATGTAAATCTGCTCTTCCAATTCCCCATGCAGGAAAGCAGTCTTTACATACATCTGTTCCAGCTCAAGGTCGTATTGGGCAACCAGTACTAACACGAACCTGATAGATATTTTCTTCACAACCGGCGCAAAAATCTCACTGAAGTCCACGCCTTCATGCTGAGCATACCCTTTCACTACTAACCTTGCCTTGCATCTATTCTGTTTCTTCCGAAAAATCCACTTGCACCCAATTGCTTTTTGGCCTACTGGAAGCTTCACAAGCTCCCAAGTCTCATTCTTGTATAGGGAGTCCATCTCATCTTGCATTGCCGTCTTCCACTTTTCAGCATCTACATCCAGTAGTGTCTCCTCAAAATTAGATGGATCCCCTTCATCTGTAATGAGAGCGAATGCAATGTTCGAGTCATCCCTATACCTTGTCTGTAACCAGTGATCCCTAGGTGGATTTCTTCGCACAGGTGGCTGCTCCACCTGATCCTGTACCTCTGTCTGCGCCTCAGTATCGGCTCGTGTTTTATCTCTGTCATCTTGTGCATCGTCAATTTCTGATTTTACTGGTTCCTTTGTAGCATCCTTTTAGAATAAAGAACCCTCATCAAATTTGACATTACCGCTCGGGGTGATCTTCTGTGTGACAGGGTCATATATATGATAACCCTTCACACCATCACCATAGCCCACAAAGATCCCTTTTTTGGCCCTATGGTTTAGCTTATTTCTCTCAACTGACGGTACATGAGAGTAAGCCTCATAACCAAAGACCCGCAGACTTTAGTAGTCTAGCGTACGACCACTCCACACTTCCTCAGGAATTTTATATTCAATTGCCATAGAGGGTGACCGATTTATCAAGTAACAAGCCGTATTAATGGCCTCAGTTCATAGCTCTTTGCCCAATCCAGCACTACTAATCATGGATCGGGCTCTCTAAGAGAGTCCGATTCATCCGATCTGCCACACCATTCTGCTCTGGTGTGTGGCGTACTGTGTTGTGCCTCACGATCCCCTCCTCCTTACAATATGTGTTAAACTCCCTGGAAGTGAACTCACTTCTATTGTCGGTTCTCAAAACTTTCAGTTTTTGCCTTGACTGATTCTCCACCATCGCCTTCCAATACTTGAAGGTCATGAAGACATTGGATTTATTTTTCAGAAAATAAACCCAAACCTTTCTGCTATAGTCATCGATAAACGACACGAACCACGATGACCTTCCAATAGAAATAACGAGCGATGGCCCCCATACATCGGAATGGACATATTCAAACACCCTTTTACATACATGTTTCTCCCCTTTAAATGACAATGTAGACTGTTTCCCATATATGCAATGTTCACATATATTTAAGTATATAGATTTAAAGGAAGGAATCAAAGATTGTTCAGAGAGTACCTTCATGCCCCGCTTGCTCATGTGGCTTAAGCGTGCATGCCACATACGTGTAGACGTGTAATCTGCTACAATTGCTGCAGCTCCACTTACTGAAGTGCTCCTAATCATCTTGTAAATGTTTCCATGCCTCTGTCCTTTCATAATTATAAGGGCCCTCTTTGAAACTTTGCAAAAACGGTCAAAACCGGTGAACTCGCACCCCAATGCCTCGAGTGCACCTAAGGGAAATCAGATTCTTCCTCAACCTAGGAACGTGCCGCACTTCCGTCAAGGTTCGTTCGATCCCATCGAACATCTTGATGCACACTCTACCAATTCTCACAACCTTGCAGGCGTAGTCATCGCTTAGAAATACTGAGACTCCCTCATACTCTCTGTAGGAAGTAAAGACGCTCCTATCTGGGCACATGTGATATGAAGCCCCGGAGTCTATGATCCACTCATCACTGAGAGATCTAACCTTTGACACCGTTAAGACCTCGCACACATCACTACCACCTTCTTCAGCTTCAACTGTATTGGCTTTCCTAGAGGAGTCTCCTGACTTCTCCTTCTTATACTTCGAATTCTTGCAGTCCTTCTTCATGTGCCGAACTTGGCCACATTCCCAACACTTCAACTTAGATTTGCCCTTATCCTTTGATTTGGATCGAGAATGTGACGATCCTTCACCTCGCTCAGAATTCCTTCCTCTCATAATCAGTGCATCGGAGGAAGAATTAGTATCACCGCTTTTCTGTCTCATGACCTTCGATTGAAGGGCTGAGACAACGGTCTCGACACTAATAGTGTCCATACCTGCGCACAACGAGTCTCTAAGTGACCCATATGAACTAGGAAGCGAGTTAGTAAAATCAAGGCTTAATACTCGTCCTTCATCTGCTCACCAAAATTAAGTAACTTGCAAATTAACTTGTTGAACGTGCTAATGTGGTCCTCCACATCTGTCTCCTCCGCCATCTCCAAGGTGAAGAGTTGCATCATTAGATACATGCGATTTTCTAGAGACTTCTTCGCATATATGTTCTCTAGCTTGGTCCATGTCTCTACAACGGTCTTCTCCTTCACGATGTTATAAAGGACGTTATCAACAAGGTACAATTGGATTGAAGCCATAGCCTTCTTATCCATCTTGGTCCACTCATCATCTTTCATCTCTGTAGGTCGCTTTCCAAGGGCGTTCACGACCCCTTACGGAGTTAGGACGGCCCTCATCTTCACCTTCCACAACTCAAAGTTGTTTTTGCTCGAGAACTTCTCAACGTCAAACTTCATACTTGAAGCCATGGGATTGTCGCAGAAAACTCCTTCTTCAACCTTCCAATGATAGCATTGATACCACTTGTTGGGGTTAGGAGCCCCGCAGCGGAAGCAATCAAAGCAGGCGAGGAACACACCACAATAGTAATTTTGTGAGGTTTTCTCATATTAGCAATGCTTTGGTCATACATGCTTTTTTGGTACCATATCCTAATGGTTGGAAATCTGAAAACCATCAGATTAGCTGTGCTACTTGATCAAGAAGCATTTAATTTAAGATCTTTTTGATGTGCTGTAATCAACAATTATAGGATTTTGGGACCATTTACAACAATTGAATGAAAACACTTGATATAGTTTTTTTTTTTTTTTTTTTTGGCTTGAATGGTATGGAGTTGATATTGACTCATTTTTCTCCAGTGATAACTGTCTTCCAAGTTTACAATGAATGAAATTTCTTAGCAACACCCTTTCGTTAAGATCAGCTTTGATACAAGGATGACTCCATTAAGTATTTCTTGCTCTTCATGTCCACCACTACTATTCCCTAGGTGGGGTCAGCCATCACCTAGTATAGAGAATATATTTCATTGAGGTGGATAGTGACCCTATGATACTTTGATGCTTGGATCTTTCCAGAGGTACTCGGGTTACCATGATATGACATGATTACAGGATATCGATGAGCCGTTTCTTATGTCTAGATTCTAGAAAGCCTTTTTTTTTTTTTTTTTTAAAATTATTTGCTTCACCTACTAGAGCATTACCATTTTTGTACATTTGCGCATTGCAACTGTACATGTGGTGCATCTCCTTAATATCAGATTGATTGTAACTATCCTAACCTCTCAGTTTGTTGACATTATAATTCATAACAATATCTTCTATTAATAAGATCTTAAAAAACCAAATAAACATGTCACTCCTTGTTGTCCTACATCCTAAATTTCCACAACATGGAGGAGGAGACTCTGAGACTCAGAACTGAGAAACTCGCAATCAGAAAGTGAGTAAGTGAAAACTCATTCCCAACCATGAATGAGGAGGAAGAGGATTGATCGAAATGGCTAGTGATTCCGACTGATACATCGAAATTGCCCCCTACGTATGACGTTCTCGTACAAACAAGGTTTCTTCTTCTTTTTGATTGAACACCTCGATAGGTGAGCGGTGGCATCGCGTAGTGCACAAAGCCTTCTCGTACTAAATTATTGCAATTATTATAACAATAAAGAAGCAAGGCCATAGATTTGATTATTTTCCTTGTATTGGCTTTGATTGGTTAATCAGAGACCGATGCTATTGCCCAACATAGGTAGCCCCTTAATAGATATAGTAATTAGGTCCGGACACTATTGTGTCCTTTCGGTAATTAACACCCATACACGAATCTAGGTAACATAAGTATGACATGCTTTACCTTAGGGCCAAGGTATTCCGTATCGGTAACAGTGGCCGTAATGGTTACCACCGTTATTGATATGGGTATTGGCCATAACGGCCTATACGAGGATGTAATGACAGCTATGACCCCCGTAACGGTTGAAAATTTTGTTTTGCCTGAAAAATTCTGAGAAAATATTTAGAAAATCCAAAATATGTAAATAATCCAAATATGTATTCATTTTTTTTTTGTTGTTGTTCTGAACATGTTTATAGTAGCGTAACGGTCCACTCTTTGGTGAGAGTGTTATATCTGGTTGTCTGGTGAATTTATGAACATGGTTATGTGCCTCTAATATTTACACATTGCAAGCAAGCATTAGAACTAGAAATCGGAAAAAAGCATAAATACCACTTTTTTGATTGTTTGAAAAAGTAACCCTCGAGCTTCTATTCGCCTAAATTGCTTCATCTACAGTTTTAATCCTAGAAACTATAGCAATAGTGGTCGAAATCTTTTGTAGAATAATTTAGGAAAGTTTTTGGAATGAGAAAAGTGAAAAAAATAGGAGAAAAATGGATTTAAATAGAAAAAGTGGTTGTTTTCAGCCATTACGGGGGTAATGGTTGTTATGCTCCGTAACGGCCTTTATGGCCCAAAAAAAACCAATTGCTGCATTTCACCCCTGTATCGCGTAACAGCCATGGCCATTACCTATGCATATCGGCCTTTACGACCATGGCCATTATTCCCCACATGTGCAAGCATTCTCCACAAACGTAGTCGACTAAGTTCGGGTAAGCCCATTTAACCTTTAGTTAACATGCGCTTGAGTAAACTAGTTTAGGCTTAATAGTCACAAGGTCAAGCCATTAATCTATGCGTCATTCTCGTTAATAAACGTCAATTTCTAAACCCTACTCTAATCATCATGTTTTTGGCTTGCGGGCCTTGTGCGGTGGGCCCACAAACCATAAGGTAGACTGTGCGTTCCAGTGGACCACAAAAGTTTTGGGTCAGGTTGATATGCATATTTTCCATTCATCCAGGTTTGTATGACCAAGTCAACAAACTGGATGACAATACGTCAAGGTGGGCCCCACTTCCTAGAATCATGGGAGTTTAAGAACAAATTGGTATTTGTATTTTCCCTTCATCCAGTTGGTGGGCCCCACAGAAGTTTGGGATCTGCTGACATTTGTATTCTTTCATTCATCTAAGACTATGTGACTGTGTCCCCGTGTCGGATGGAAATAAACACCATGGTGGGCCTCACTTTGTGAGACCATAGAAGTCTTAGATCAAGTAGATATTTGTGTTTTTCCCTTCATCCAGGTCCATGTGACTTGGTCAACTGGTGGATGACAAAATAAACATCATGGTGGGTCCAAGATGTTGGGTCCCGCAAACAAATAGATGGGCAATGGGTAGAATACATACATTAAGTGGGCCTCGTTTAATGGACAACGTGTATAAAATGCATACGCCACAAGTGGGTCCTACATCCTAATGGACAACGTGAATAAAACATATACATCATGGTAGGTCCCGCTGTCCAGTGGACATCGTTGACAAAGCATGCATCATAGCGGGTCCTGTCGTCCAGTGGACAACGTGGATATCCCGCACACACCTCGATGGGATAAATCATGTACACAGTGGCGGGTCCCGCTGTCCAATGGATAGCGTGAACAGGTCACATACATGATACATCACGGTGAGTCCTGCTGTCTAGTGGTCAACATGGACAAAAACATACACGTGGTGGGTCTTGCTGTCTAGTGGACAGTGTGGCCCTGCAACAGGTTAGATTGCAAATAAACATTACACTGGGTACTACGATATGGTGGGCCCCACTTGAGTTTTGAATCAAGCTTAGATATGTGTTTTCCATGTCTAGGTGTCTGTGTTACAATAGGTTGGATAACAAATGATGTTACAGCGGGGAACACGGTCTGATGGGCCCCACCAGTTCTCAATCAAGCTGATGTTTATGTTTGCCTTTCATCTAGGGCCATGCAACCCTATAGGGGTTTGGATAGCAAATGAATGTTACGGTGGGCCCAGGGAAGTTTTCAACAGTAGGTGTTATCATGGTGGGCCTCACTTTGTGAGGCCAAAAAAGCTTAGGATCAAGCTGATATTTGTCCTCGTGACTTTATCAATGGATTGTATGGCAAACTGACATCCTGGTGGGCCCCTCAACACTTTCAACGGTGGGAGTACATCAATGCTGTTAACTGTGGTGGGTCCATTAGAGATTTTAATTTGCCTCATTTGGGCAAGAAAAAATGGGTGGATGGTAAGGTGATGGGAGGATGGGGTAGTGATGGATCTCCTACAACTTTGGCTTAGTTGTTTCCAAATAGGGGATTTATCTAATTGGGGATTCTAGGTTGTTTAGACAAGGATATACCTATGGATGTAAGGTCTGAACACTAGAGAATCCAAGGGATCATGCCCACCAACAACTTGAGCTTGGAATGCTCATACCAAATGTTGAATCACAAGGTGGATGGCATCAACTCAATGGATTATATGCTAGGATGAGTGTATATGAGTGGGAAAACACCTAGGCTCTAAGTCTACCAAAAATCCCTTAAACTACCTCCGAACCAAATGCCTATTTTATAGAAATTGTGTTGTACCGGCTATATAACGACTAGTTAACGGCTCTGTTGATAGGATCGAAAGGGCATTCGATAGGATCGAGCTGTCCTTCGATCCAATAGAGGAAATCCAAGAATTTTCTGTTTAGTTGCTGGACTACTTCGGTCGTATTGAGCTGGATTTCGATACTATCGAGTCCCATCGATGGACTGTCGATTCGATCGAAGTCCCATCGATGTCTATTGTTTGGGCTGTTTTGTTTATACACTAGCTTTGGGCCTCTAAAACCTAACTTATCATGTTCAGATAAGGATCCTAAGGCTATGGGATGATCAAGCAAAGGTCTACCTATTGGAGAACGGATCATCTAAAGGCTAAGTTGTTTTGGGTCTGAGGTTAGGGTCACCAAGACACCTCAGATTTACTTTTTTCTTCACTCCTTGATGCTTCATGTCTTTACGTGTCTTTGGTCTTCATCTTCCAAGGGCTCAACCAAATTACTGACACATTGACCCACGTGATTGACAAATAGGTGCACAAATAAGTGCACTAACAATCTCCCCCTTTGTCAACACACTACTATAAATACACCACTTTGCATTCTCTATAGTTAAGCTTCTCCTGCACTATGCAAACCCTAACGTAGGGCCAGACTGATGGGGGTGAGCTAGCGCAAATCTAATTTCCATTAGCCTTATCTTGCAATGGGGAGCTAACACGTGGCACTAAAATCATTCACAAATCTCCTGTGCCTCAGAATTCGTTTTAGAACTAGGTAGTGGGAATCTAATTACGGCTTGTGCAGTTGCTTCCCCCGAAAAAAAAAAAAAACAAGTGACTTAACAGACACACTGAGTCAATTTTGTTGTAGTCTTGAGGTCAAAACTTGGTAGTGAAAATTTGATTAGTGGAAATTGGATTTCTGTTACCATCACATGTCAATGGATTTTTCATGGTCGCAAAATTATTGCAAGAGTCACTCAAATCCAAGGAGTTCCTGACCCATGGCACTTTGTGGTCCTACATTGTCTATCCAACTGTAGAATCCGAGATACCTGGCCAGCAACAACTCGAAGTCATATAGCATCATCCACAAACCTCATGCCTTCACACCATACCATGGGAAGGAGCGCCTTGCATGTGCATCCACAATCTGTTTTTTAACCTTTGCTGGTGGTGTGAAAATGGCAGTTAAAGTGGCAGAGATAGTGGATTTGAACCTTTTATACACACACACACACACACACACACACACATATATATATATATATATATATATATATATATATATATATATATATATATATATATATATATATATATATATATATGTTTGTGTGTATATATATACCATTTTCCCCCTTAACACCAACTACCATTTTCCCCCTTAACACCAACTACCATTTTCCCCCTTAACACCAACTACCCCTTTTCTGAATTTAATTTGTGGAATCAGTTTTGCATCATTCTTTCAGCAGCGGTGCATTTTCTTCGCCAAACAAACTGAATCATAGGTGTTTTGACAGCTGGAGGCATTCAAGAAGCACCTGGTGCAGTCACTTAAAGATGAAAGTTCACCTGTAAGATTATTGAATTAGTTTAGCTTTGAATTTCCATAACATCTCTCTCTCTCTCTCTCTCTCTCTCTCTCTCTCTCTCTCTCATGTTCTCTCGCTGTAATTGAGTTTTGAATGCAATGAGTTTTTTATCCACTGTCTTGTGCTAGCAACAGGCAGAAGCTGTTGATATAATGACCCGTGACCAATCAGTTGCCCATGTCTCTTCACTGAAGGGTACCTTTTATTTTGTTTGATGAAACATTTGATCATTAGTAGTCATCATAATGATGCACTATAGTCATTTACTTGTTCTATTTTCTGAGCTACAGAGTTTTTGATTCTTGTCGGATGCTTGGCAATGCATTTGTTTTCATTCTCATATTTGTGATGCCTCAGATGAGGGTTCCAACGGCTACATGGAGACAAATCTAGTTCGTGGCTCTACAGGAATGGCAATTCATGATGGTATCTCTTTATTGTTATTAGGTTCACTAAACCCTGCATGGCCCCTCTCCACATGCACTCTTTTCAAGCAGGGTACAAGCTAACCTGGCAAGTATCTGTGGGACATTTGGCAGTGCGTAAGTTGGCTGTCTCTGTGCAGATGGCCAGGCACCATAAGTGGGGCGCTTCACTCAATAAAAGCCAAATGTGTACATTGAATGTGAATCTTTGGCAAGTTTTTCTAAACTTTTCATCTTTTTTGTAGTGGTGACCCACTTGATGAATTAGGTTAATCTGACTTCTTGTGTCAGGCCATCTTCATGGTTGGGCCCAACTCTGCACCTTCTGGATATCCCTTGTACTTGCCAGGTTGGTCCAGGTTGGTATGTGCGGACCTCAAAAACTTCTATTATTAATGAGAAATGCTCCAGCGCTCCTAGTTGCATCAGACAATCCAATCGACAGAACTGAACTGTCCATTAAGTCTAGAACACATTTCATGCATGATGTAACAAAACGGTTATGCAACGGCCATGGTAGTCTGTAACAGCCATTCTGGTCGATGTGGGCCCTAGTGGTCTGATGCGGGGCTGATGCATTTTCTTCCTTCGATTTTTTTCCCTACAAGGCTGGTTGCAACGGTCATAGGTCTTTATGGCCACTGTTACCATTATCGAATACCTTGATTTTATATTCTCCCATGCAAAAGCAATGATCAGATGATCCAATCAATCCTTGATTCGGCCTTCTTTCATAGTTATCCTTTTTCTAAGCCATGGGTGGCATGGTTATGATAAACTAACAGAAGCGATTCTTTACAATCATAAGCAATCCATTATGGGCTAAAAAAACTAGAAAGATCAAATTGCTAATTGGACCTATTTTTATGTAAATGATCTTAACTATCCATATTTGATGTAGGATGAATGAAACTAGCCTAGGATGAATGTGGTGAGATCAAAATACACAATAACTAGGCAATTAAAAAAAATAATTTCAAGTAAATCCACACCATAAAATAAGAAATTCAAATTAACAACTAGATGGTCCTAGGTTAATCATACACATGGTGCACGAAAACATAAAATATCTCAAGAATGGCCCATTGGAAGTTAGGACTTCTAACCTAGCATAGGTAATGTCACATCTGCATGAAGAAATAATTGTGCCAATACAATTCAGATTTAGGGAAAAAGGGATTTGTTCAAAATCAGAATTTTCCTAAGGGATTTTGGAATTTAGGAATTGGAATTTGAGAGTTTTGGGAGTTAGGGATTTTGGGAATTAAGGCGGATTTGGGTGAAAGGGGATGGTTGGATTTGAAAGTTGTGTGAGATTGAGTTAGGTTTGAAGGATTCGGATGAGAAAAAGTTGGGGTTTTGGGGAAAAACCTAAGTTTAAGGTTGCGTGGGCCTATGCTGAATAAAAAAGGGTTCAAGGATTGAGGGATTTGATGGGAAGGGATAAGGAAAATAAAAGGGCCCTAGGGTTTTGGGATTTGTCGAAGAAGGAATAAGAAGGCAAAAGTGAAGATGAATACTTAGAACAGAGAAGAAGAAAAGAAATGATATCCTTGGAGGAATCCACCACCAAGCTATGCTCTACCTTTCTATAGTTTGATTGAAAGGGAGGGTTTTCTGACAAACCTTAAAGGAGAATGGAACTTCTCAAGAGAGACAAGCTTTAAGCCCTTTCTTTTTCTTTCTTTTACTCAATAATCCAAGTGAGGTTGGACGTCCCCCCTTATTATAAAAAATTTCAATAATTACAACTATGCCCTCATTTAAAGTTTAATGGGCCAAACTCAAAACTAAATATCCAAAGCAACTAAAAATAATCTAAACTATCCATCTTGTCCTAGAAATAACATAAAATAAAATAAAAGAAAAATCGGGGTCCAAGGAGCCTAGATCTGGAAGATCTGATGGTCCAATGGCCTAGATCAAAATGATCTAACAGGTCCGATGGACCAAAAACTGAAAACCTATGGCTAAAAACTCCTAAAAAGCAACCCACATGCATTATCCTAGTGTGGGGTCTTCCTGATGCACGCCCAATGCATGTGGGGTCTTTAAAGTGGCCCTGCAGGCCTCTTCTGGAAGTTGTCATCCATCCATAAAGAAAGCTGTGTTGATGTAGGTAGCCGCCTCCTTCGGTACACTCAAGCAGGTCCTTTGATGTCCCCATCAATATTATAAGGCCATTTCAAATAGTTAATATTTGTCGAATCAGTGAGATGTTTGCATGGTAGTCCGCAATATGAGTGTTGAACCTAATGAATGGATTGGACTGTCTAGGTGTTCCAATGCAATTAGAAGCACTATAACTTATAGTGCTATGAGAGCATTAGAGCATTTCTCATTATCAACATTATTGATTGTCATTATCATGTATTGTGGTCACCACCACCACCACCACCACCACCACTTATAGTTCTAAAACAAATCAGGCTCCATGACTCACTTTAAGCCATCTGTTTACAGCCTCAAGGCATGTTGGTCAGAGATTCTCTGTGACTCCATACATCACACCACGAACTACAACCCCGAAAGAGATATCAATAGCTGGTTCCCCTAGAGGGTTTGCTAATGCAGGATCTCCGAAAATGACCTCTGGTACCACATCTCCCACTAAGCCTAAGTTTGAAGTACGGGCTGCATTGTCGTCATGGTACCCATCTAGCCAGCAGTCTTCTGCAGCAAGCTCTCCTCCCCGTGGACGCTCAATCCCAGGTTCGCAACACCCATACAAGTCTATTACTTCAAAACTTCAGTATAAACGTGTCTGTAATCTCATTTCTTCTGTAACATGCAGTCATCCAATGTCATTTGTTAATGTTGTTTCTATAATATGTATGTCACATGGTTTTAAAAAATGTCAGTGCGCACTCCTCGTGTTGATGGAAAGGAGTTCTTCCGTCAAGCCAGGTTGGTAGATGCATCTGAACTTTTGGTGTACTTTTGTTAATTATGGGGTCCTCATGCATAATGATGCTTGTAGGATCCAGATGTGCCCAGTCCTTATAATTGGGACCCATGTTTTGGTGACCCAGACTTTCTCACCTCATATGGCGGTGACCGCATATTTGAGATCCTAACCTTTAACTCCAATCTGGAAGATTTTGGGGGTATCCCCTATCCATGTTGGGTTTGATCAAACCTATTGTCTGGTTCATCAAATGATGGATGCAACTTGAGTGGATGGGTGCATCAGGCCACGTTACAATTCCTGATCAAGGTATTCAATAATAGTAAAGGTGGCTGTAATGGCCAGAGATGGCCATTACATTATGGGCTGTAATGGCTGTTACAACCCTCCAAGGGAAAAAAATTCTCTTAAAGGAAAAATATATCAGCCTGTTATGGGTCTGTATCAGTCTGTTATGGGCCAGTAACAGCTGCTACAGCTGTTACAGTCCCGTTACGGCTCCTTTTTTCAGAGTGGCCATTACAGCCCCGTATCACATAACAGGTACCACTGTTACTGTACACAACTGTTTTTTAACACTATGGTCCTTATGCATCGAGACCTTACAATTCCTGTTGTTGTTAATAGGCTGACTCATTTCTCAGACTGTTGAGTGTTTGTACAATTCAGGAGCCGACTCTCATATGAACAGTTCAGTGCATTCCTAACCAACATCAAGGAGCTAAATGCTCATAAGCAATCCCGCGAGGTATTTTCGTGTTGCATCTAGCAATAGCTTAGGAGGCTCTTGCTTCTGGTGTTGGATGTTGTTGGTGGTATAGAAAGCCTCTAATGCGATTGGCTTGTTTGATGTTTACTGATTTCATAATGGTTTTTATTTAATGCAGGAAACTCTGAGGAAGGCAGAAGAGATTTTTGGTACAGACAACAAAGATCTTTACTTATCCTTTCAGGGGTTGCTTAACCGTAGCATGCCTTAGAACAATTTGAAATCAGGTAACCATAGCGTTCTGTTTTCCTCTTTCTCTGTCAATTTGACGTCTTTCAGGCTGGTCATCAGGCAGGCCACTCTAGTGCAATGAAAAGACCCTGACAAATTTTAACCAGCCTAATTTGGGGCCAAATTCTCAAAGTGGGATCCACCTGGTGCATGCTCAGACATCCTGGACATTTGCCAGTTTAGCACATGCATCTGCATGTGGGGCTATCAAAGCTGTAAGCCTTATATGAAATGGACAATGTGTGCATGGACACAGGCATCCATTTTCAAGTATTAGCATGTTAGGTGTCACAGCAGGTGTTTGTGCGAGATTTCCTGTTGTGATGTCCATCAGTAAACCAGATGTCACAGTAGTGTTTGTGCATCCATTTTCAAGTACTAGCATGTTAGGTGTCACAGTAGTATTAGCATGTTAGGTGTCACAATGTTGTGATGTCACAGAGGAAGAGAACAACAGATGGCCATTGAAGTTAGTTCTTTGTTGGGGGCCAACCATCTTAGGGGTGTTTATTGTTGAGCACAGGGGATTTTGGTTTGCTTCTCCCAGCCAATGCTCGATGCCTTTCTGCAATACTGTTTGTCTTTATGTTAGTCTGTTTTAGAAAAAAAAAAAAAAAAAAACCTCGACTTCTTCTAGTCCCACAGGAACCTCAACATGGGGTGACATGTGCTAGCATGACAAGTATTGGGGCATCTGATCAGTGGATCAGGCAGACCCAATCATGTAGATGCAATGAGCTGGCCCAAAAAGATGGCTATCTACTCAGCACAAGGGACACTTTACCTTGAATTAGGACTGTTCAAGGTCCTTTTAAAAGCTGGCCATTCTTTTAATGGGAAATGTTTCAGCAGAACCCGTTGAACTGTAATAACATAGAGCACCGATTAGAGAGGGGCAAGTGACATCTAAAATCACTTTCCAGAATCTGTTCTGGATTTTCCTTCACTGAAAAGTGCTTTTAGATGTTGCTCAATGCTCACCCCTCTGATTGGTGCTCTGCCTTATTATGGTTCGACCAGGGCTCTGGCTCTACTGTATCATAAATTCATGCCCCATTTTAATTCACGAGGATTAATCATCATATATTCATGACCCATTTTAATTCATGAGGATTGCCTGATGATTGGACCAGCCTGATCTTTGGGGCATGTAAAGTTAATGGCAGATTTTTATTGGATTATCAGTTCAGTTGGTCCAAGCATCCAGGTCAGCATTGGACCCAGTGGGTGAACTGGTCAATTGCTTTCTTTTTCTATTTTCTTGATAGGTAACCTGGCCTCCAACTTAAGACCTCTAAATCGAAAATGCTGTCAACCATTGAGCCACTCGCACAAATTCTCAACTGCTTTCTTTTTAAACGTCTATTACATAAAAAAGTCATTTAAGCTACTACAGTCAACCAATGGGCTCTTGTATATATATACTTTGGTTGATGTCACTGGTGCTGGTGGTTGGCCAACAAAAAGGGATCTGGGTCTGGTCTGGGATTTTAGAACATTGGTTAATGATGGCTCTGATTTCCTTAGGATGTGGTGTTTGGCTACCTCATGGGTGCATGTTTGGCCTTAGCAAATGTCAAATAAAACAAATGGTTCTTGGGGGGCAGTTGGAACAGTTATCCAACACTTGCAGGTGATTCAAATTCCACATAGTTAACATCCCACAGCGGCTTTCGACATTATGATGGCTATCTAAAAGATGATCAGGTGTGGCTGTGGTCAAATTAGTGTGAGCAGGTAATGGCTTCAACCCAATCCATTGCGATGCCAGTTATGGTTTTTATTCTTGGAGGGGCTTGGGTGTAGCTTACCTGTCTGAATTAATTGCTTGTCTGGGCCTCCATTCAGTACTTGTAGTGATATAGGCCATTACAACCTCCAACGTGGATGGGACATGGACATGAATACCTATCCCTGCCATCAAATTAATGGCTTTCTTTGCTGCATATTACTTGCTGGCTATGTACATCTTGTGTATCCTGTGATCATACATTTTTCAGGCTAATAATTGGATAGATTGGGATTGTTGGATGGGTGATTTCTTTTGTTTTTTTTTTTTTGCAGTGATGCCCAGACGAAGTGGGCCCACTAAATGAATGGTTTGAATCATTGATAGATGGCCCTTGTTTGGGATTTTGACAGGAAACAGTGCTAATCCAAGGGGAGGTACGGTTGGCTTATATTGAGAATGTATGTAATGAGAGAATGCCTTTGGGGGAATGTATGTATGTCATTGCCACGCCAGGTACATGCATGTCATCTAGCTGAATCATCTCAAAATGTCTAGTCAATAGCTCTTAGAAGTTTCGAGGCAAGATTGAATCACATAACGAAACAACTAAATAGTGGCAAAGGTTTGATTTACTTCATGAGAGCTTCCTCTGGTGTGAGAATGCATTTGTTTTGGCTAAGTCTGAATGCCCCGCTCCCTTTTCAATTTATACATACTAGGGGAAGTGGCATGTACATTGCATGTGCAGAGGGGAGAAAAATGGAGGGGGATGCCAGATGTGGGAGTATGCTACTCCTTATAAAAATGAGCAGGGAGAAGTTGGTAAAATCCAAGCTGTTTGTTTATTTGGATAAATCCAAGCCTTTAGTTTATAGGCATGTAGTTTTAGAAATTTTATAAATAATCTTATTTTGAAAGTCTCCGTTGATGTCCCATAAAATCTCTGGGGCCTTAACTCTCCTAAAACTAATTGGATGGGCAAATTTTTTTGCTCTTGGTGTCATATATAGTAGAGATTGTGTTTTAAGTATATAAATGAACTTTATGTACTACCAAAAATAAGTAACTAATTCTATTCTAACTCAGATGAGAAAATTTAAAATCTGCAAGTAAATCCCTTCTGATCTAACTTCAAGTTCAAAAGCAAAGATCTCATTATAGGGCTGTCAAGGGCTTGGTTTGGGCTTTAGGCTACCTAATGTCATGCTTGAATCCTTTAGGCCAGTCCAAGCCCATATCATGTCCAATAAAAATTCCAAAGCATTGCCCATTCCCAGCTCATGACAATTTATGTACCCATGATTGGCCCTATTGAGCCCATGATCAGCTTCACGTAAAGGTGGTAATTGGTTGGGTAACTTGCCCTACTTAGTGAGCTTGGCCTAGCTTTGGGCTATGGGCTTTGGCCTCACATGATGGCTCAATCTGTTTTTAGGTTGGCTTGGGAAATCATTTTTGCTTGACTTGACCCAACCTGGCCTGACTTCACTTTGTGTACTCGTGTCTTACAATATGCCATTTTAATCCTTGGACAATCCATCTATCCTAATTGTAGATGGTTGACTTCATTCGGCTAAAATGTCTATTTTTTTTAATGCATGTGCGGTCAACTTGATCAGTGGATAGATTAGGAAAATTCAACTGGAAAATAAAGATTTCATCAAAATTTTAGGCTGGGTTAGGCTCGGGCTTGCAATCAATTTTTTGGGCTTCGGCTTAGCCTTATTGTGCTAGGTCTATGCAGGCATGGGTTAGGCCATTGGGTCTTAAGTTTCAGAGGCCAGATGTGTAAAAATAAAATGAGAACATCAAAACTTGGTTGGAGGAGACTAGCATGAGAGCTATACTCAGCACTACAGTGTCGCATCATGTATACACTTCACATTCATTTCAATGCATCTCTTTTTTATTATTTATTATTTTATTTTTTTATGGGCTAGTTCACACACTCCATTGTTAGTACACCCACCCACCCCTGTTGGTCACATCACAATGTTAGCCACGAGAATCGATACCATGACCTCAGTGTTGAAACCAAGCTATCTTCACTCAGTCTGCCACTCGAGCTACGAACATGGGCGTTGCTCTCCTCTCTTGTTACTGCGGTAATGTCTATGAATGACTTGTGAATGCCTAATTAATATCATTACCAATTGAAATTGATGTCAACAGTGACTGAGTGTCACATGAAGCAGCTAAGTATTACATGAGAAACTAAGGGTCTTTCCTCATATGTTTGCACATCACATCTATGACATGGATGTGCAAACTATTCAAGGCAAGTAAAAGGATCCATAAATATGCAAAAGTAGAAATATGCGACTAAAATATCAAAACATCATTCTAGGATGTTATTAAAACCTGAATGTTTCAATATATAATTTTCAACCCAAGCATGCATAAAGTATGAAAGCAACATTCGGATTGGATAGTTCTGCAAGTACTCCATGATCTGGTTCTTTCGACCATTTAAACCCTTTGCAAAGGATAATTGCTCCAGAATTGTCGAGTACTGTGGTCATTTCATCCTACGGTCCAGTTAAGCTGCCACATCTTGATAGGTGCTTTCTCCAGCTTGGCCTTTTGTTTGCCTTCTCCATGTTTGCCACTGCTGACTATGAGGAAACCTCTGTACTGTTCTGTTCCAAGTGTATAAGATGCATCTCTTAGATCTTCGTATCAAACCATCCCTTAACATTTGACAAACATGGTCTGCAATGAGGAGAATGTTATCTACATACAACACTAAAAAGTGTATTTTACTCATTACTGGATCTCAGATATACAAATGGCTCTTGAGGAGTTTTTGTAAACCCAAATGAATGAACTGCCTTTTCGAAGCATATTCCAATTCCTAAAAGCTTACTTTAGACCGTAAATCAGGCGCAGCGTAGACGGGGCATGGGATCGATCACTGTCTCTCCTCAAAGGTAACTAATTCGAATCTACAGAGTTATCGGGAATCCTCGACCGGCCTTCTTCGAATCCACGAAGAAATACTCGAATTCATGAGCAAAAGAATAGAAACTCTAAGAATTTTATTGAAAGATGAATAATTGTCTCAAAACGAATTAAAACAAGTATTTATAGCTTAAATTGTGTAATAGAAATTTTAAGTGTGTAAATTATAAGTCCTAAACAAACTAGGAAAGAAAAACATTCAAATTTGGAAAGTTCGCACAAAATCTGTACAGCAGTTTGTGCACGGTCAGGCATCGGGCGAACAATGTTTGTGGTCGGGTGCCGGATGGCACACAAAACTGTTCAGAGAGTTAAGTAATATTTCAGACTAATTTAGGGTGGCCAGTCACAGAATGGTCGGGCACTCGATAACCTGATGATCGGGCACTCGAAATTCAAAATTATATCCAGCAACTCTCTGGACCATCCGGGCTCATGGTCGGGTGCCTGGCGGGGCTTGTTGTTTTGTACTTTGGTGATTGTTTTGTCGCTTTGCCTTGCCTCCTTTCGGTGGTCCATTTTCTCTATGTAGTCGTCAGTGACCCCCTCTACATCAATCCCCTCCACTTGAAAAGAACTCGACCTCGAGTTCTCATTTTCCTTTGGTTCATGATATTTGAATAAGTCCGCCACATTGAACGTCTGGGAAATCTCGTACTCGTCCGAGAGGTCCACGACATAAGCATTGTCACCTAACTTTCGTAGAATCGATACAGGCCCAATCTTCTTCTGCTTTAGTTTATTGTAAGGGCCGATTAGGAAGCATTTCTTGCGTAGATGGACCATCACTTGATCTCCTACCTTAAATACCTTGGAGCAGTCGATGTTTGTTGACGTCCCTCGCATATTTCCCATTCAACGTGGCAAGCTTAGTCCGTACTTCCGCATGTAGCTCTGTAATTCCCTCGACCATATTTTTTGTAGCTATACTCTTGCCTGAGAATCTTTGGTAATGGGACTAAGTCAAGGGTGTGTCGAGGTATTTGTCCGTAGACGATTTGAAACAGCAACTTCCTTGTGGAGTGGTTCACCATGTTGTTGAAGGCAAACTCCGCTTGTGACAGGGCCAAGTCCCATTGCTTTAGCTTGTCTTCGAAAATACTTGGGATGAGGTTGTCCAACGTCCTATTCACCACTTCAGTTTGCCCATCAGTCTGGAATGATATGCACTGCTACATTGAAGTTGGGTGTCAAATCGACTCTACAAAGTCCACCAAAAGTGACTCACGAACTTTGTATCACAATCGAAAGGAATGGTCTTGAGGATGCCATGCAACCTCAAAATTTTTCGGAAGAAGAGATTGGCTACACCTGTCGCATCATATGTCTTCTTGCAGGGGATGAAGTGAGCCATCTTTGAGAACCTATCTAGCACCACGAACACGAAATCCATGCCGCGCTGTGTTTGTGGGAGACCTAAGATGAAGTTCATGGATACTTCCTCCCAAGGGCCCTACGAAATGGGTAATGAGTGTAGAGGCTTTTGTTTTGTGCATGACCCTTAGAGGATTGACAAATATGGCATCGCTGAATCATGCGACCAATATCACGGCCTAGGTGAGGCCAATAGTATCGCTCTTCAACTAGAGCCTTTGTCTTGTCTCGATCCAAGTGACCTCCAAGACTACCTCCATGCAGCTCAAGAATGATCTTTTCTTGGAGGGAGCATTGCGGAATGAACAATCGGTTTTCATAATTCACAATTGATTTCCGTAGAACAGGAAACCGTCTTGAATATGGAAATCACCTGGTCGGCCATCCTGGCTTGTTAACCATGCATCCTTAAACTCACCATCTTTAGCATATAGTTCCTTGAGGTAGTCAAATTTGACAACCACGCTACTCATAGTGACGAGAAGAGCGTCTCGACGACTTAACGCATCAGCAACCTTGTTTTGTTGGCCAGATTTATGCTTCAATACGAATGTGAATTCCTATAAAAATGAAATTCACCTAGCATGCACACTGCTAACATTAGTCTGGCTATTAATAAATTTCAAGACTTGATGATCAGTAAAAAGAATAAACTCCCTCTGGATGAGGTAGTGTCGCCAATGTCGAAGGGCCTGTACTACCGCGTACAGCTCTATCTCATATGTGGACCACTTCTTGCGGGCCTCTCCAAGTTTCTCATTGTGGAAGGCTACGGGCTTGCGTTCCTGAGATAATATCGCTCCAATACCCACATAGGATGTATCATAGTCCACTTCAAAAACATTCTCGAAGTTAGGCAAAATAAGAACTGGCGTAGATGATAGCTTGTGCTTAATTTCAACAAAGCTACGATCAGCTTCTTCCGTCCACTGAAACGACCCTTTCTTCATACAGTTCGTGATCGATGCCACAATCAGTACTGAAATTTCTGACAAAGCGGCAATAAAATGTGGCCAACCCATGGAAACTGCAAGCCTCATGGATATTGGCGGGAGTAGGCCACTCACGGATTGCCTTTACCTTGTCTTCATCAACTCAGATACTGGTAGATGACACAACAAACCTCAAGAACAAAAGGTGGTCCATCAGAAAGCTACACTTCTTCAAATTCAAATATAGGTTGTTATCTTACAGCACTTGTAAGACCTGCTTGAGATGTTCAACATGATCTTCTTCCCCCTGACTATATATCATTATGTCGTCGAAGTATACTATTATGAACTTGCTTATGAATGGTTTCAGAACTTGGTTCATGAGGCGCATGAAAGTGGTCGAGGCATTTGACAGCCCAAATGGCATCATCAACCATTCATATAACCCGTCTTTAATTTTAAAAGCTGTCTTCCACTTATCATCGAGGTGGATATGGATTTAATGTTACCCTCTGCATAAGTTCAGCTTAGAAAATACTTTAGACCCTTCAAGCATATCTAGCATGTCGTCAAGTTGGGGAATAGAAAATCTGTACTAGATGGTGATTTTGTTAATAGTCTTAGTATCAACACACATATGCCAACTACTATCCTTCTTTGGTGTCAATAAAGTTGGGACTGCACAAGGGCTCATGCTCTCACTGAGTAATCTTTTGTTTAACAAGTCCTCCACATGATCTTGGAGGATCTCGCTTTCTTTTGGGCTTAATCGCTAGTTTGGCCGGTTAAGTAAGTTAACACCTGGGATAAAATCGATGTGGTGCTGAATACCCCACATCGGGGGTAGCCCATGAGGAAGATCTTCGGGCCAAATTTTCAGGAATTCATTCAAAAGTGCACAAGGGCTCATGCTCTCACTGAGTAATCTTTTGTTTAACAAGTCCTCCACATGATCTTGGAGGATCTCGCTTTCTTTTGGGCTTAACCGCTAGTGTGGCCGGTTAGGGAAGTTAACACTCGGGATAAAATCGATGTGGTGCTGAATACCCTGGGAATGCACAAGGGCTTATGCTCTCACTGAGTAATCTTTTGTTTAACAAGTCCTCCACATGATCTTGGAGGATCTCGCTTTCTTTTGGGCTTAACCGCTGGTGTGGCCGGTTAGGTAATTTAACACCCGGGATAAAATCGATGTGGTGCTGAATACCCCACATCGGGGGTAGCCCATGAGGAAGATCTTCGAGCCAAATTTTCAGGAATTCATTTAAAAGTGGTTGTAGGGTCGGCGGAATATTTGTAACCCCCCTGGTCTCCTCCCTTAAAAACCATAGCATAAATTTCACTGGTCTGCTTGGATTCATTCACAAATTCTCGTATGGCAAGGAGAGAACTCCCCTCCACTTTAAAATCCTCAGGGCGGCTCTCCAGCTCCATAGGAGCTAAAATTCTCCCTCTCCCATTCTTAATGAATAAGTGTTGTTAAGTCCACGATAGGTCGCATCGCAGTCTGATTGCCATGGACAACTGAGAAGCATATGACATGCCTCCATGTCTACAATATCACACAATACATAGTTCTTATAGCTCCTACCAATAGAAAAAGAGATGAGACATTGTTTAGCTATCTTTGTGTTGCCGACCTTTTTGATCTAACCGATGGAATATGGGGTCGGATGCTTTGTTGTTGGAAGACGGAGCTTGTCTATCATAACTTTGGACACTATGTTCTTGTTATTCCCACTGTCGATGACTCACGGTGCAATGGGTGCGAAGATGTTGTGGCGTTAAGGGTGTACTTCTTGTTAGGGAGTATAACATAACCGCCTCATAACCAAGGACTTGCCTCAGTCCCTAGATAGCCAATCTGTATCGTCTTCCTTTTCCTCGGTGGCTTGATAAAATTCTTCATTCATGGGTTCTCTTCCACATGCTCTACCTCATGATCACTCTACCTCATGATCACCCTCATTAGTGGCTAAGTTGGCGGTGGGGCGCTGAGGGCAAACATTGGATAGGTGGCCCGGTTAGCCACAACGAAAGCAATTGCTAGGCCTAGGTCGAGCATATGGATTCGATGCTTGGCTTGGGCCCACTATCATAGGGGCGGCCCTTTGTGGCTTGGATGGACCGCTTCCCGCATCACGGTTCGCGATCGGTGGCAGGTTGAGTACGCCCGCCAACTTGCTCTTTTCCCTTAGATAGAATCGAATCATGCACGGGACCTCTTGTAAGAACGTGGGTTGATGAATACGTTCGCACAAGAATTCAGGCGATTTGCGTATCAGTGCCGGTAGCTAATCGTGACGCGTCCTCTACGGTTCAGACTGAAAGTAGATGGACTAAATCCTAGATTGTGGGTCAAAATCCACCAATGAACCTTGCGGTCTTTTAAGACTCGATCTCAGACAATTCATTCCGTATTGTCAATCGATCGAACTTGACCTGATAATCGGCGACAGACCTAGAACCCTTGCTTGTAATTCTGATATTGTCGAAACAATATCTGATCATAGTCGTTAGGTAAAAACCTAGATTTCAATAATTGTTTCATCATGGGCCATGTTCGAATGGGCAGTTTGTTCTGCCGGATATGGGAGGTTTGTAATTACTCCCACCACGCAGAAGCATTGGATTTCAGCTTGTAGGCAACATGCTTTACTTGCTTATCCTATGGAACACCCTGCTAGCCTATCAATGAATTCTTCAATACTTAATGAACCATTAAAACAAGGAAGATCACATTTGCTTTGGAAGCCCTTGTTATTGCGATCCACACGTTCATCCCTTTGTGCGGCTTGTCGAACGATGATGTCTTCAATGTCCTCATCACTCTGACTTGCATCATTCTGCTCGGCCCTACGGAACACCATTGGTAGCGCTTGACGGACTATAGGATTGTTTCGTACGACATTCACTAGAGGAGGCACATCAACTTGGGCTTGGGGCTGGGGTAGAGCCTATAAAACTTGCTCTAGAGAAGCACACATCTTCTCAATTGACATTCAATTTGCTTCTGGGAGAGCCTCTATCTTCTCCGCAAGGAGCTGGAACCCTTGAGCAACGTTAGAGGGGCTGTTGTCGTGACCATCGCTAGAAGCCATCTTTTCGAGGTTGTTCCTCGCTCTAATACTAACTTGGCGCAGCGTAGATGGGGTGTGGGATTGATCATCGTCTCTCCTCACAGATAACTACTCCGAATCCACGGAGCTATCGGGAATTCTCGACCGACCTTCTTCGAATCCATGAAGGAACACTCGAATCCACGAGCAAAAGAGTAGAAACTCTAATAATTTTATTAAAAGATGAATAATTGTCTAAAAATGAATTAAAATAAGTATTTATAGCCTAAATTGCATAATAGAAATCCTAAGTGCATAAATTAGAAGTCCTAAACAAACTCGGAAAGAAAAACATTTAAATTTGGAAAGTTCGTGCAAAATCTGCACAGCAATTCGTGCACGATCGGGCGCCCGCTGAATTAAAAAATAGTCTAGCAAGTAAACTGCAAAATCTGGAGAATTTCGGGTGCCCGATGGAAGTGTGGTCGGGCGCCTGGTGGCGCGCAAATCTATCGAGAGAGTTAAGTAATATTTCAGACTAATTTAGGGCACCCAGTCACAGAATGGTTGGGTGTCCGATGATGGTCGGGTGCCCAATGACTTGATGATTGGGTGCCCGAAATTCAAAATTATGTCTAGCAACTCTCTGGACCATTCGAGCTCATGGTCGGGCACCCGACGGGGCTTGTTGTTTTGCACTTTGGCAACTGTTTTGTCACTTCTCCTCACCTCCTTCTGGTGGTCCATTTTCTGCATGTAGTCGTGAGTGACCCCCTCTACATCAAAATTGGTTTATTGAGCCCACAACACTTTGTTCTTAAAAAACTAAGTTGGTGGTGGCCTTTGAGTTGTTCCAAATAGATTTTCTCTTAGAGGAATCCACTTTGAAACACTGTTTTCACATCCACTGTCATATTTTATAATAAAAGCATGCCACTATGGCAAAAAACATGCATATTGATTTAAGGATGACCATTTGCACAGAGGTTTCCTCATAGTAAATTCCTTCTTTTTGAGTGTGACCTTTTGCCACAAGTCCAGCCTTAAAATTTTTCACTTTTCCATGTGCGGCACTATCTCTTTTGAAGATTGATTTACATCCAATGGGTTTAATTTTTCCTGAGGGATCTACAAGAGTCCATACGTAGTTGGAATATGTGGACTGTATTCGGTTTCAATAGCCTTTACCCACCGTGGCAGCGTCTACATCAGTCATAGCATCCATTAGAACATAGGATAACTTTCAAGAGTATCTAGGACAACCACATAGATCTCGTTATGATAGACAAGCCTGTCTAGTTCTCGGTGTTGTCTTTGACCATGGCGGAATGTGGGTGCAAGCACGGTCTCGGCAACTTGCCTCTTAGAATAAGAGAGAACCTCATCAAGAACACTGGTAGGAATGTCAGAAGATCTCTTAAAGAGTTCTATTTTGAAGTTTGCATTGTTATCATGCATGGAATTGGTTTTAAGAAAGACAATCCTCCTAACAAAGACATCTTAGGATATCCTATAAAAAGGCTATGTGATGATCTAGATTTTAATTTAGTCAAATCAGGTTTCTTAACCATGGTAAGACATCCCCAAGTCACCATATGCTAACTTGGGCATACTCTGTCTATAATTTAAATAGTGTTTTGGTACTAGTGTTGGTGGGAATCTTGTTAAATGTATATTGTCATTTCGAGGGGTATAATCTTAAAAGGAAATGGGTAGAGATGTATAAGACATCATTGATCTCACCATACTTAGGAATGTATGGTTTCTCCTCTCCATAACTCCATTTTTTTGGACTAATTCCATTGCCTGATGATTATTTTTTATTTAGAAATTCTTCGAATTTGTTTGATCAATATTCCCCTTCAAGATCGGTCATGACTATTTTAATGGATAGTCAATTGTTTTTTACTAAAATGGTACTCTTTAAACTTATCAAAGACGTTAGACCCTCTATGGATTCAAAGACTTCAAACATGACAAAGACTTTCTATGGATTCAATTGTTCAAAGACTTTCTACTCCTTTTCGACTAAAACATGAGTTGTCATTGATAAACATGACAAAAATAGTTAAAATCTTATCCTAGATCTAATGTTGAGCGGTCCACACACATTGAGAAAATTTGTTGATCTCTCAACAATTCCCTTAGGAAAGGGTTTTCTGGCCATTTTACCTTGCAGAATGCTTCACAAATTGGTACAAGTTCAACTCAACCATGAGAGAGAGGACCTTTCACCAACTCACCAAGTTTATTTTCATCAACATGATTAAGCAGATGGTGCTAGAGAAGGAAGGCTCTTCTTGGATAAACAACTAAGGTTTTAATCCAAGTGGTTTTAGCAATGCTAGACTTACATGGAGTAGATAATAACCAAAACTCATTTGCAATAAGTTGTTTGTTAATGAACATAAATGAATAAATAAAAAACTAATGAATAACCAAATGTAGAAAGCATAGATATGAAAATGAGATTCCATGTGATTGTAAAAAGAATCTACGGGCTCCATGACTTTACTTGTAACTTGAACTTTACTACTACTGAGATGACCTCTATTTTGTCACTCAATTCCATCCATAGGGAGTTCTTGTCCTTGGATTCCTGACATTTCTAACCCCTACAAAGAATTGTGCACATGTACGATTGCCCCAACTGCTAAGGCATCTTTACTTATTGGGTTCAGTCACGAAATTTGTTTAAAAAAAGAGTAAGTTAGGAAAATGGAAGGATGAGCAATCATACCATCTTTGCTTGAAGGATTCTGCACTCAAAAGTTTCCCCTTTTCCTACAATAATTGTAGGGTACAGGAAAAATCACTTTCCCATGTCATGAAAAGGAGATGGTTCATAGCTGCCTTTCCCATCAGGATTTTTTGCAACTGTTTGGTGTCACCATTGATCTTATCTTGTGGAAGAGACCTCTATGCTTATTGAAGAAGGTTTTAGGGTCCTCACATGTCTGATGTCACCTATGTGCCAAATACATCTTCACATCCTTTATGTAAAAAAAGGATTTCAAAAGTCTGCGGCAAAGGAA
Source organism: Liriodendron chinense (assembly GCA_003013855.2). Taxonomy (NCBI): domain Eukaryota; kingdom Viridiplantae; phylum Streptophyta; class Magnoliopsida; order Magnoliales; family Magnoliaceae; genus Liriodendron; species Liriodendron chinense. The sequence goes on from ML058584.1 coordinate 388,313, forward strand.
GGGTACCTTCGTCTCCTATGCAATACTTCGTCTTATCGTTCCGAGTAGGTGATACCTAAGGCAAAGGAGTATGACAAAAGATCCTCTTGAGGACTGATAAAGATGATACCGACATTATTGCTGATTGCATGCACAGCTCCATCAAGTACATCTGCCACGATATATGCTTCTCAACAAGCGACTTACTCATTCGAGAGGCAATCAGGGAGGATGTGCGAGTCTGGAACTAAATGTTCTGCCAAGAAGTCAGCTAGGGTTTGCCAATTAATGGCTCTCTTGGGCAAGTATTTGATTTTAAACTCAAAGAGGAGCAATGATCACTTAGTAAGGAGGCCTGAAAGCATGGGCAGTGACATTAAGAACTTAATTAGATTAGCTCTTGACATGAGATGATGTCATGTGCAAAAAATTAATGGTGAAGCTTTTGTGTTGCAAAGAAGAGAGTGAGACATATCTTTTCAATCGGCGAGTAGTTGTACTCTACCCCTACTAACATTTACCTACTTTATAGTTCTGAACTAGGAGGGTGTCAAAGGAGTTTTCACATGTTGTGATATAAAGGATAAGGGGCTTGCCCTTGACCGGTGTTACTAAGACTGGAACTTGTTTAAGTAGCTTGTTGATGATGCCAATGGCATTCTGACATGCCCTCGTCCCAATTTAATGGGACACCCTTTTTCATTAAGTGCAAAAATGGGTTGACAACAACCAACCAAGATGGAGATGAAGTGACGCATGTATGTCAACTTCCTTGGAAGAGTGTCCTAAGGGGTAGCATTTCTTGGATTTCCTTCATTTTCATTGGGTCGATCTCGATGACACTAGTGGATGTCAAATCATAATTTTTTTTTTGGAGGAAACCCTACATGTGCATTTTATCGAGTTCATGCATATATGCTTCTTAAGAAGTTTGAGAAAAATAAAGTGAAGATGCTGGCAATGCTCCTCTAGGTCATCTACATAGCACTCAGCGTGTTTGTTTATCATGTTGTGAAAGATGACTTGCATGGCAAGTTGATAGGTCGCAGCTATGTTTATTGGCTAAAAGTAATTACTTTGTGCAAAAGATACCAATTGAAGTCTAGAAGGCCTCATCCTAAGGGGCCATTCGAATTCGATTGTACTTAGAATAGCCATCCATGAAGGACATGGTAGAGTAGTTGGTGTTATTTATAAGTTCTATGATCAATAACGGAAACTCAGGGTGGAAGTGTCGTTGGTAGAGTAGCCATCCTTGAGGTCGTAAAAGTTTGCACAAACCCTTATTTGTCTATTCTTCTTGATTGGAGTGATCTTCTTGGATCTGCAAGGTCAATTTAGGGTGGAAGTGTTGTTGTGTTTGCTTGACATGCGTCTTTTCCTTGGAGATATTAAACTTTTGTATGGCCACCCTGCGGTCTTGACCTGACATTAATGAGTATGTCTAGGCAAAGACATCCTTCAGCTCCTTAAGGAGATTTGATGTACTTGTCAACCTTAACTGATGAAATGTTGGACTTATGTATGTTAGGTGAGGCTCTTTTTGAAAGTTGAGATTCACTTTTTTCAGATTATTGATGGTGAGCTAGCCACCATCTTTTATCTTTGCCACTACAGAGCTTGGCTTACCCACTTCAATGTCTCCTCATTTCGATGATCGATTTAAGAATTTTAGAGACATTTAAGAAGGATGCTTCGTTAGGTCGAGAGAGGAGACAAATCTTAATTGGTTATGCCCCCAGACCTCTCTTATTGGTCTAGCCTCACATGTTGGGTTCTCTATCTAGGATGGTGGCCTTTAACTCTAGCCTCACGTGTTGGGTTCTTTATCTAGGATGGTGGCCTTTAACGGACTTAGATACCAATGCTGTAGTTCAAGTCCGAGGGTTTGTTGCAGTCAAAGCCCATCTTCTCTTTCATATATGCATTGTACACGCCTCACTCGAAGCGGGATTGATCGATGCACATGATTTGTATTGTAACTGGAACCAAACCATAACCTAAAAGACACAAAAACCTCAACCCAAAAACCCTAAAAACCTTACCTTAAAAACCTATGAATCAGAAATCCTTTAAGCCTACAACCAACTGAACCTGGTACCTTAGGGAACATGTGCCCATAAAAACCTATCCATGTCCATATAATCACCCAAAAGTCCACAAAATACTCTCCCAACCCAATCTAAACCAACCAAGGGCCTCATTAGGACCATCTAAACACCAAAATAGGGCTAAAAGGACCCCTTTATGTAGGTGAAAAATTAAATTTCTATTGGCACCTTTTTGTGCTAGAAACCATCCGTGGCCTCCTAGGTTTCAGTGTGAAAATTAGACCTAAAGGTTCAGGTTTAGTACAAGGTGGAAATCCAATTTTTGTTGCCACTAGGATTTGACACTCATAACAACTAAGGAAGGTGTCAAAATAGGGCCTCAACTCCTTTTGTTCAAGGCAAATTTTAAGGAGAGAGATAGAAATAGATAGATAGATAGATAGATAGATAGAGAGAGAGAGAGAGAGAGAGAGAGAGAGAGAGAGAGAGAGAGAGAGAGTATTTAAGCCATCCATCTCAAGCCATCTAAACAATTCAAGCCACAACTAATTTGAGTCTTCCTAGTGGTCTAGATTTGGTGGAGTAGGGTCAGGTTTAAGATATCAGACCATCCCTTCTACAAAAGAGTGCTGTGTCACTTCTTTCCCCTCTCATATCTCCCTAGTGTATGGTCACCTTATGCAATTCTCATATAGCTTTTATTGCTTTATTTATGGTTACAATACAATATCTCACATCTCATACACCTCCTATACATAGTTTCTTTTATTGATCCTCTTGGCGTATGATCTGCATCTTACCGAGAAATCGAATCTTGACGCATCTGAAATTGAGAATCATTTTCTATTCGCATGCACATAGTATCATCTCATTGATCATTCTTAATGTTGAGCATATTGTCTCCATGGTCATGATCATAGTTGAGTAATAACCTTTAGAGATTAATAACCCCCTAAGAATTTATAAACCCCACAAAGTAGAGATTCAGAGAAGAGCGCCTAACCCCTTCATTCTCCATCATCAAGTGTCACACCCTGAAATTCGGTATTCGGGTTGGTTAGAGCTAACTCTATTCTAGGTCATAATTTATAATGTAAGTATTCACATCCACAATTTCTCCAAAATTGCATAACACCAAATCATACTCTCATTAAAATACTCAACATTATTATAATAATCTAGGTTATCTTCTGAGCTTTCACGATACATTTTGTATCGAATATAATTGGAAAAGAAACTACAGTTAGATAGATGGCTAGATCTTTGCTTCTCTCCCTAACTAAACTCTGTACCCTGAAAAGTTGTTCAAAGTGGGTGAACATAACAGTCCAATAGGATCATAGTCCAATAAGATCATATCCTGCCAACTTCTGAAATTTTTAAGTTTATATGGTTAACAAAATAAAGTTGAGATAAAGCATAAATGAATTAATTTTATGAATCATATTGCGAGCGATGCAATGGATGCAATGCTTTCTATGAGTCATAATTTAAATGATGATCATCATCACTTTCCATAACCTTATCAATCGCTTGTCCATACTTTCAAGAAACATCCAAGGCAGTGCACTGATCAAGTCAGTTTTAGAGAATCTGTACTACATAATAAGAGAGATCCCAAGGCAGTGCACCAACTAAGACATTTTAGGACGATCTTAGGGCATCCAAGGTAGTGCACCGATCAAGACATTTTAGGAGCCCGCAACATTCTCATTAAGGAGATCCTAAGGTAGTGCACCGACCATGATATTTTAGGGAATCCATATAATTCACAATAAGGGAACTGAAGGCAGTGTACCAACTAAGATATTTTAGAGAACTTATGTCATAATCGTTAACAAAATTCTTAGTAGTGCGAAGGCCTTCTAAGGCCAAAAGGAGGCCGGGGACCCATCGACAAGTCCCCCGACGATATCTCGAGACGTCGGGTGCGTATTAAGGTAAGTCGTGGTTTAGTGGTGATCGCGGCCGAGTTGCCAGCTCGTTCGGGGCCCGAATAAGCTCCCCCTCATCTCATTAACTCTTCCTAAGGCCTTTTAAGGCCAAAAGGAGGTTGAGGACCCATTGAAAAGGCCCTTGGCAGTCCGCATGCGCCTGCAGGCCTTCAATGTTTTTGCACTTTGACAAGGGGGGGGGGGGGGGGGGGGGAATCGATGCAACGCGAGGCTAAATCTCAATGGATCGTGGCAGCAAGGCAGCCTCCTACAACTTCTTCTTCTTCTTCACTTTTAGTTCTAGTTTATGATGTTTTCTTTTAGTTAACCTCTTAGCTAGAGCTAAGAGGTTAATTTTGTAGTTAGTTTCAATGCTTAATTCATTTATCCAAGTACGCTTTACTTAATTTTGAATTTTCAAGTTCTAGTTTAAATAAAGGGTGGATTTTTAGATGAATTATGAGAGTTAGTATACTCCGGATATGAGTTCCTTACAATTCTCTGAGATTACCATGATGAGTTTGTTTGGATTCGAATTGTAATAACCCTGGAGCATGCTATAATCTCTTGGTATGGCTGTTACTTCGAAGGCTACAAGTTCAAGTTCTATGTGCTCTATTAGAACTAGAAATTTGATTTCCAGATTTAAGTGGGACTGTTTGTGTTTGAATATATATCTTCCAATTAGATGAGAGATAGGACTTTAATTCTAATTGTGATTGTGCTTGGATGAATGAATGGCATTGGACTACTACAAGTGGATCCTTAAAGCTCTAGTTTCTCTCTTAAATATTAAATTTTCCTGTTTTATGTTTTCACATTAGTTCTTAAAGATCGATTTCCAAAACTTCTTAGATTCTAGTTATTAGAATAGTTTGAAGTGTTTACCTCTTCCCTGAGGATCGACCTCGGTATTACCGAGAATTATTTTTACATCGAAACCTTGCACTTGAGGCGAGCGAACAAGTTTTTGGCGCCGCTACCGCAAAAAAGGTTAAACAATTCTAATTATTCTAGTAGCTATAGAGTAGTCTTAGTTATGTAGGATTTTCAGTTTTTATAGAAGTAGATTCTCTGATTTTTTTTCTTTCTAAATTACTGACATTTCTTTTTTTGGTTTTGAAGGACTTATTGCTGACATAGTTCTCTCACCCTCACGGGTAACATCTCCCCATCTCCCTTCTTTTTATTCTTTTTCCTAGATTAGGTTAGGTTTCGACTCCTTTTAAGTTCATCATGCATGATTGGATGGATGATGCGTATAAGTACCTTTTAGAGGATGAGACATCGGATTATGGGACCTAAACTCATTATAATTATAATCCCTCCAAGTATGAGGATATTTCTGAGATTCAATCAACCTCCATTACCCTCTAATGTAGAACGCTGTGTGATTACTGTGATATACATGATGAGACACGGCGTATGACGATGGGGGAATACCGGAATGAAGCTAAAATATATAATGATATACCGGGGAAAACACTTCATGATTATCGGATTAAAAATAACATGAGTGTTCTACTGGTTATGACAAGAGGTAGGAATAAGAAAAATGATCGAGGGAGTAATGACCAACTAGTAAAGACATTACGTGATCACTTGTATGATTATGTCATCAACCATCTTATCAATCTTCGCCATACAACACGTATGATCTTCACCGGGAGAGTCATCACACCTCTAGTCCAAGGGAAGAACCAACCATGGTAATTAACAATCATTTTAAATTTCTTCCTCTTATGATAACATGTACATACAAATCCTTAAGGACTTAGAGAAAGAGTATGAGTATGAGCAATCAATTCAAAACTACTCGTCATCTCTTGAAGATGTTAAGCTCGAAATTTGGGGCATCGAATCAATTCCCTCTAATGAGGAGGATGGGGCTACCCAAGTCCCACCTTCTTTGGATATAATGAATACACTTCTAGAGGAGATCGAACTCAATGATCCCAATGTCATCATCGATTTATGGTGAATCCACTATCTCTTTTGAATGTTTTGACTTAATGATGAAGATATTTCAATGACGGTTGACGAACATGAGGAATCCATAAAATCTGAAAGCAATAGTAGGGTTGCCTATAATGAGGGTTCGGTGGATGATTGTGAGCCCATGATTCCTTCTTCCTAAGGGCAGAATGTTTATGAATCTCTGGAAGATATTCTTGCTAGAGAGCTTTTCGAGGTTGATATTTTTGAGTCATTCCACCAACTCGACATGTTTAATTTTAATGCGGAGAATGAGACTCCTTGTGTGAAAACTTAGATTCTTTAGACGAATGCTTGGCTCACTTTGAAAATTCAAAATACTCAATTATTCATGAAATTGTTAAAGCCTTGCACACTTCCGACTTGGTGCCCCATACTAGTTATGAGGAACCTACTTTGGAAGAATTCCACTCTATAGAGGGCGAGTCCCTCATTATCGAAACTGAATTTTTGTACTCACGCAAGAAAGATCACGATCCTTCATCCGACTATCTCAATCTCCTAAAAGAGTGCTTAGCCCACTCCAATGATTTTGATGATGAGGTGATTAAGGAGTTGGATATTTTGTTAGACACGGTGTCGGTGCCTGAAGAACAACATTCCACTAATTTATATTCTGTACCATTGTTTGTGGAAGCACCATACAATTGTGAAATTGTGGAGGAGACAACCTTGACTAAAGAATATTTGATGAACGTCTCTCCACCACCATGGGTTCTTCAGCCCATTGAGAATTCTGACTGAGAGGACCCGTTTTTAATCAATCACAACCCAGTTCAGAATTCGAGAAGATATCCTTTTGCTGCTCTTATCTCCTCCTTTCATGCATGTGATGCATACTATGATCGGACTCTAATGATGAAAAGCACCCATGTCTACTGTCGAGCAGGACTTTGGATGGTCCTCATGAGAAACTTGCTGAAATTCATGAAGATCCTACTCAAATTTGATCATGTAGTCGATCGAACTAATAAATGGTAGGTAGGTAGGTTAGGATTTATTTTTCTTCATTTAGGATTGAATAAGTCTTATGGAGACATGGAAGATGGTAGAATTGACCAACTTGCTGCCTCAGGTATTCTCATTCTCACTCTCCTTTACTTATGTCATTGCTCTCATGTCATTACTCATTGTATATCTTTTTACATTGAGGACAATGTAAGATTTTGGTTGGGGGGTGAGATTCCTAGATGAATCTATATTAGTTTTTGTGACATTTCGAGCAATTTATGAAGAAGTTTTTCAATTTTTTAAAATTTAAAACTCTTTTGGAAAATTTTATTTTTATGCACTTGAGATGTTATGAGTATGAAAGGAAGATAGACGAAGTGATTGATTTCGAAACCCTTGAATTATCTTAAATATAGTAGTTTTTTAATATGAATTCTCCTATTTTTATGATCGATAGAAAATTTAAACACTTTTGAGTCTAGTTCACATTACCCGATTCTCATGATTGAAGGGATTATGTAGATTTGTAGATCGGCTAGACTGAGATTTAAGGTGTTGAGGAACCAACCTGGGGAACTTTGTCCATCCTTGTTCATGAGAAAAGAAAAAGAATGTCTAGATATGGATTTCTAAAAATCCTATCTCTTGTTTATAGTAAAAAAGAAGAAGAAAAGTATGCCTATTATTGAATATGTGTTGTAAAATTCTGAAAAGGGTTACTTATTATCAACCAGGAGAAGGTCTACCCGTAACCTAAGCTGAAAATGGGAAGTAGTGTGAAAGCAGTCGAAGGAATGATAAGGCAAATTCTTGTCATAGGCATGTGGTTGATCTGTATATGTTTAGATCTTTAGTTTCGTTAATCTATGAAGAAGGTAATCCTGAAATTCATGAGATGAACATTCACTATGCACTTAGACCACACTTGCTTGGATTCTTCTATTTATCAATCAATCAGCGGAGACTCTATTTGAAACACTCATTATGTTTAGGACGTTTAAGATTTCAATTTCTATCACCAAGTTTCTCTGAATGTTGTACTTGTATGTCTTTAAATTTATAGAAATATAGTTTCTAGAAGAGAGTTGAATTAAGGAAGTTGGATTTGTTTCACGCATGTTTTGCTCAGGACTAGCAAAATGCTGGTTGGTGTGTGTTGAGCCATGGATTGTGCATATTTGAACCCCAGTTTATAGCACACTTACATAGTTTAAGTTGTTAAAGATAAGGACTTATGCTTGTTTTTGTGTTTGTAGGGAAAAAAGAGAGATGGCATGGATTTAATGTTAATTTGAAGGATTTAGAGTGACTAAAAAACTAAGCTTTGATGAGTCAAATAAGTGGAGAAAAATTCTTGAAGGAATTAAGTTGAAGACTTGGAATGGCCAGAAAAGTAAAATTGCAGAGCTGCAGGGCTAGAAAAGTAAAATGCAGAAAGTTCAGCAAATGATATTGCAGAACAGAAAAAATTATAATTTTGGCCTTCGAGCGCCCGAAATTCACAGAAATTTATGTTTCTTGCTGGACATTTTCTGGACATGGCCGGGCCCCCGACAACAACAGGCCGGATGCTCGATGACCCGTCTGACGTCTGATAAAGAGGTTCCGGGTACCCGAAATTCAAAGAAAAGTCACCAAACTCGTTGGACTGTTTTGTGGTATGGTTGAGCGCCCGACCAACACTCGTCAGGCACCCGATAACCGACGTAAGTGCATAAATTCTTACGCAATTTGAGGCGGTGGGTGATTTTTACTATAAAAGGACACCTCCACTCTCTTCCTAAGGCATCTAGCAGCGTGGGGAGCAAAGGGATCAAGACCTAGGAGGCTTCCTACAACTTCTTCTTCTTCTTCTTTAGTTCTAGTTCTAGTTTATGATATTTTCTTTTAATTAACCTCCTAGCTAAAGCTAAGAGGTGAAGTTTGTAGTTAGTTTCAATGCTTAATTCATTTATCCAAGTACTCTTTACTTAATTTTGGATTTTCAAGTTCTAGTTTGAATAAAGTGTGGATTTTTAGATGAATTATGAGAGTTTATGTACTCTGGACATGAGTTTCTTGCAATTCTCTGAGATTACCTTGATGGGTTTCCTTAGATTCGAATTGTAGTAACCCTGGAGCATGTCATAATCTTTTGGTATGACTGTTACTTTGAAGGCTACAAGTTCAAGTTTTATGTGCTCCATTAGAATTAGAAATCTGATTTCCAAATTTAAGTGGCTCTGTTTGTGTTTGAATGCTATATCTTCCAATTAGATGATATTGTGATTGTGCTTTGATGAATGTATGGCATTGGACTACTATAAGTGGATACTTAAAGCTCTAGATTCTCTCTTAAATCTCAGATTTTCCTATTTTATATTTCTACATTAGTTCTTAAAAACTGATTCCTAAACTTCTTAGATTCTAGTTATTAGAATAGTTTGAAGTGTTTACCTCTTCCCTGAGGATCGACCTCGGTATCATCGAGAATAATTACTACATCGTAGCCTTGCACTTGAGGCGAGTGAACACTCAGCCATCCAGATTCCTTGACAACAATTATTATTATTATTATTATTATTTAATCTAACTCCTCTGATGTCAGCTAGCGGTATGTTGTAAACCGACTTTGATTGGTTAAACTAGAATTTAACTAACTTGCTACCTTATGTCCATGATTACACCGTTGGGCCTAGGAAGATATCTAGGTCTCCAATGGATGGTCATCGATGCAATCTTGCAACGTGTCTAGAGATTATGCTTGACTGTCTTGCCATGAAGTTTGACCAAAGGTATGAGCAAGCTACCGTTTATTTAGGTCATTCCACGACAACCTTTCTTATGAAGTCAGATTCCTAGTAAAGAATGGTATATTGTTTCCACGACTATCTCGCCATGAAGTGAGGACTTGAAGTGACAAACAAGTTGTTATCCCACCGATCTTCTTGCCACAAAGTACGTGATTGAGTGACTTAGTGATGAATAGTTGATCGTCTATGTCGCAACTGACTTGCTCATGTAGCTTAGCCGTGTGGGGTAACGAATAGATTGTCTTTTCCAATGACCTTCTTTCCATGAAGCCCAGCCGTGTGATGAATGGACCTAGAAAGATCCACCTACAATTGGCCATCTTACAAGGGAATATGGACATCCATAATGAATGAGTAGTTGTTTCCACCGACCACCTTGTTATGAAGCCAGCTGAGAGATGAAGATGATCATCCCCTTCCATGAGCAACAATTATCTCGCATGACAAAGCCTAGCCATATAATAAAAAAATTATCATTCTCAATGACCGTCTTTCCAAGAAGCAGCTAAATAGGTGATCCGATATTCTTGCCCAACGACTTTCTTGCCCACGAAACTTGGAATTTTACCTAATGATGAATGGATTTTCATTAGTCATCCCTTCTATTTTTTCATTTTTTAAATTATATGTCTCAATATTGAATAGTGTAAACTATCATGCGTTTAATTGAAAGTCCTTTTTCCAAAGATGTAAAGAATTCATTAGGAGATGAACCATTCTTTTCACTAACCACTTGATTTTGTGCAATGGTGCCTGGATAGACAACCAATCTTTACAGTTCTAGTCTAAATCGGCCTATTTGGGTTCCTAAAGTCATAAGGTATTTGGTTCAATTTAAGCCACATTTGTCTTTGGCACATCAGACACACACACATCATACCATGGCGCAAGCATATACGTGGTGAGATCAATCACCGTCTCTCTCACAAGATAACTACTTCGAGTTCACGGAGCCTCCGGGAATCCTCAACAGGACTTCCTTGAATCCATAAGGGAAAGAGTTCTCAAGTCCATGAGAAGAAGAAATCGAAGTTGTATTGATAATAAAGAAAAATAATGAATGATAATCATGAAATTAAAAGAGTTTAAATAGCCTAGACAATCTTTAGGAAACCCTAATTGCGTAAATAAAGAGTCCCAATAAAAAATAGAAACAACTCGATTAAAAAATGGCAACTTCTGTGCAAATCTATGAAGCCTGTCGATCGGTTGACCAAGACTGTCAGCCGGTCAATGGGTTCACTTGGCCGGTCCTTAATGAGCCAAAATTGTCCAGCTTGTAGCAGGATGAACTCCACATATTTTGGCCGATCGATGGCCTAATTTGGTCGGCTGACGAGTCTTAAAACGGTCCAGTGAGTTGGGATGAATTTCGACTTAAATTCGACTGGTCGTCAGCAGGGTTCAGCCAGTCGACGAGGGTTATCGGCTGGTTGATCTGTGGGTTGTCGACTGACAATTCTTTCTGGTCTTTTTCTCCCTCTTTTGGTCTTTCCTATGGTCCGTCTTGGTCATATATTTGTCAGCGATCCCTCTATATCAGTCCCCTCCACTTCAAAAGAACTCAACCTCGAGTTCTCATTCGTCAACGGTTCCAGTGATACTTGTACAAATCAGCAACATTAAACGTATATCTTGAACTCGTTTAGGACGTCAACAACATATGCATTGTCGTTGATCTTACATAGGATTGGCACTAGCCCAATCTACTTGTGCATTAACTTGTTGTAGGTCCTGGTGGAAAAATGCTCATTCCTTAGATGAACCATAGCTTGATCTCCAACTTCGAAGACCTTCGCATGCCGATGCTTATCAGCATCTTGCTTGTACTTTTTATTCCCTTCCTTCAGCTCGTTCCGTACATTCAATGCTTATGCCCAGAATATTGGGCAATGGAACCAAGTCTAATGTATGGCGAGGCACTCGTCCATAGATGATTTGAAAATGAGACTTCCCTGTTGAGCGATTCACCATATTATTGAATGTAAATTCAGCTTGAGATAGAGACAAGTCCCACTACTTCGACTTCTAACCAGAAATACAACGAATGAGATGGACCAGAGTACGGTTCACAACCTCAGTTTATCCATTAGTCTGTAGATGATAGGCACTACTGAACTAAAGTTGCATCCCAAATTGACTCCACAAAGTCTGCCAAAAGTGACTAACGAACTTTGTATCACAGTCAGAAGTGATTGTCTTGGAAATCCCATGTAACCCCACAATCTCCCTGAAGAATAGGTTTTCCGCATTCGTCGCATCTTATGTCTTCTTACAAGGGATGAAATGCGCTATCTTGGAAAATCTGTCTACTACCATGAACACGGAGTCTATCTCGCAATGTGTTCAGTGGGAGACCCAACACAAAGTCTATAGATATATATCCTCTTAGGGGCCATCAGGAATAGGCAATGGGGTGTAAAGACCCATATTTTGTGACCGACCCTTGGAGGATTGACAGATATGGCACCATTGGAACACCCGTCCTACATCATGTATGAGATGTGATCAATAGTACCTTTTCTCCACTAAAGCTCTGTTCTTGTCCTGTCCTAGGTGACCACCATGGCCACGACCATGGAGTTCAATTAGAATATGATCTTGCAATGAGCATTGTGGATTACAAAGCTAATTCTCTTTGAAGAGGAAACCGTCCTGAATGTGATAGTTGCTCAGGTGGGCCTCATTGCATCTCACCCATGCATCGCTGAATTTCTTGTCTTCGCTATACAACTCCTTGAGGTGGTCAAAATCGACAACCTCATTACTCATCGTTACGAAGAGTGATGCTCAGTGGCTTAGCGCATCCGCCACCTTGTTCTGCCGACTCGATTTTTGGTTCAAGGAAAATGTGAATCTTGCAAGAATGAAACCCATCTGGCATGCACATGATTCACATTAGTTTGACTATTAATAAATTTCAAAGCCTGATGGTTAGTATAGAGGAAAAACTCCCTCTGGATGAGATAATGACGCCAGTGTCGCAATGCTTGCGTATAGCTCAATCTCGTACGTATACCACTTCTTCCTTGCATCACTGAGTTTCTTATTGTAGAAGGCTATAGACCTGTCTTCCTGAGATAACACATCTTAAATCCCCACGTATGAAGCATCGCATTCCACTTCAAACAACTTATCATAACTTAGTAAAACTGAGACCAAGGTCGAAGACAAACGCTGCTTGATCTTAACAAAACTGTGATCAGCCTCTTCAGCTACTAGAATGCCCCTTTTTTCATACAATTCGTAATAGGACACAACAACGGTGTTGAATTTTTAGAAAAAATTGATGGTAAAAAGTCGCTAGTCCATGGAAACTCCACACCTCATGAATGTTTATTGGGGTTAGCTAATCATGGATGGCTTTGAACCTTTTCCTTGTCCACATGGATGCCTGTAGACGACACGATGAAACCTAAAAATAGAAGATGGTCAGTCAGGAAATTGCACTTCTTCAAATTCAAATAGAGCTTGTTCTCATGCAACACTTGAAGAACCTGTCTGAAGTGACTCAAGTGATCTATTTTATCTTGGCCATATATTAGAATTTCATCAAAATACACCACTACAAAACGTCCAATAAATGATTTTAACACTTGGTTCATTAGGCGCATGAAAGTGCTTGGTGCATTTGACAGACCAAAGGCATAACAAGCCATTTATAAAGCTCCTCCTTGGTCTTGAAAGTCGTCTTCCATTCGTCACTTGGTTGGATACAAATTTGGTGGTATTTGCTTCTTAGGTCGAGCTTATAAAGCACTCTGGCTCTATCAATCATATCAAGCAGGTCATCTAGTCGAGGTATTGAAAATCAGTACTTGATTATTATCTTATTGATGGCTCGGCTATTCACACACATGCATTAGCTCCCGTCTTTCTTTAGAGTTAATAATGTAGACACAGCACGTGGGCTCATACTCTCCCTCAAAAGACCCTTCCAGATCAGTTCTTCCACTTGCCTTTGGAGTATCTTCACATTCCTTTGGACTTATTTGGTAATGTGGGTAGTTGGACAGACTAGCCCTAGGGATAAAATTAATGTGATGCTGAATATCCCTCATAGGCGGAAGGCCGTCTGGGAGTTCGTCAGGCCATAAGTCTTTAAATTCGTCTAGCAAGGGCTTTAGAGTCAAGGGAATGTTTGAAGACTCTGATTCTTCTCCCTTTACTATCATGGCGTAAACCTTGCTAGTTTCTTTTGACTCTTCTACAAACTCTTGTATGACAAGGAGAGAACTCCTCTCCACTTTAGAAGCTTCAGGGTGGCTCTCCGGTGCCATAGGAGCCAATATCATCTTTCTCCCATCTTTGACGAACATATAAACATTGTCTCGTTAACGATGGGTTGAATCACGGTCCAACTGCCATGGTCGACCGAGCAACATGTGACAGGCCTCCATGTCGACCACATCACATAACACCTTATCTTTATAAGTTCGGCCAATTGAAAAGAAAATTAAACATTGTTTGGTTACCTTCATCTCGCTGACCCTTTTGATCTAACCAATGGCGTACGGGGCTAGATGTTTTGTAGTTGGCAGCTGTAATTTGTCTACCACCACCTTGGATGCGATGTTTTTGCTACTACCATTGTTGATGATGACGTTGCACACCTTTTCGTTCATGGTGCATCGCGTACGAAAAATATTATGACATTACTGGGTGCACTTCCTTCCTTGGTGTGTATAATAATTGCCCGATGATCAAGAATTATGATCCTCTATCATCCACTCCCCTCCCTTTACTTCTTCCTCAATGGCCTACTCAAATTCCTCATTCTATGGATCTCCTTCCGCTAACTCTTCCTTAGCACCTCCCTCATCAGTGGTAAGATTGGTGGTCGGACGTTGAAGTCAGTATTAGACAAGTGGCCTGGCTAGCCACAACAAAAAAATTGTTCGGCCTTGGCCGAGTATACAAGTTAGGCACCTGCTTGGACCATTTAATGTGTTAGTGCACTTTTCTGTGGCATACTAGTACACCTTATTTGTCAATTACTTAGGTCAGTGAGTCTAGTGTCGGTTGAGCTTAATGAAGACGAAGACCGAAGACTCAAGACGGCCTGGCTGCATCAAGAAAGAAGAAACAGGTAAAAGTGATGCCTTGGTGAGCCCTAACCTAGTACCTATCCAAAACCATAAACCTCTAGATGACCATGACCCAATTGACATACCATTAAGTCATTCTTGATTGGCCTTAGGTGTCCCAAAAGTCCACCGAAAGGAAGGCCAAGAGGTTGCATATTCTGCTGAAAACAGCAGAAATTCAGGCCTATCCGTGCGCCCGACCAAAATGTGCACCGGGCGCCTGACCAGTGGAAGATAGGCCATCAGGGCGCCCGACCAAAACTTGTCTGGGCGCCCGACCAGCTATGAAAATGTCCAGCGTTTAAACCTTTTTTTTTTTGGACTGGATTCCGGGCACCCGACCCAATCTGACCGGGCGCTCGACCCTGCCCGAATCTGCCCATTATTTAACTGTTGGGAAGAACTTTATAAATACGGGGGATTCATTTTTAGGGTTACTAGAGGGGATTTTGAGGAGATAGAAGCCACCATTGCTAGAGACCATCAGAGGCACTATCCTAAACCCATAGCAAGCCATTCTTCTTGTGTTTTCATCACAAGCTTGGGCCATTCAATGGCATCTTGAGAATGGACTTGTTCCCTCTTGATTCCTAGGGTTTAGACACCTTGATGATAGTTAAATCCCTTATCTAAACACTACCTAGGAGTCCGTATAGGTGTATTCCTCTAGGAAACCCATTTCCAACCATTTGTAGAGGTTTCACCATTTCCTAGCACCTTGGGCATCTCTAATGGAGTATCACATGCAAGGTAGCTGATCTTGGAGCTGAAGCCTTGCAAAGCAGCGGCGTCAAAGATCGGGGGAGCACAAGGGGAGCTGATTCAAGCACGGGAGAGCGAGAAGAAGCAACCCAAAGCGGCGCTACAAAGGGGCTCAATCCGACAAGTAAGGTTGTCTTGTTAGGAGTCCATCCACTCAATTCACTGTGGGAGTTGAGTGTGGAGTTTGTTTGATAAACTTGATCTAGGGTCGTTAGCCGATCCTTGGCCTGTTAGTCAGCCTAAATTTAGGGACGTCAGTCGTTCCTTGGCTCGTTAGTCGGCCTAAATAGAGTCTCTAAGGGGGAGCCACCAACATGGGTGCAAACGTGTAGGTTGGGAGGAACCTGTAAACTCCCCGGTTGGGTGGATCCGAGTTAAAACACCTTGGTTGGGAGGAACCAGATTTAAACTCCCCAATGAATGCCGGTGTGCTCAAAGGGGTTGAGTACTTGAACCGGGAGTGGAGTAGACAAGTAGTCGAACCACTATACATCTTTGTGTTTGGGTTTGTGTTTGTGTTTGTTCTTGAGCACATTTCTCTTTATGCGTCGCGTTTAACTTGTTAATTATGAATGCTTAGTCAGGAATGTATGCTAAGCACTTAATAGGCCCATACACACACACACATGATGTACTTTCACTCCTCATGTAGACTTGAGCTTTTGTTGATCCATCCTCTATAGTCCACATGTGTTGAATAGACTAGGTTGTTATTGCATATATCATTTACTAGTCTTTTGATCGGACCCACTTAGGCTTGGAAACCGAAGTGTTAACTGCCTACGTAGTTTAATTTGCTAAATTTGATAAGTAGGCGAAAAGTTTTAAAAAAGGTCCTTATCACCCCCCTCCTATTTGTTTAGCCATAATTCTAGTTACTCTTTAAGCTTCCGCACGTGTATGCATAGGGTGTCGTGTTAGACTACCCATGCAATTTCATAATGTAGGTGCCACCCATTGAGGCCTAGAAGGATCGCTTCTTGTATCACAATTTATGGTTGATGATAGTTGAATACGCCCTCCAGATGGCTCCTTTCCTTTGGACAACGCTACGTCCTGCGTAGGATCTGTTATGGGGGCCCGAGTTGATGGACACATATTCGCTTGCCTCAAGTGCAAGGTTGCGATGTGGTAATAACTCGGTAAGACCGAGGTCAATCCATAGGGAAGAACTAAACAATTCAAACTATTCTAATAACTAGAATCTAAGGAAGTTTAGAAAATTGGTTTTTAAAAACTAAGTAGAAACATAAAACAGGAAAATCTAATAATTGAGAATAACTAGAGCATCAAGGATCCACTTGTAGTAGTCTAATACCAATCCATTCATCCAAGCACAAACATAATTAGAATCAAAGTCCTATCTTTCATCTAATTGAAAGATATACCATTCAACACAAATAATCCCACTTAAATTTGGAAATCAGATTTCTAATTCTAATGAAGCACATAGAATTTGAACTTGTAGCCTTTGAAGTAATAGCCATACTAAGAGATCATGGCTGCTCCAGGGTTACTACAATTCAAATCCAAATAATCCAATCATGACAATCTCAAAGAATTGCAAGGAACTCATGTCCGGAGTACACAAACTCTCATAATTCATTTAAAAATCCATACTTTATTTAAACTAGAATTTCAAAATCCATAAATAAGTAAAGGGTACTTAGATAAACTGAAATAAGCATTGAAAATATCTATAAACTTCACCTCTTAGCTCTAGCTAAGAGGTTAATTAAAAGAAAACATCATAAACTAATATTAGAACTAGAAGAAGAAGAAGAACTAGAACTAGTTGTAGGAGGCTAGGAAGCCTCCTAAGTCTTGATTTGTTTGCTCCCCACGTTGCTAGATTCCTTAAGAAGGAAGTAGAGGTGTCCTTTTATAGCTTAGAACCGCCATTGAGTAAGAAAGTTCGAGATACCATGTATCCTCCTCCAAACTAGGAATCCGAATGCTTGAAATAGAAACTGAAAATTCTGCATTCTGTGTGTGGCCGACCGGTCATGACCGGTCGAACCAGTGTTGGGGCAATCCAGCAAGTTCTGTGAGAGGCAGCCTTGGTTGCCGACCGGTCGGACCACTCTATGGGCTTGGTTTTTCTTCTCTTCTTTCCTTGCTTCTTCGGTCCTTCTTTTCTCTTTTCTTCCTTGGTCTTCAATGATGTTTTAAAAGGGTCTTTAAGCACCAAATTAGTGAACTCTCTCTCTCTCTTATTCCTTCAATCACAAAAGCATGCGTTAGATATGTCTTTAATCATAGAAAATATACATAATGTGTGATGAATTGGGGTTAGAATATGTATAATTCAGGGCTCAACACACCCCCAACTATCATTTTGCTAATCCCAAGCAAAACATGTGTGAAACAAATCCAACATTCCAAAACCCAACTCTCTCTTGGAAACTATGCTTCTATAAACTTTAAGATACACAAGTGCAAAATTCAAAGAAACTTAGTGATGAGGATTGAAATCTTAAACTCTCTAACATAATAAGTTTTTTCACATAGAATCCCCAGCTGATTGCTTGATATATAGAAGAATTCGAACAAGTATAATCTAGTGTGCATGGTGAATGTTCATATCATGAATTTTCAGGATTACATTCTTTATAAATCTACTAAACTGAGGATATAAAAGTGTGCAGATCAACCATGTGCCTATGACAAGAATTTGCCTCACCGTTCCTTCGATGACTTTCACACTACTTCCTATTTTTATCTTAGGTTATGGGTAGACCTTCCCATGGTTGGTAATAGGTAGCCCTCTTTGGAATTTTTCAACATATACTCAATAATAATAATTTCTTTCTTTCTTTTTCTTTTTGTGAGATAGGATTTTTAGAAATCCATATCTTCCATTCTTTTCTCTTCTTATTTCTCATGAACAAGGATGGACAAAGTTCCCCGACTTAGTTCCTCAATAGTTTAAATATTTAATTTAACCGATCTGCAAATCTACATAAACCCTTCAATCATGAGAATCGTGTAATGTGAACTACACTCAAAAGTGTTCAATTTTATATTGATCATAAAAATAAGGGAATTTATGTAGAAAACTACTATATCTAAGATAATTCAAGGATTTCAAAATCAGTCACTTCATCTATCTTCCTTCCATACTTATAACATCCCAAGTGTATAGAAACAAAGTTTTCCAAAAGAGTTTTGAATTGAGAAAAATTGAAAATTTTCTACATAATTGTTCGAAATGTAAAAAAAAAAAACTAGTATAGATTCATCTAGGAATCTCACCCCTAACCAAAATCTTACATTGTCCTCAATATAAAAAGATATACAATATGCAAGACATGAGAGCAATGACATAAGTAAAGGAGAGTAAGAATAAGAGTACTTGAGGCAGCAAGTTAATCAAGTCTAGCTTCCTTCATGTCTCTGTGAGATTTATTCAATCATAAATGCAGAAAAATAAATCCTAACCTACCTACCTACCTTTTATTAGTCCGATCAACTACATGATCAAATTTGAGCAGGACCTTCATGAATTTCAATAAGTTTCTCATAAGGACCATCCAAAGTCCTGCTCGACAGTAAGCATGTGTGTTTTTCTTCATTAAAGTCTAATCGTAGTGTGCACCACATGCATGAAAGGAGGATATAAGAGTAGCATGAAAGGATGATAGAAGAGTAGCAAAAAAATATCTCCTCAAATTCTGGATTGGGTAATGATTGATTAGAAACGGGTCCACTCAGTCAGAATTTTTAATGGGCTGAAAAACCCATGGTGGTGGAGAGACATTTATCATGTTTCGATCGGTTAAGGTTGTCTCCTCTACAATTTTAGAATTGTACGATGCTTCCATAAACAATGGTAAAGAGTGTAAATCAGTGGAATGATATTTTTCAGGCACTGACACCGTGTCTAACAAACTATCCAACTCCTTAATAATCTCATCATCAACATCATAGGAGTGGGCCAAGCATTCCTCTAGGAAATTGAGATAGTCGGATGAAGGGTCCTTGTTCTCCCTTAATGATTGAAGAAATTCTGTTACAATGGTAAGGAATTCGTCCTCTATACAGAGGAGGTCTTCCAAAGAAAAGTCTTCAAGTTTATTGGTAAGCACATCATCTAGCATTGGTTGATCACTTGAATTTTTTTATTGTGCTACCTCATTATCCAAAGAAACAGATTTTTCAACCCAATGAGGGTCTTCCACAATAAGATTTGACATATTATGTTGGAGGAAGGACTGAAAAATATCAACTTCGGCTAACTCTCTAGCATGCATATCCTCTAAAGACTCATAAGCATTATGCCCTTGGGAAAAAGAAACCATAGGCCCATAGGCATTCATCGAACCCTCAATGTAGACAACCCCACTATCGCTTTCAGATTTTATGGATTCCTCGGGTTTCTCAACTTTCTTTGGAATCTCTTCATCGTTTTGATCAAAACATCTAAAAGAAATAGTGGATTCACCATAATCATGATCACATTGGGATCATCGGGATCAATCTCCTTTAGAAGTTTATTCATTATATCCGAGGAAGGTGGGACTTGCATAGCCCCATCCTCCTCATTAGAAGGGATTGATTTGATGCCCCCAATTTCATGCTCAACGTCTTTACAAGATGGCGAGTAACTTTGATTTGATTGTTTATCTTCATACTTTTTTCATAATTCCTGAAGTATTTTTATGTATTCGTTATCATGGGAGGAAGACATTTTATGGTGATTATTGATAACCACGGTTGGTTCTTCCCTTGAATAAGGTGAATGATGGCTTCCCCAATTAAGACCATACGCATTGTAGGATGAAGAGTTATATGATGGTTGATAGGCATATCCATATAAGTGATCACGCATTGTCTTAACCAGTTGGTCATTATGCACCCGTTCCTTTTGTTGTTGCACACCTTCTACCATACCCGGTGGAACACTAATGTTATTTTCAGTTCAATAATCACGTAGCATTTTACCCGGTCGGTCATTATTTGATTTAACTTCATTCCGATAGTCCCCCATTGTCTTACATCGTGTCTCAACATGTTTATTATTTTCATTATAATAATCACCCAATGTCTTACGTGGGAAGGTAGTGGAGGTTGTTTGAATCTCAGAAAAATACTCATGCTTAGGAGGGATTCCAATCATAATAAGTTTCGATCCCATGGTCTGACATCTCATCTTCCAAAAGGTATTCATATACACCACCCGTCCAATCAGCCATGATGAAATTTATAGGAGTCAAAACTTAACCTATCCTAAGAAAAAGAAATAAATAAAACGAAGGGAGATGGGGAGATGTTACCCAATAGGGTGATAACTATGTCGGCAACAATGTCCTACAAAATAAAAAATAAAAAAATGTTAGTAATATAGAAAAATCAGAAAATCTACTTATAGAAAAACTGAAAATCCTACCTAATTAAGACTACTCTATAGCTACTAGAACAATTAGAACCGTTTAACCTATTCCCTAGCAACGACGCCAAAAACTTGTTCGCTTTTCTCAAGTGCAAGGTTCTGATGTAGTAATAACTTGGTGAGACCGAGGTCGATCCATAGGGAAGAACTAAACAATTCAAGCTATTCTAATAACTAGAATCTAAGGAAGTTTAGGAAATCGATTTTTAGGAACTAAGTAGAAACATAAAACAGAGAAATCTAAGAAATGGGAATAATTAGAGCATCAAGGATCCACTTGTAGTAGTCCAATACCAATCCATTCATCCAAGCACAAACACAATTAAAATTAAAGTCTTATCTCTCATCTAATTGAAAGATATACCATTCAACACAAACAGTCCCACTTAAATCTGAAAAGTAGATTTCTAGTTTTAATAAAGCACATAGAACTTGAACTTGTAGCCTTCGAAGTAACAACCATACCAAGAGATCATGTCATGCTCCAGGTTTATTACAATTTAAATCCAAATAACCCAATCATGG